>WBMY01009119.1:461953-511304 GCA_013397315.1 Donacobius atricapilla
TATTTAAATATTAAAATATATTTAAATATTTCTGTTCTCACAACCTAGGAATCATTCTTTCCAACAAAAACCTCTGTCTTTCTCAGGAACAACTGGATGATTCCAGGTTCTTGGATGAAGTACAGAAAGAGAACAATAATTAATTTGAATAAATTTGTCGCCCCAAAAGATTCATTTTGGCAGCAGAACTTTGCTGCCATAAACACTTACTGGAAAGGTGTAAACTTGAAAAGGTACAGGAAAGTGCTAACCATAAATATTTGTCTAAAATAAACAGTCACACAACTGTAACTGCTGTGAATGCAGAAATGTATACTGGAGCTTCATTAACTTCCCTGATTGGAAATTAGAATATTCTGGGAATCAAACAATAAAAAATTCAAAGATGCTGTATCCCAAACTATGATAAATCATTTATTTTGACAAGTATGGGTAGTTTAGTTTTAATTATTTATTCTTATACTTCGTAGCATATCAGAAAATATGCAGTGATTTATTGTGCAAAATGAAATCTTAATAAAACGAGTCCCTTCACCAAACTACAGCATTATTAAATCTTCATGGAAATGCAGGGGGAACTCGTGGGTTATGTTATCAGGTTTTGTCATTGAGCTGCTGGGTTAATAAAGTGAAAAGGAACCTTTCCTATTGTATTTGGCTCTATTGTGCCTTCAGTTCCTGAGCCACAGGATGAGGAGGATGAGGAGAGGATGGACAGGGATTCTGCAGCCACGGCTTTCCTGCTGCCTGGGAGGTGATGGAATTGCAGCTTTTACCATGAAACCAACGGGGGTTTTGGCGTCAGACTTTACATCCCTCCTAAAGCTCCATGGCAGGAGCTAGTGGCTCCTCTCGAGGCACCTGCAGCTGGACCAAACATTTTAATGTACTGTTCTTGCCTTTTTTATATAAAAAAACCTCTCAGGACTTTCAAAGGGAAGGGCTACAGCCATGTCACCCTCACAGTGGGTGTAACTTGGCGTGCTCTGATCTCTGCCAGCCAGAATGGCCCAGCCCTGCCATAAAACCCCGCTCAAGATCGTGGATTAATGGCCCTGAGGAAGAAGGGGCTGTCACCACCCCTCATCTCCAGCACCCACCTCTGTCCCAGCCTGGGATTAGTTTCTCCCACTATTATGTTTTGTGGGAAAATTCAGTTTACACCTTGTGTTAATGACAGAATGGAGAGGGAGGGAGCTTTGTGGTCACTACCCCTCCCTCTCTCTCTGAGCAGAAAATTGCAAAGCTCACTGGCATTTAAAGGCAATTATTCTGATGAGCCAGTAATTTGTTCTGGGGTTGGTATCATGTAAAGTAGCCCAGAAAGCTCTTGCATGAAAAAAACTTGAGGATCCAAGGGAGAAAAACCGCTGGGAGAAGAGAGGTGATGCAGCTGAAGATAGGAATGGTCCCTGCTTCTCCCCTTTCGACACGGGGCTGGGAGCCACCACATCAGCTCTGCCCCTGTGGATCTGATCGTTTTTATGGACACCTGGATGGAGGTCAGGGAGCACATCCACCTCCTGCTCCTGCAGACGTGGAGGGGGAAAGACACTCCCCACCTCTCAGGAGCCACAGGGGAGTCCTCACAACAGCAAGGGAAGTCGTGAAGTGCCAGCTCTGGATTTAAAAAGGCCAGTAATTGTGAAAGGCATTTTCAAGAAATGTCAGCTGTATAAAAATTTACACCAATTTCTTTTTCCCACATTTTTAGTGGAAACATGTAAATCTGTGCTCTGAATCCCAGTAGTTTGGGTCAGTGCTAATTCCAGAGCAGAAAACATGACATCCACATCAGCAAGGCAGCCCCTGAGCAGAGCAGGAGTCGTGCTGAGCACTACTCTTTAAAGGTAGCCTTAATAATGGGGAATGAGTACTTACTGAAATGGTAAAAGGAAATGTTAATTTAACTATTAAATACATAATTAGGTTAAGTACTTGTTTCTGCAATTGTAACACTTCAGCCTGATGCAAACTCACTTTCTGGCCTGTGCAATAGATTTAATTTATTTTTTATTTTTTTTTTCAGCTAGGAGGAGGTAAAACACAGGAATTGCTGCTACAAAGATGAAATATAATTCATCGAAGTGTTTTACCATCACACAAGGCAAAGACTTTATGGGCATGTTTCAGCAAACGAGCCGAGCCCCTGCAGCAGCTCCTGCTCCTCTCCAGGTGAACCTGCCCTTCCTTTCTGCAGCCTCTCCAAGGGCACAGAGTCCCTTGGTGTCCCTCACGGGGCCCCAGCACAAGAAAGACACAGAACAATTCCAGAGGAGGCCACGGAACTGCGGCAGGGCTGGAGCCCCCCTGCTCTGGAGCCAGGCTGGCAGAGCTGGGGGTGCTCACCTGGACAGGAGGAGCTCCAGGAGAGCTCAGAGCCCCTTCCAGTGCCCAAAGGGGCTCCAGGAGAGCTGCAGAGGGACTGGGGACAAGGGATGGAGGGACAGGACACAGGGAATGGCTTCCCAGTGCCAGAGGGCAGGGCTGGATGGGAGATTGGGCAGGAATTCCTCCCTGTGAGGGTGGGCAGGGGCTGGCACAGGGTGCCCAGAGCAGCTGGGGCTGCCCCTGGAGCCCTGGCAGTGCCCAAGGCCAGGCTGGACGGGGTCTGGACACGCTGGGACAGTGGAAGGTGTCCCTGCCCATGGCAGGGGTAAAACAGGAGGATCTTTAAGGTCCTTCCCAACCCAAACCATTCTGTGATTTCAGTGGCTCCTCCCATGTCTTACTGAGCTGCCTCAAGTTGCTAAACCCACAGAGAACAAATGTGGCCCCTACATCCCAAATCCAGGCTTTCCTGCACTTCCTGAGCTCAGTGAAGGGTCCCCCAGGTGCCAGAGCTGCTCTTTGGGAGGGGATGGGACCACAGCAGCCAGAGGGGGAGGACGAGGAGAGGGAGATGGGGAAATGGAGACTGAATCCCCTCCTCTGGCCTTCCAAGAGCTCAGATGAACAGCACACTGGTTTAATGTACAGTCAGATTCTGCAGAATTACAACCAAACTAAGGGTCATGCACATAAGCAGTTATAAATTTTACCTAATTACAAGAAAAGCACCACAATGAAGTAAAAAAAAAACCCCAACCCACATTTCAGCTTTGTACCAGCTAGATAGAAAAACAGCATTTCTGGATAAATAGGTATAATCCATTTTTGGAGGCAATAAGCAATTCAGAAATACCTGTCTTTAACTACAGCCCCCTTTAGACTGAGGGAAAAAACCAGCTACCAGGTAAATCATTATACAACGTACTGCCTTTGCAAAAATCACAAAATAATTCCACCAAAACATTTTTAACACCTATATCATTTCTAAAAAGACTACGTATTTTCAAATAATTACTAGCACTTTCATAAATATTTAATGCTGTCTACGAAAGTTCTTTAACAGAACTAAAAACCCACTGTACAAACACACATTTGCTTTTACTGACTAAATGATCAACTCAACAACTTACAAATATAACTTTGGCTTCATTCAGACATTGAGATGCTGGAATGTGTCCAGAGAAGGGAATGGAGCTGGGGAAGGGTCTGGGGCACCAGGAGTGGCTGAGGGAGCTGGGGGGGCTCAGCCTGGGGAAAAAGAGGCTCAGGGGGGACCTTCTCTCTCCCTACAACTGAAATGAGGCTTTAGGTGAGGGTTGGGCTCTGCTCGCAGGTAACAAGTGATAGGACACCAGGAAAGAGCCTCAGGTTGCTCCAAGGGAGGTTTAGGTTGGGTATCAGGGAAAATCTCTTCATTGAAAGGGGTGTCCAGCCCTGGCCCAGCTGCCCAGGGCAGGGGTGGAGTCCCCATCCCTGCAGGGATTTCAGAGCCCTGTGGATGTGGCCCCTGGGGACATGGGTTAGTGGTGGCCCTGGCAGCGCTGGGTGATGCTGGGACCTGATGATCTTGGATGGCTTTTCCAGTGGAAATGATTCTGTGATTTGTAGCTTCCCAATTTTCCAAGAACTAATGTAAAGGCCAGCAGCACTGGCTGTAGACTTGACAGCTGCAGCAAGGGAGTGTGGGGGCTGAAAGCTGATCTGGCAAAAGGGAAAAGACAAAACAAAACAGCAGCTGGAGCTGGGGGTACATTTTCAGCAGGATCAGTGACCTGGTCTGGCTCACACAACCACTGCTGACAGCACGACCCAGGGAGGGGAAGGAGCTGCCACTGTTCCTCCTGGAATGGAGCTGCTCTTAGGTAAACTGGATTATAAATCCATAGCCTGGGAGATCTGAGATTGCAATCTCTGGTCCTATGGGCAGAGCGATTAATGAAGCGCACTGATAAGCAAATGCCTGGCTGAGGTTTCCCTCTGTGAAACCACCATCCAGTGGAATTTCCAGTGTCATGGAATCCTGCCTGGCCATAACCATCTCCTCCACCACCTCACTCGCTCAGNAGGAGGATCTTTAAGGTCCTTCCCAACCCAAACCATTCTGTGATTTCAGTGGCTCCTCCCATGTCTTACTGAGCTGCCTCAAGTTGCTAAACCCACAGAGAACAAATGTGGCCCCTACATCCCAAATCCAGGCTTTCCTGCACTTCCTGAGCTCAGTGAAGGGTCCCCCAGGTGCCAGAGCTGCTCTTTGGGAGGGGATGGGACCACAGCAGCCAGAGGGGGAGGACGAGGAGAGGGAGATGGGGAAATGGAGACTGAATCCCCTCCTCTGGCCTTCCAAGAGCTCAGATGAACAGCACACTGGTTTAATGTACAGTCAGATTCTGCAGAATTACAACCAAACTAAGGGTCATGCACATAAGCAGTTATAAATTTTACCTAATTACAAGAAAAGCACCACAATGAAGTAAAAAAAAAACCCCAACCCACATTTCAGCTTTGTACCAGCTAGATAGAAAAACAGCATTTCTGGATAAATAGGTATAATCCATTTTTGGAGGCAATAAGCAATTCAGAAATACCTGTCTTTAACTACAGCCCCCTTTAGACTGAGGGAAAAAACCAGCTACCAGGTAAATCATTATACAACGTACTGCCTTTGCAAAAATCACAAAATAATTCCACCAAAACATTTTTAACACCTATATCATTTCTAAAAAGACTACGTATTTTCAAATAATTACTAGCACTTTCATAAATATTTAATGCTGTCTACGAAAGTTCTTTAACAGAACTAAAAACCCACTGTACAAACACACATTTGCTTTTACTGACTAAATGATCAACTCAACAACTTACAAATATAACTTTGGCTTCATTCAGACATTGAGATGCTGGAATGTGTCCAGAGAAGGGAATGGAGCTGGGGAAGGGTCTGGGGCACCAGGAGTGGCTGAGGGAGCTGGGGGGGCTCAGCCTGGGGAAAAAGAGGCTCAGGGGGGACCTTCTCTCTCCCTACAACTGAAATGAGGCTTTAGGTGAGGGTTGGGCTCTGCTCGCAGGTAACAAGTGATAGGACACCAGGAAAGAGCCTCAGGTTGCTCCAAGGGAGGTTTAGGTTGGGTATCAGGGAAAATCTCTTCATTGAAAGGGGTGTCCAGCCCTGGCCCAGCTGCCCAGGGCAGGGGTGGAGTCCCCATCCCTGCAGGGATTTCAGAGCCCTGTGGATGTGGCCCCTGGGGACATGGGTTAGTGGTGGCCCTGGCAGTGCTGGGTGATGCTGGGACCTGATGATCTTGGATGGCTTTTCCAGTGGAAATGATTCTGTGATTTGTAGCTTCCCAATTTTCCAAGAACTAATGTAAAGGCCAGCAGCACTGGCTGTAGACTTGACAGCTGCAGCAAGGGAGTGTGGGGGCTGAAAGCTGATCTGGCAAAAGGGAAAAGACAAAACAAAACAGCAGCTGGAGCTGGGGGTACATTTTCAGCAGGATCAGTGACCTGGTCTGGCTCACACAACCACTGCTGACAGCAGGACCCAGGGAGGGGAAGGAGCTGCCACTGTTCCTCCTGGAATGGAGCTGCTCTTAGGTAAACTGGATTATAAATCCATAGCCTGGGAGATCTGAGATTGCAATCTCTGGTCCTATGGGCAGAGCGATTAATGAAGCGCACTGATAAGCAAATGCCTGGCTGAGGTTTCCCTCTGTGAAACCACCATCCAGTGGAATTTCCAGTGTCATGGAATCCTGCCTGGCCATAACCATCTCCTCCACCACCTCACTCGCTCAGGAGGGTTCTCTGCATGGCTGTTGGGTTTGGGTTTGTTAAAACTCAGTATTTCTGCCACTCGTGTCAGGAGTGTGTGCACTGTGAGGGATGGCCAGAGAGATATATCACAGCCCAAATTAACATCTGCAGGAACAAATGGCAATTTCTTTGTGGTCCTGCACAGAAAGAACAGTCTGATCCAACCCTTGCTAAAAATTAATACGCCAATAAAACACAGCAGAAAAGGAAGGGGGGGAAAAAAGTCTGGAGAAGTTCCCAAAATCTGCAGCCCTGCCACAGCCACAGGGCAGAGGCCCTTTAATTTGGGCAAACCATTCACCTGCATGGCTGAGTAGGGGCCAACGTGACGGATTTAGAAACACAAAGCCAAGAATAACTACAGGGGAAACGTAAGTTTAAATTATTAGAAGGTAAATATATGGCAAGCACTGCTCTGCTGTGCACACAATCCTCACAGAGCATCCCTAAAGAGCTGTATTTTGCTCAAAATTTGCATATTTTCTTACTCCACACAGTTATGACTGCGAAGTGCATATAAAAGAACTGTCATGAAATCCAAAAGAGAATTAAAAAAAGAATAATCAAAGTCACACTTAGAATTTTATGGGGGATTCATTTAAAATCCTACCTGATTGGCTCTTTCAAGGTCTGTCATGATCATCTCGATTTCATCAGCCCTGGGAGAACAAGAGAGCAGAAGTTTTGTTATCACACAGAGAACGGCTACTGCACGAGTCCAGGCACAGCAACAGGCACACAACCACCACCAATTGTCAATATTTATTTGTAAAAGGACACAGTAGGACTGAGCAGCTCATCTCCTGACTGGTGAGATCCTCTGGGGATTTCTGGACCAGACTTCCAATCTCCAATTCCTTCACCTGCTCCCTGTTCTGCAACGCAATAGGCAAATTGGTATCTGAACATGTTCATTGGATCTTTGAAGGTCTTAATCCCCAAAATTCCAGGCGGTGTCATCTTTCCAACATGTAAAGGTGCTTCCCAAGTGATAATTATGGAGAAATCAAAGACTGCAGTTCTTCAGTCAACCGCCCAAATACACAAAAGCAACCACCTACTCTTCTGTTTCAGTGTGCCCAGAAGTTTGGGTCTTAATTTAGCTAAAAATATATATATATATCAAGAGGTCAAAGAGATCAAGAAATTCAATTTTACATTACATGGAAAGGAGTTTTTTTTGACACAAATTTATCAAATTCTAAATTTAGACTCCTAATGCACTTTGCAAAGCTGAATTGGAAAGTCAAGGGGTTGAAACCTATACAAATAGTCAAGGAATAAAGAGATTCTTCAGATCCCTGTGTTGGGGAGCAGCTCCCAGACCTGACCCCTCAAAAATCAGCATTTCTAATACTTCACAAATGGAGCCAATCCTTAAGCAATCTTTTCTTATCTTCATGCTCAATCATGGGCAAATATTTCCCACTCAGGCTCTCACCTGGGAAAGGTACCAGGAAAAAGGGCTGACAGCCCTAAAGAATGTTCTGTATCAATAGAATAAGACATCTTATCCTCCCCAGACATTTTGCCTGTCTTGTATGCCTGGACCATATGGAAGCAATAAACGTTGTCCTCATCTCCTCTGAACAGCAGCTTTACCAGCAAGTCCTTTTGCAATCTGCCAACACCATAATGTCTGGTTTTTGTTTTTAATCTGTAGCAGATCATTATGAGTAAAAGCTGTGAAAGACTGGAATTCCCTTCCTCTGCCCATGCAGAAAAGTCAGGGTTTGTTTTTCTGCTGATTCCTACAGAAGATCCATTTCCCTGTGCAGGTGTTTGTTAGGAAAGATGGTTAATTGAAGTACATCAGGGTTCTGGCACGCTCCACACTGGATCATTACAGTGAATATTGACTTATTCCTCAACAGCATTTTAGGCTTTTGGATGGACACTTAGGGAAGTGCAGCAAAAGATCATAATAAGTAAACGTGCATGTATATAAATTAATGGAAAATTATTTTTAATTACAGCCTTTAATGTTGTTGAGGCAACATGAACTGCATTCTGAAAAAGTCTTTTGGACAATAATGGAAAACAGATTAGCATGTGTTTTCTTGTGCAGGAGAAGCTAATGTGCTCTTACACTGGACAGAAATCCTGCACACCATGTTTGGAATTAATAATAAATCATGGTCATTACTTACTGAACTGAACAACCACTGCCTGGGCAAAAAAGGATTCAAGGGAGTAGCCACAAGACTGACCCAGGCACATTAACATCAGCCTGCAATAACACTTTCCATCTCTTTAGCCTCTGCAGTTGTGAAACATCTTTTGTTTTAGACTCCAGGCCCAAAAAACTTATTAACTCACTTATGGAAATGACAGTATTTCATGTGAAAAAGACATCCCAAAGCCCATGCAAGTGACCCCACTGTATATCTGTAACAGAGATAAGAGGGAAGAGAGCAACCCAGCGCACTAAAAAGATGCTTCCCAGCACTTCACAAATATTTTTAGCCAGGATAGTTTAAGGATCCTCTTTATATAAGCTTCTGCATTTGGGCTCAATTTATGTGTGAATGCCTCAGGTTATATGGAGCCAGTAAATGAAGTCTGGGTTATGTCACAGCTCCCAGAGCAGAGCTGGGAATGTCCCATCCCAGCACGCCAGCTCCAGCTGAAGCCAATCCAGCTTCCTCTCCCTCTCTGGAGGGTGGGGAGAACAATAAAATCCCTGCGTTTCCACCCAAACAGGGTGCCAGGTATCAGCCAAAGGTCTGGAACGGCACCTGAGAGAGGTGAAAGACTGGGAAGCAAAAACCCCTGGGATCGGGAGAGGAAGGGTGCCCGGCTTTGGGAGCAGTGGGGTTTCAGCTCAGCCAGGGAACCCTTTTTTTCTGGCAGAAAGGAAGATGACTCTGATGAAGAAAAGATGAGTGGGAAGGGGTGGAAGTGTGAGGGAGTCTGGACCCATCCAAGGACCTTCAGCCACCTTGAAAGGGGCAAGGTAAGGAGAGCCAGAGGTCAGGAAACTGGAGAAGCCAGAGGAGCAAGGGAAGGAACAGAGGGATACCCAAGGCCGATGGACCAAGGGGAGAGGGGACCAAGAGCAGGAAAGCAGAGGAGCACCCCAAGCCAGAGGAAAGGTGGGTGGCTGCCAGGGAAACACAAGATGGTGCTGGAAAAACAAGGTAAAGACTCAACCCTGCATTGAAAATGGAAAGAAATATTAATACTGGTATTTGTGTCCCATTTTGGCCGGGGTCAGGATTTAAGAGCTCTATTACAGCACTGGGATACACAGCAAATTACAAAAAAAAAGCAACTGAGGATATAGAATGCCATAAAAATGACATTTGTGCCCTTCAGCGTGCACAGATAATTCTGACTGAATCCAGTAAAGTGTCAAACTGTAGCCAAAGGCAAAATTGTCCCTTTGTCCTTGTACCCAGACACACCAGCTGACAGATCCTGAACTCCCCTTTCCCTCCTACGTTTTTTTCTCCCAATCTTTCCAGCACACCTAATAAAAAGATGCAACACCTCCAAAAGAATTCAAGTAAACACCTCCAGCCTAGCAGTCTGCACACCGATGGAGGTTAATGCTGCAACCATAAACGTTATCTTTAAGTAAAGTAATGAATTAAATTACTCGGTATTCTTTCCCAGCACAAGTGTCAACAGCATTCAGGAGAATCTTCAAAAGGAATTCAGGCTTTTCATTTTAAAAGCTCGACTACCACATCAGTAGCTGGCACTCAGCAGCCTAAAATCACTTATTTGAGAAAGTCTCTAATAGCTGCACTCACTGTTTGCTCAGCACAAGTATTTATTATAAAATAAATTACAGTTCTCACACCTTTTATGCACTCACAGAAACAACCTGCATTGATTTATTGTTTACAAAGGACTGTGTCAAATTCAGACCTGTCAGGCACGAGGCAGCTCCGCTTGGCTCACTGAATGAGTCCCACACTGGTCATTTTTGATGTATTCACCCTCTACTACATTTGCTCATTTTCTGCCTTTCCTCTTTATTTCAATGGAACAACTTGGCAGGCAAAAAGCACCATCCAGCTCCAGGCTAGTCCTGAAGGTTTGCACTGAAAATCTGATGGGAATCTTGAAGTGAACTTGGAAAAGACCTTGGAAAATCACCTTGTTCCGCCCCTGCCATGGGCAGGGACCTTCCACTGGCCCAGGCTGCTCCCAGCCCCAGTGTCCAGCCTGGCCTTGGGCATTGCCAGGGATCCAGGGGCAGCCACAGCTGCTCTGAGCACCCTGTGCCAGGGCTTCCCCACTCTCCCAGGGAACAATTTCTTCACCGAATCAAAAAATTTGTGGTTACCCAGAACCTACCTGTGACCAAAGTCACCCCATATGAACTGAACTGACTTTTAGGGACCAGAGATCTGATTATTTCATTTTTTACTTTCTTTATTCCTGAAGGAACACACACCTTGGCCCCTCATGAGTGTCTCAATTTCCCCATCACCCCAAGAGATGAAGTCAAGGAGAAAAGTTCTTTCTTCAGATACAGAGAATGAGGGTAATTAATAACAAGAAGATATTTTGCTAAAATACACTGATATTTATGGTGGGTTACACCAGATTTCCAAATTGCGACCCAACATTAATCAGGTTTGGTCAAGGGTGATACTTTCTAAACATTAACACAGATCCTGAGAAAAAGAGTGGGGAAAAGCTGTTTTCAGGAACAAATGTTATCTACCCAGTGTTTTTGCATTCCACAGATAATATAATCACTTATCTGATCTAGCTTCTTGTAATCTCCCTGATAGAGGAAACGTAATCATGTAAGCAAGACAGTACTTCAGGGTGTATTACAGCTTGTTCTAAGTTCCAACACTTTCAGACTAAGGAATTTAGGAAATCAAATTATAAGCCCAAGCATTTGGAGCTACAAAATCAGCATCACCACGTAAAAAGAATCTGATCTGTTGAAACAGCATGACCACGAACTATTCTATTATTTCTTCTCTCGGTACTGCGTTTGAAGTGAGAGACAAAATGCATTAAAAGCTATGGATTTTACAAGGTATAAGCTTTTACCAGTCGTGAAACAGCCCTCAAAGCTAACATGCCATCTATAAAAAACAACTTAAGGAGTTGAAAAAAAAAACCCCAAACCACCTCACTTTTCAATTCAATTGCTTAGGGGAAATAAAAAGTGCAGAAAGGCTCGATTTTCATTTTAAGATCAAGAAAACTGATTAGGTTTGAACAGCATAACAAGTCAGCAAATTCAAGGGTTGGTAATAGGGAAGAAGCTCAGTTCTTCTTCTAAATAAAATTAAATCAGATGAAAACCCCGAACACCACAAAGTTATTCACTTGCAAGCAAGAAGAATCTGGACTTGATGACTAAGATCCAGTTGATCCAAGCCCTTCATTTAGCTACTAGCTTAAAGAGGCAGAAACAATTCCTTTTTTATTAACATGACAAGTGAATGGTTTGCCAAATCTTGTGGCTACAGCCCCCTAAACATTCAAACTTACTCAACCTTGAAGGAAACTGCTGTTGGATTCTTTATACATGGAAGGACTGAAAAATACAGATGACACTTTGGAAATTGCAGTCAGTGGCGTGGCCAAGAAACTTCCCTACCAGGGCAGATTAATACTTTGGTTTGGCAAAAAACAAACAACATTTTTTCCCACACATTTGTTTTCTTTATAAACATGTAAAAGTTTACTAGTCAGAGCAAACGGTATATGGAGCCAGTGGGGCTTGTTAAAATGTTCTAATTACCCAAACATTTACACAGGCAATTTCAAACTAAAAGCGGACATTATCAACTAATGTGCATTTATGTTTAATTAAGGAAAAAAAGAGAAAAATCCTCCTTGCAACGTATATCTGTGATCGGCACAGAGCAGATTTTGGCCAAATTAGGTAAACAGCTCAGCCTCTTAAAATGACAGGCAGTGCAACCCAGCATTTGGCCAGCACGATGCAAAAAAAGTGAGGTTATTTGGGATATTTAGGAAGGGAAAAAAAGAAGAACAGGGGCCAAAACATTTAAAGAAAAAAAAAAAAAAGAGCAAAAGGCAGTGCACTGCATTTTTTTCAGGTTTCAATGAAATTTTTATCAGGGAAGGTTCCTGGGTCTAGGAAGCAATTTCGGATCACTAAACAATGGCAGAATTGCCTGCAGCTCAATGATCACAGCATTCACTCAGGGCACAGGAGCATTCCAGCATTTGAATATTCAATTTTATTTTTTCTTTAAGCAAAGCAGAGGGATGGCAAATTCCCTACCCAAATTCAAACCACTTCTTAAGCTCTGCTGTGGATGCCCTCATCTAATCCCTGCTCCTCAGTGACCTGCCAAGGTGCCCGGGATTTGTTGCCCAATTTCTAGGAAAGAAAAAACCAACAAACATTTTCTTAGAAAGTTTCCAAAGGAAGATAATATTAAAAAGCCACTAAATTTTATTTTTTGGCACTTTCTGAGTATCACTGTACACACATTTACATGTTTTTTAGAATTCATAATTATTCCGATCCAACAAACATCCACAGAGGATAAATTCACCTTTACTGTCAGTACAGATGGAATATTAGGCAGAGGGGTTGTACAAAGAACAAAATAAAAAGTGATTTCAGCATAACATGTCAAAGGGGAAGATCCCACACACTTTTTACTGCTAAGTTCTCAAATCTACTTTTCAAATTGCAAGAGCTATAGGTTAATATTTTCTTTCAGAGCAACCCTCTAAGGATCTTCAGATCAGATAATCCTTTTTCCAGCATCACATAAATCCAGGCCTCTTGTAAAAGAATTTCTCTGTTCAGGGATTCATAAATCCACCAAGTTTAGTAATGAACTGGGTGTTTTCTTTCCTGGGAACTCAACTGAAGAAAAGAAATCCCGTCTCTGCTAAGCAGTGAAAGACTGGGGGTTTAAATGGAGAGATCAAAGGCAGGCTGGGTTCAGGTGCTCCGGTGATTACACCCAGCGTCATCCGCACTCATCTGGGAGTGGGGAAATGTCCACTGGACACTGCCCAGACCCCTCTGTGCGCACACCCTGCACTAAATCAAGTTCCTCCCTCGGCAAAAAGCAGAGAGAGCCAAGGCTTTTCCCATCTTTTTTTTTGTTGTTTTATCAGAATCCATCCCGGTTTCCTCTCGCCGCCCCCACGCGTGGCACCGCGTGCAGGTCCAGGCTGGGGAAATAAATCTCAGGGAAAGATTCCTCATTAAGCACACCAGGATCAGGCAGCCACACCAGCTGCAGGTAGGATCTTCAAATGAACCAGGGCCTGGGCGCTTGAGAAGTGTCAAGTGACCATCAGGTATTGAAAAAGGTTAAGGAAACTGCTTATAAAGCCCAAGATACAGAGCAGCCACCCAAGAAAACAAGAATCATCTCAATCATTAGAGAGAAAAGACCCAATGGAATAAAACATCTTTCAGTCGCCATGAAAAGTGCTTTCCAAAAAAACCTGCACAGCACTTTGTTTTCTCTTCATGTTTTAAGTCAGGATTTCAGGGATAAAACAATTATGTTTGCAATTATAATGTTTCAAAGACAACAGAAATCAGCTTTATTCCAGTGATACACGAGGGAACAGTTTTTAAAGATCATCAGTATTTTCTTAATCATTTCTGGAGAGAAACTGATATGACTGACACTAATTGATATGCTCAATAGAAGGCAAAGAGGAAAAATAAGAATTATATGTGTTAGAAAACATCAACTCACAGCCCCCCAGAGCTGCAATTCCCACAGTGTCACACACACACAACCTTGGCACACTTGGCAAACCAAAGAACATTTAATGTAAGTGGCTGGAAGAAAGAAAAGATGTATTGGTTGGATTTAAAAAACCCCCAATATATAAACAGACGATCCATCATTTTTATTTGATGGCAATACTATTTTCTTATGTGGCACATATTTGCACACGTTGCACCACGGCCAGTATGAATTTTGGCTCCCCAGACTGTTTAACCCTGCATTTAAAAAACTCTTACTCAGCTCTCATTGTGTTTTTCTCTCCCTAGGAACAGATCTCTTGTGAACTCCATGACCAGCAATCATGTTGCACGTCACAGAAAGGAAAAGAAATGCAATCAATCCCTTCTTCTCCCGATCAGATATTTTTCTTTCACAGTGTGGTTTTGCTTCACCCTGCAAAGCCCAGCGAGTTGCATTAAAATCAGAAATTAGGAGTGTCCGGATTTGGATCGCTCTGGGTTTCCTCCCATCTCAGAGCACTGGTCCCAACCCTTTGGGCCACAGAGGAGTTCAAAGAAAGTGTTGAAACTCAAGACAATTTTTGCACCTGAAATTTGCAGAAACAAATAATCTTGTCTAAAAATCCATTTCCACCAACTCCTGAGGGAGCTGGTGGGACATTTGGAGCTGTGGGCTCTGGACTGCAGGTTCTCCTGCAGGTCTGCACTGGGGCACAAGCAGAGACCCTGCAATTAATTCCATTCTGCTGTGATCCTTCAACCTGCCTTCATGGACCACGGAGAGCAGCAAGGAAGAACATCGGATCTTTAATTTTTCATGTATGTATGCCAGAATCCCACCCACTCCGGGTCCCTGAGACTGAGGTGCTGCAGCAGCACAAGGCCAGCAGATTTGCAGGATGGAGTCCCCAGGGCGGGGAACAAAACCTCCAGGTTGTGCCAAGTGTTTGTGCTCAGCTCTAGGCAAACATTCCCAGCCCTGCCAGCCTGCCCTGGGAAGCAGGAGCCACTCCTGATGTGACAGAATTTCCTACACAATGTGAGATGACATGGATGCAGCAAACTCCCAATTTCCTCGTGCCTCCTGGTACAAATTGAAAGAGCTTTCTGCAATTCCCCTCTCCTGACTTCAGCTGACTCAATAACACACCAGAATTTAAACACAGGCACCCTTCCCTCCTTGCACACAAAGCATATCAAACCCATGGAATTACTCCTGACTTGGCCTTGAGCAGCCAACACGATGTCAATTTTACATGTTTTATAAAGCAACAGCATGTAGAAAGCAACTCAAATGCAGGTCATATCAAGCATGTGACCCACAGAGCAATCAAAGACTGCCTGAAACTGTCATTCAAGGTTCAATCAGCTTCTTGCAGGAAAAATGAAACATCTGTGGCCCAGAGAATTAAGTTATGTATTGCATAATTCATCTGGTGTCTGCCACAGCAGCCATTTTAATGCTCTAGTGATAAACATGTTTGATTATTTTTGTTTTGTTTCCTGTCGCCTCCATGGTATTTCTATTTATCCACCCACACCACAATGCAGAATGGAGATAACAAATATACAAACCAGTGTTATAGTCAGCTGATAAGATGTGGGACATCAGCGGCCTTATTAATCACATCAAGGCAGCAGTACTGCTAAACCTTATGTTCCCCACAACTGTCCTCATTTGGGGTCTGTTGGGTACACTCTGTAGTTAGATTTGCTGGTGAAATCATTGTTTCCCGAGAATCCAAACATTTGGATTGAGCTTTAGAGGTTTCTCTACTAGGAAAGCTGCTCTCCTCATACACAAAGCAAGCTCCTCACTGGTTCCCAGGTTTTCCATGCCCTGAGTTTTTCTGATCCTGACACAAGCAGGACAAATGTGCATCTCACACCAGACACTGCTTCCTCTTCCATTCACTTATTCCACTGGCAGAAACCCTAGTTCACCCTTTGCAAGTCATTTTGGGACTTAATTGTTTTATTAATGGTAACTTAGTTCACTTTACTCTCAAATCCTGACACTTCCCCCCCTGCCCTGCACTTCCCTGATTTCCAGAACACATTCCTGCAGGCCAGGGGGGGATTTGGAGGCTCTGTGTCCATACCCTGCCCTCTGGGTGTTTATTCCCCTTGCTAGGGGTTGAGCATTTGAGCATTCTGCTCACAGAACTTCAAACTTTAATTTGTTCCCCAATTAAACATCATCTGAGGGAGATCTTCTAGACTTGGGTGGTAGTGATTTGCTCCAAAAAGCAGCTTTGAGCTGGGTGCTGTACGAAACCAAGGAGGCAGGTGGGTTCTGCCCCATTTTTGTGACTGTCCGTGGGATCCCTGCCGTGAGGAAATCAGGTGAGTTTTGCCCCATTTTTGTGACTGTCTGTGGGGTCCCTGCCGTGAGGAAATCAGGTGGGTTCTGCCCCATTTTTGTGACCGTCCGTGGGATCCCTGCCATGAGCAAATCAGGTGGGTTCTGCCCCACTTTTGTGACTGTCTGTGGGGTCCCTGCCGTGAGGAAATCCTCCCTGCACAGAGCAGCTCCATGGCAGAGCCTGCTCTGCTGGGAGCAGTTTCACCAGACAGCCAGAGCTGCTTCCTGAGGTGCTGCTGGTGGAGGTGAGCCAGGGATAAAAACCATCCTCCCCAAGCCCCAAACGAAGCCCTGCTTCCCCCCGATTGTCCCCATGAAGTTGTTCAGACAGCACCTACTGGAACAGTATCGGCTGTGCCATCTGGGCCTTTTTAGCTGCCCCCCATTGCTGCCTCCTCCTGCGACACCTCCAGGTCCCTCCCTCACCCCTCCCATGTCCCCTCTTCACCTCCCACCTACAAATCGTAGGAAAATCCGGATTAAAGACACCCTTCAGCCATGGAGGCAGGGCTGATGAACCTGCAGCCCTCAGAGGGGTTCTCTGCCTGCTTTTCCCCCATTCCCAGTTCCGACAGGCTCCACCAGAACTCCCTGTGCCGGGCATTTCTAATGCTGTTAATTACTGCCAAAGTCAGTCACCAGCTTCCAAGTTAATTTAGGAGGGGAACTGCTGAGCTGCAAGCAGGCTGGCAGTGAAACAGAGCAGGGGCTCGTGGAAGCTCCATTTCCTTTGGAAACTGGGATGAAGGCTGAGGTCCTGCAGGGCTGTGGATGCATGCAGAACCTGCCAGGTTTTCAGAACTTGCCTCTTTTCTCCTTTTTAATTTTACTTGAAAAAAAATGTATATCAAAGTATAAAACAAAAACTTCCTAAAAGAGCAAATCTTATTAATTCTGCTTCTACAACTCACATAAGCACTTCTACAATTGTTTAGTCAACTGACTAAATAAAGAGTTTATTTTTATATATCATATTTAGTAACAATAATTGTAGTAGAAGTAGTAGTAGTTTGATATTTGGAAAATAAAGACCCTGCGATGATTTACCTATTTTTACTTATGGAGTTAAAATAGATGATTTAGCCAAAATTAGAAACCTTAATTGCAGGCATCTTAAGTGTCATTCTCTTCTATTGGAATGGCAATATTTTAGATTGAAGAATCAGCATGAGGAATAGTCTGTGCTTTGATTAAAGATCCTCTAAAAATACTTACAAATATTTAAATTTACTTAATAATATCACTGCAGTTACAATGTGTAAAATAAGGACAAATATCCTGTCAAGGATATGGGAAGGGTTGCTGGCTTTTGGTTTTTCTTTTTGTTTTTGTTAGAATCACCATGTCACAGAAAAGTTCCTTTAGGTTTTGAGCAGTTACAACCCCCAAATGAACAATCTTCTCTCATATTACACCACTGCCAAAATCACAGATTTCACTATGTTTGTTTCCTTTAGAGCAAAAACAACCTCAAAAAATTGGAGACTGTTCAGAATTTTTACTGCATTAACATTCATATTCCAGATTAATCTTTAGGGTCTTCTTTCCAGAGACACTCAGCATCTCCTGTTCTCCTTAACCACAGGGAGCTGAGGAGCTCAGTAATTTGGAAAAATTAGGTATCAATTGATTTCTGCCCTTATTCCCCTTATTTATTCGGTGTCTTAGTCTATCAGTGTAAGAACCTATAAAAGCTTTTCTCTAACTCCCCCCAGTTTATCTTCAGTGCAACAGCTTTAAGTCAGTTTGAAAATGAGGGAGCACAGCCAGAATTCTGTGTGCAGGTGTCACTGCCCAGGCACAGATCAAAGGGAAATTCCTGGTTCCCAGCAGAGCAGTGACAGACCCCCCGCTCCTGCCTTGGGAGAACAGCAATCCCCAGGGACCTGAGCAGGGACCAGGGGAAATAGCCCGCCCTAAAGAAGGGAAAGCCAGACCTGTTCCAATCACAGCCCAAACGCTGGAGTTTGTTAAATGATCTGCGCCTTTACCCAGTCTGACCTGGCAACTGGTGCTGTGGAGGGTAAGACAACCTCCTGTACGGCCTTTTGAAGGATTTATTGCCAGGAAACACGGTGAATGTATCCACCAGGCCAATAATCTCCAATTTACTATTTCTTACCAAGCTGTTGGGGTACCCCCCAAGCACATTAACCAACAGGCACTCCAGTACAACAATATCATGCTTTCATTGCCAAACCACCAGCAGCATCTGGACAGCGCTTTGTGGGCAACAAAAAGGCATTGTTTAGTGATGGAATATGCCCAAAAATGCAACCTTCTGCCTTTTCAGTGTAAAGGACACACATGTTGTACAAAAGGAAAGCTGAACACTGACTCTGCAGTCACACAGCATTCAAGGGGGAGATGTATTTGGAGAATGCTTTAGATGCTCTTGGCTCAGAAATGAACACAGGTGATGTGCCCACTCTCTGTTAGCTTCTCAAGCAAGTTATTTCCTTCTGGCTATTGAAAATAGCATTACATGATCTTTGACAAAGGCAACTCGTGTCCTTCTATTCAATAAAGGGAATGAAAATTGCAGAAAGCACAATAGAGATGTGTTTATTCTATATTTTGAGTAGGTTTTACTTTTCCCAGGAGCTATGCTGAAGATTAACAACCAGGATGATTGCTGTCTTTATAATAATGTATTCAATTACCAATATGTTTTTTTTCTGTCTTCCCAATTTGTTCCAGCTTTGCTCTGAGTGGAGACACCACTCCTGTCAAATGGCAATCATGTCAGCACTTTGCAGCTTCACTTTAGAGCTATCAACAGCATCAATCTTGCTGACCCCAGTGACCAAGCAGCAAAAAAAAAAAAAAAAAAAAAAAAGAGCGCNCAACCCGGGGAGGAGGAAACAAAGGTGGGAATATGAGACCACAGAATAGGGAAAACAAACCAGGGCAAGGAGAACAGGCAGGTGCTGTCCAAACTGGCACAAGCACCAGTTCATTATCACTTCATGTGGGCAGGCCCCTGAGACACAGAGCAACCTCCTGGGCTTCAGACTTCCCCTCCTCTCCCATCACTGTGCGGGACACCCAAAAAACAGGCTCAGCCCCCAGAGCCCCCAGGAGCTGGTCAAGCAGCTGGATGACAATTTGGCACTGGCTGCTTCCTGTGCTGGAGGTTCCCTCGAGCCTCCTGTGCCAGCTGAGTATCCAGCAGGTTTTATTTTCACATCTCTGCTGACTATATAACACTGTTTAGTTTTTTCCAACTTTAGCATCCAGTTGTATTGGATTATGAGGGATGCTCACTAATATGACTGACAGATTGCCTGTCTACACAGAATCCAAACTAGACAGCAAAATTACTTTAAATAGTCCTCCACGGCAAACCCCAGCAACACCAGGTACTACTGCAAGCCCTTGGAGGACAACAAAGCAGGATTTTCTAATTTAACCTTTTAAAATGTTATTTGCAGAAACACTTTTCAAATCCTTTATTTCCCTTTCAACAGTTGTTGAGACTTTAAAATGCTGCTGAAATAAAACAGCTTCAGGCTTGACTAATGCTGTACTCCGTGGTAAGGAACTATTTGATTATTCTGTTTTGACAGTTAATAGAACAGGTTTAGTATTTCTACAGAAGGGGAGTTTGAACTGGAAATATTAGTTTTGTGTTGCTAATGACAATTCCTCAACATTTCTACTAGAGCAGAATCCTCGAGTGGATGAAAAACATCCTTCCTACATGAACAAACAGCTGTAAGAGAGAAGGGAAGAAAGGAAATGCCAACCAACCTTTTGGATTTGCTTGGTTTTTGCTGCAGGGCTAATTCTGTAACCAACGGCTTTCAGAGCCACAAACCCAGAATTTGCTTAGTGAGTAATTTCACCCTGCTTGGACCCTCAGTGCCAAGCACTGTCCCTGCTGTTCCCAGACCTGGGGAGGTGTCAAGGTGACCCTGTGACCCTGCCTGGTGTCCCACCTGCATCTCCTCTGCCCCAGCACCCAAACTGCTGAGGTGTGGCAGCCTCTGCCAGCTCCCTGGTCCCCAGGCCTAAGCCCATGGGTTCAGCTGGGCACTGCAGGGGGGCCTGGAGCTGTAACCAGCCAAGGAGCAGGGCAATTCCCCCTTCCCTTCCCTTCCCTTCCCTTCCCTTCCCTTCCCTTCCCTTCCCACAGTTTGTGCCAGCAGCTCCTGCACTGCGGGTGTAAAGCTTTGGAACTTCCCAAAAAGAGCTGCCTTAGCCTTTTGCTGTTCTGCCCCGGCTCAGCTCTGTTTATGGCACTGCGTAGTGAATCATTATTCCAGGGAACCTCACTTTGCCCCTGCAGTGTTCTACAAACAGTCAGGATGGGGCTCTCTGGCTCTGTCTCCTTCCTCATCACCTCTCCTTGTGGTTGCAGCCGCGGCATCTTCCCAAGCCATGGGCTGAAGCTTTCAGCAGGAGTTTATTTGATGTTATGACAGAAATAAAAGGTGTGAGAGGAGAGGTCTGGATGGGCAGGATGCACAAATACATTGTAAGGCTCAAGAATTTAATCCAGGCATGTTTTCTATTAAATTTGTTCTAAGAAATGGTCAATAATTAAGTCTCCCCACAGGCCCTGGCCATGTAGGTTATTTTAGGGTATTGAATACAGCTAAACTTAGTCCCACTGCTATGGAGGTAGAAGGTACAAAGGATTAGGAATTAACTAGAGAAAATGTGAGTGCAAATGATAAATAATAAAAGTTTAGTTTATACAGACACCAGACAACATGCTGACTGCAAAACAGTAACAAAAAAAGTGAAGTTTATCCAGCATCCACTGCACAGAAGGATTGTTAAACACTGCCCTGGGTGAGGACAGGCATGTGCCTGGCAGGTCCCACCGCTGCCAGCTCCCTTGATGGCAAGATGGTGACAGAAATCAATCCAACAGGCAGCAAGACAAATAAGTCATCTGTATCACAGCTAAAATATGGTGTTGATCAATAACAGAAAATGAACTCGCACTCCCTTGCCAAGAAAATAGATTATTTAATCAGAGTACAGACAGAGATGTTACATAATCAAAAAATAGCTCGTGCTGCTATATTTAGTGGCCACTGTCTTCTAGAGAGGAGGGCAAAAGTACAGCCATTATCAGCTACCAGCCCTCTGCTGAAATGGTTTTCTGATGAGTTAAGCTGGTCAGACACGCTTAACACCGTGATATTGTATATTTAAAACTACAACAACTATGACAAAGTATGAAGGCAACAAACAGGGGAAAGACAAGGGACAGAAATCCTCAGCGTTAAAAGGACCAAGTCCCAGCCAGAACTACACCAGCAGATCTCCAGCAGCCACTTCTAACTTCCAGACTACCTGGAGTTTTCCATCAAAGGATGGAACGTTAGCACAGCACATTTGCAGTTTATGACTGGTCGCCTTTCACAGTTATTGCTGTGATTTCTTAGCAATAACCAGTGGAATCGCAGGAATTTGCAGAATAAACAGAAAATCACTGATCAGGACCATCAGCACAGCGCTCACTTGATACCACTGCAGCCTGCCTGGCCATGGCACAGCTGAGAGCCTTCCTCCACCCCTGAGACCCACAGGCTCTTCATTAGAAGCTCAAAGGAAAGTCTGTCCATGGATATTCCCCCAGATGTGAACAACATCACCATCAACAGGATCATCTTCCCTCCAGCCTCCCCACCCAACAATAAACACTGGGAAAAAGAGTGCCATTAATGTTGAAGACAAGCACCTCGAGTTTTTACGGTTTCAAATACGGAAAAATTCAAGTAAGGCCAGAGAAGTCGAGTAAGACCAAACCCATTGGTTTTTCAGGTCTTACTTGACCAGAAAAACCAATAAGCCCTGAGTTAAACTAAGGGCTTCTACCCTTTTACATAGAAGTGGAAGAAAACTCCCTGTTCTGGACTGGAACATGGATAAAAAGAACATTTATGAGAATAGCCAGTGATTAAACTTGTTAACCACCCTTTCTTCTATTATTTTAGGGTTCAAACCCAACCAGGAACTACAGAAATTGGGATTTGCATGAGGTATATAGAGCTGCTTCACGTGGGCATGCAGCCCCAGCAGTTCTTGTTTTAAGCAGTTCTGGAAGGTGGTGATTCTGCAGGACCAAAGCTTTGCCATGTATGTTTCCTTGGGATATCCATTTTGCACATCCAAAGCAAGCAAGAACGTCATGAAGACAAAAAAGTTCTTGGTGAGCATTTTAGAGAGAGAAGAAAACAGTCTAAACAGGGATCAAGGATGCTGCTTCAGTGTAAGATGCATTAAAGACCCCTCCAATGTTCAGGAAAACTAGAGAGGAAAGAGAGTACTATGCCCATTAATAATAATAATAAAAGATAATTACAGCTGGCTCCAAATGTTAACAATTTAGTAGTTATAGGATCTAAGTACTGTAAATGACTAATGCAGGCAGCAAATGTATTTGCAGCAGCGTGCAAAACAAAGCCCTTAAAAGTAGATAGCTCTGGGAAAGGAAGGATAAACTGCTTTATAACAACAGCTCAGAGCACATGACGTGAAGAAGGGCTCTGTGTTATCTTCCATTTGTGACTGGCAACAAGAACACGTCCTTGATTTACCAAGATGATGAAAACCCAATAATGCCCAATTTGGGAGCACCAGATACCTGCATGATTCCAACAGCAATGCTGCATCTTTAGTGTTCTCATGAGGAAGATACATGATGGGTGATTTCTTTCTATTTGCACAAGAAGTCACAACACACTTCCAGACTTCATCCATATGAAAAGCCAAGGAAAGACTGCTGATGAATTTAAGTGACCACAAACTGGAACAAGCAACAAACCTGCAAATTATTTATTACCTAAAACTTCCAGGATACATTCTCCTACCAGAAATTGTGTTGAGTAACACTTTCATTCGATTTGCTCACGATGTTCTCTGTTGATGAATGTATCTGATTTCATGTAAATGTGATTAAATAAATCAGACAGTGTTAGGCTGTATTGAGCCTCAAGAGGTTCTAATTCAAAATGTGCAATACTTGCCCCAATAAGCACAACTGAGCTAAACCTTGTGCATTATTACCTCCTCAACCTCAAAAACCCTCTGGTTGCCTCCTTATTATTGTTAACATGGGTGTAACATCAGATTTTGCATAAATTGCCCACAATGTCTGCAAGGTACGTGAGGGCTGAAGAGGAAGGGATGGGAAAGAAAAGGAGAAATAAAGAAGGTGGGAAAATTCCTTCCAAGCATCTCGACTTCCTCGGAGCTCCCAGCTCCTGGCACACAGGGGATCAGGTAACACAGAGTGAGGGCTGGGGCTGACATTTGCAGGTAGCAGAAATCAGAGGGAAAGACTCTGAAAGCAAGGCTGCCGATAATCAGTTACCTACATGTGATGTTACAAGTCTGATCTTAAGCAAGTGTCAGACCTTCACCTGCCACACAGAAGTTCAGGTCACACCAATCTCTCTGAGCAAGGAACATCAGCCAAAGAATACAGTGAGCCCACGCCACATATTTATTCTTTGCAAATTAAAAAAGGCTTTGTGGAAAGGTATTACATGAAAAGCAGCGTGATGCAGAACAGGAACTGCGCCTGCAAGTGGCAATGCCACCTTGCTCTGTTAGTCCCCACCAAACTTGTATCTGCCACCTGCAGAATGACTCCTGAGGGTGACAAGGTTGTCCCTTCCAGCAGAACTATCCTACAAAACTGGGCTTCCAGCTTCCAGGCTCTAGGGGATGAGGGACATGGGGGCTTTTCCTGACTCTCATTTACTCTCTGTGAAATCAAGTTCAGATGGAGCACCAAACCCCTCATTTCTACAGCAGATTACCACAGAATGGCTTGGGATGGAAGGGACCTGTAGGATCATCTCATTCCAACCCCCCTGCCACGTGCTCAAGGCCCTGTCCAACCCAGCCTTGAACACTTCAGTCACTTTCTGTTCATACCAGGGGCACCTTCTGCCAGGAGGCAGGAATTTTACCCCATTCTGAGTCAGTCCCTAGGTCTCTCCTGGAGTCTGGCAGAGAGGTGAATGATCCCACAGCCTGGACATTCTATGGGAACCACACCTGGAATTGCAGCCCACGGCTGGAGCTCTTCCCACTCAGGGAACAACTCCTGCCACTAAGGCAAGGCTGAGTTTGCACTAAACCAATGGACTAGGGCTCATCCATACCCCAAAAGGGTTTGTTTGCTCTGCTGCAGACAAATTCTGATATGAACTGGCAGACAATGCTCTGGCTGAATGCTGGAACAAAGAGGCTGTTGGTGTCTCCAGCAAGTTAGAGACAACACAAAACAACTCCACTTGTAAGCAGAACATTATTTTCCCTGATATCATACACAGAAGCTGCTGTTTAATTAAAACTAAGCTGCTTAAGCCATTAAACTGGCAAATGGCTGTACCAAATGACTTGTCATTGTTAGCATTCCAGTAGCAAGAGTTGTTTGTTGTCACTCAGATGGCAACTTCCAATGTTAATGCACATTTCCCAACTGGCTCCATGGATCTAAACCAGCCCAGGACAGGGAAGTAATTAAAAGTGCTGCTGCATATTACCAAGGAGTACCTTCTTCAAAGACACCCACATCGTGTACTCTGCTGCAATTTAATTATTTCAAACTTCTGCCCTAGAAATATGAGCCATTCCAGGCATTCACTTGCATTTTAAAAAGTAGAACATGTATCAGTTCTGGCTTTGAGCCCCAAGTTTAAGCAAGTCCAGATACAGCCTCCTGAGATCCTGCAGATCTCAGCATCAAAATCTGTAACTAAAAAGCATAACCTACTACAGCAGCTACTTTATTCTGATTACATGCAAATAAAAAAAAGAAAATAAATTTAAAAAGTCAACATTTTATCCTGGGTCAGTAACAAGAAAAGATGATTCTGGCCATGCAGGCAACCTTCAAAGCTATGGACAGTCATCATCCAAGAATCCAAGCAGAGACATTCCAAAGGACTCAGTTTGCTTATCTCTCGGATTTAAGACAGGGAGCATCAGGCAGAGGTGTCTCTGGAATCCATGGTAGGACACACTGCCCCTTCTCCTCTGCAATCTTCCTTCCCTTCCCCTAAATGGGAAGGACTGTGGCAAGGAACACAAATGGTTAAATTGAATTTGTCAATCTTTTTACTTCCTATGAGTCATGTTCCTCCAGTCTACCCCTCTGCATATAAAAATCTGCTACAGCTCATTAAATAAATATTTCCACTTTGCCTCAGTAAAAGCAGAGGACTCCCACAATAAAGCACCACACAGGTAAAAGAATGAAAAAGGGTAAAATGATTAAAACTGCCCATCCCAGTGCCCTGAGATGGGGCAGCCAGTGGTAACACAGCATTAATATTATGGCAGATGCCATATGCATCTTCTTTCCTTTGGTGTGGTCTCCAGGAAAGAACATTTCCATTCACCACAGAATGACCTAATGGATGCCCAAATGAATGATCAGCAAATGCATTTTATGCGCTTCTATTTAGGTACCTTTATTTTTACAGCTACAGTGCAAGCACCAGAGCAAGCACTTCCACGTTCCCATCCAAGGGCTGAAAGACTGCCCACATTAATGAAGTCTGGCCCTACCCTGTGTGCCCTTTTCACATATGGCACAACTGAGTCATCGCCCTTGGTTTAGGTAGTGTGCTTGACACAACAAAAATAAGATGTAGAGGTAATTACCACTACAGCAATAAATACTGGAGCGTCCTTTTCATAAGCCAGTCTCAAACTGAATTCCTATCAAAATACAGTGTTTTTTTATAGAAATGAAGTTAATAGATACCTAGAACTACTGAATGAACCAACAGGATCTCTCTGCATTTAGCAACAAGCCTTGAAAACCTTAATCTTGTGAGTCAGTAATAACAGTGAAGGAAGCCAAGCCAATCTTGGGTCTATAATAATAAGACAAGCTGTTTAAAAGACCTCCTCTGAAACAAATGTGTAAATGTCTCACCAAGGCTGAGATGCTGATTTAAGATTAGACAGTGTAAATGTACTTATTTTGGTCTCAGTTAAGAACAACTCGTGTTTCTCATTCACAAAGGTTTAAGGCAAATGGTTTAAGAGCACTTGAGCACAAGCTCCTCACTAAGTCTTTCTCCAAATGCCATTAACACCCCTGCCTGTCCTGTGCCCCAGCTAATTCTCTCTGGCTTTCACCTGTTCTATCACAATTTAAATACATCAGGCTCCTTCCTCATTATCAAAGTTAAACCTACAAATACAAATTTTCTCTTGACAAAATCCTGCTGAGGTCCCCGATGAGGCCAGTCCTGGCTGTGACAATGCTGCCAAAAAAAGAACCAGCCAGGAAAACCCCAAAGGCTACACAGAGAGACAGGGGAGGATTTTGAGGGCAATATTCCTCCAGATAATGCATTAAGAGTGGTGTTGTTTAAGAAGTGAAAGACTGATAGAGAAAAGCCGATGATCAGCACAGCAGCACTCACTGCAGAAAAGCAGAATTATTATTGCCAAAACTAGGGAAGAGTAAAAAGTCCAGACATTAAACCAAGTCAGGTGAAGAGGCAGCCTTACAGCAGATGAAATGCAACACTAACAAACATGTGCTAATGCCCTGAAGAGTATTTGGGCTACTTTCCTCCACTGCTGGGCCCTACGCTTCTCCCTAGGTAAGTAAGGAGATGGACTAATAGGAACATCCACATCCAGTTCAGATCACATTCCAAAGAGAGCAAAATCCCCTCAGATGGACTATCACTGCATGAACAGCTAAATGATCCAGTCTGGAAGAGCAGGAACCTATGGCAAATTCATCTTCATGATGCATTACAGAGCTGATTTAATCTTTTTTCCCTCTCTGGCCATCAAGCCTGCGTTGTTATCGGAGCCCAGGCAGTGGGCAAGACAGTGTCCTTTTATCCACTACGGAATGACTGCAGCGTTGCTGAGCCCAGGAAAAGGGAACAGCCTCAAAAATTCCCATTATTAAAAGAGGGAAAACATATCCTAGATCATTTTGGGAGTCAAAATCCTGGCTGTGCGGGTGCATCTGGAATCTTCATCCCATGTGTGTTAATCTACAGGGAAATGAAGTGCTGCACCCCGGGTAAGGCAGGGGTTAATTCCAGCTGCTGTCGAATGCCCCAAGTCTGTGCTCTGTTCATCAGAGCATTAAATCTGAAAGCTCAAGAGAGTAGTGCAGCCGTGCTGCAAGGGCTATGTTATAAAGTTCTGCATTAAAAATTCATATCGTAGGCTTGCCACAGTACTCTGCTCTGGCTGAAAGGAGAGCTGGCGGGGAAATATTAGACACCCCACTGTCTTTCTGGCAATTGGAGACATTCCTCAACAAACAGCACCTCAGGAAGGGAATGAAAGGGCAAACAAACCGTGAAACAAATCAATGAGTTCAATTATCTCTCTCTCTCTCGGAAAGGAAACTTTTCATTTTTAAGGCTGTTTCATGAAATCTTTTAATGACGGCCCTGCACACGGTGCAGGGCACTCTGGCTGCAGAGCTGGCTGCTTGGCAGGGCTTTTTATTTGTTTTACACAGGTTCCCAAACACAGAGGGTGAAACAGAGAGCAGGGTATAGGGATCTCTCTGTAGAACAAGAACTCTACTTACCCTTTACATTACCATGACCACGTGGGATAAGAGGCTGTAGAAATTGTTCCCACTTTCCCTGAAGTGTCTCCAGCAAAGAGGGAATGTAGATTTATTAAGATGGTTAGTTACTCCATGGTTAAGTTATGTGCTCCTCACTACTGGTTAAGGCTGTGTGCATTTCACAGCGATTTATGGCAGCCCAACTGGTGGATGACACAGTTCACAATGATGGAAATGGGTGGTATATTTTTATGAAAGCCATGTGTGTCCCTCAGGTTATCTGTCTGATGTAACCACTGTATTCAGGCAGGTTAATAATCTCCATCCCATAAATGAGGAAATACATAGGAAATGAAACATCAGTAAATACAATTTCTTGAGGAAATCATGCAAAAAAAAAGTTAACTGCTCACAATCCTCCCCTG
Organism: Donacobius atricapilla; assembly: GCA_013397315.1. Taxonomy (NCBI): domain Eukaryota; kingdom Metazoa; phylum Chordata; class Aves; order Passeriformes; family Mimidae; genus Donacobius; species Donacobius atricapilla. The sequence continues at coordinate 490,102 of WBMY01009119.1, forward strand.
CAACTCTGCTTAGCACCAACTGTAAGAGAAAGATTCCCTTTTCCCAGAGCTGAATTTTGGCTCAAAGGAAGGGAAAGGAAGAAAACAGAAGCCACTGGACAAAATCTGCCATGGCACTTCATCTGTATTTTTACATATATATATATATGAATATATCTGGTTGTTGGTATAGTGGAAAACCCAAGTGACTTCAGCCCAGCAATCTGGGTTTTGAGGGGCTCAGCCCCATGAGGAGGGGCAGGAGGGCAGGAATTCATCCTGAGGGTGCAGTCCCCAGGGAACCCAGGAGATTTATGCCCAGCACAAAACAAATCAACACCAGACTAGCCTAAAGCCCCTCACTAATAAAAACCTGTATGGGGAGGGAATAAACCCCCACGATTCAGCTGAAAGTTCATTAGTTCCACGGAAAGAATGAAGACAGGCTGCAAAGCTGGTGATCACAAGTAACCAAAGATCAGCTATTAAAAGGCACTGGAAATTTGCTACAAAAGGTTAGTAACCCCAAGGCAGTGCTTCAGTCAAATTAAATTTTTGCTCAAAATTTCTTACAAACAGGCACTTAGAGCTTGCATGCAAGACTTGATCAGCTGGGGTTTATTCTGGGTTTCAAGCAGCTGCATCCAAGCAAAACAGGGGAGGCAGAAGTCCTTTCCTCTGTGTACTGCCTTGATTGCTCAGGTCTGATCCTTGCTGTAGTACTGGTTGCCTTCCAGTACTCCAGCCCCTGAGCGATCTCCCTGTGACTCAGTTTCTCAACGTGTTCAAACTCTGGGAGGCAAGGCACAAAATCACAGCCCCTGCTCTGTTTTGCTCCTGCAGAAACACCACAGAGGCGTTAAGGGTTAATAATCTCAGGCTTACAGGATTTGTGTATTATGCATTTGTTTATTTAATGCTTTACATGAATGCTAATGAAGTTATTAACAGGCCTGCATGTTGTCTATTGTTTTTCTTGGGTTTAGTGTCTGCACCATCCTGCCTTATCCCTCCTGCTCCACGAGCTGGCCAACACCCAGCTCCTCCAAATCCCTGAATCAGTGTTCTAGCCTGGATTCTCAGTTTCCTGATCAAATAGCATTTTTTTAAACTTCTGTGTTGAAACATTATCTTTTAAAAAATCTCATCAGGATAAAGCAATTCTATTTCCCCACACAAGGTATTTTCTGTGACACAAAACTGCAATCCCACATGGCCTTATTGTCTTTTAATTAGATCAGAGGATATGTAAATGAGACAATATTTCTTAGGTCCCATTAACTGATGTCTCCATGAGGATCAGAGGGGGCTGAACCAGGCAGGACATGCTCCTGTGACATCCACACCCTCACACTGACCTACCCCATGCTCCAACTGCTCCTCAGGAAAGTCTTGGATTTACTGGAAATGCCAGAGTTTTATGGCCTTATTTCTGCCAGAACTGCTCCAAGTCTGCAGACCAAAACCCCTTTTCTCCTGCGACTAGAGCACAGGGCAAATGCCGGGGTGCAGGTGCTGGGGTGGCTCCTGCACGTGCCAACGCAGACACCTCCCTGCCAGCCCTGCTTCTGCCACAGACACGAGGAAAAGGGCTCAAAGGGAACTCAGAGGAAATTCTATGGGAGTGGGCAGGAGAAATAATTGGGAGTTTTAAAGCAGGGATGATCTGTACAGTAATTCAGGCACAGGACTTTGTTCTGTAGCCTTTACCCTGAGAAATGGGAAGACTCGAGTTCCCAAAATCAACAGTATGAACTGATGACACAAATCAGAAATACCTTTTATTTTTAAAGCAACTGTGAAAGGATAACACCCCTACGTGTGCAGCCAGGTGGCTGACAGCTGGGGCATCACAGCAACTTTTTAAGGCAGGGATGAGTTCAGACCTACCTACATTTAGCTGTAGGTTTAATGAGATGGTGAAAAACCTTGCTAATGAGGAAACAGCACAGGGATACTTCCATAAGGCGAGTTGTGCCAGATGCAGTCCCTGACAGTGATGGCTTACACCTTCCTGTTCTTGGAAAAGGCAAGCAAAAAACCCAAATGAAAGTACTGGGGGAAGCTGAAAGTTGTCTGTATGAAACAATGTGGGACTGGGGGAGCAGGGCTGCCAGCTCTCACAGCAAAACACCTGGATTTCCAAGGGGAAAGGAGATCAAGGCAGAAGGAAGAGGTTCTTTTCCAGGATCTAGTTTTAGTGCCTGGGATCTCACCAAGTTTCCTGAACTTCCACTCTCGTTCAGGACGTTCTCGTCTCTTCCAATAAATGAGGGAGCACAGAGAACTTTCCTGACTCATTTCTCTGCCTGCGTGGGAGTGGGAAAAGCAGCTGGAGCACAAGGAGAGTTTCCAGTACACACCAGTGCAGGAAATCACGCATTAAACATGCCGCCAGGTAGAGACAAGCACTGCAGCACCAGGCAGTTGAAGTCAGCACCTCCTGGAGAGCTCTTGGGGGCTGTGAATGGGTAACCCCACAGGGCAGGGCCCCCATGCAAAGAGCTGAACCTTTTGTTTCTGATCATCCCGGGGTTTCCCCCCTCTCCTTTCCTGCCATCCTGCAGGAGCTGGAGCGCTGCACAGCCACGTGCCCTCCTGCTGTCACAGACAAGGCCTCGCCAGGAAGCGCTTCTGCACCAAAATAACTCTGTTGATTTGCTACTTTGCATTGAAAAAAAAAATAATTAAAAAAGAGACTGTTGTAATTTGCAGACACACACGAAAGAGCTGCGTGGAGTCCAGGCTCAGCTGACTGGCAGATGCAAGCCCAAGGACCTTGTCCCTGCTGGGGGCAGATGTGCCTCTGCCAGGAGGTTTTTCCTCCTCTCTGACCCGCTCCTCTTCTTCCTCACACGGCCCTCCCAGGCACCTTCAAAGTTCAGCTGCTACAGGTAACAGGACCTGCCGTGGTGAGACGGCTCCAAAACCTGGGATGTCCTCTGGCTGGCCTGGCAGGGAAATCCCTGCTGGAGGCTGGGACTGCAGAAGGCACTCGTGGTCCGTCTGTCCCCGGGGCCAGGCAGCTGCACCAGCCCGGAGAGCTCTGGCTCCACAAGAGCAGGTGGGACAGACAGGACAGGGACAGAGGGGCACCCTGCTCACCTCACACACCCCCACGGCCCCTCCGTGCAGCTTCACCGCCCTGGAGAGGCCCTGCTTGCACCCATGGCCGGGGCGACCCCCAGCCCGGCTGGCACAGGAGCCAAAGCGCTTTGCATTTATTTAGAGATTTCCATCTAAGGATCTCATGTCAACCCAAGGTTACAGATAACAGGGTGATGACTAGAATATGCTGGAATACCCTAAGGCTATGTTTTTCTACTTTGGGTTGTTAAATTACGCCAGCTTTTAGGCTATACTAGAAAAAGGAACTGAACAGTCTCGCTGGAGGTTAAAACACAAACAAAATAAAAGCCCTGAGAGGACCTAGGGCACTTTGGTGCTGTCAGAAAGTTACATTAACTAATTTGCAAGCATTACAAGTCTAACAAAAGAGGCAACAGAGCCCAGCTACAGCACGAACTCCTACTGACTCCAATGGCTCCATTTATATGGAGTTCTCAGAAAAGCACCCTTAGAAATGAAAATAAATAACTTTTTTGTCAGTTTGTGGTCTCTCATTCGCATGTCTGCATATTTCTAGGCTCCAGCCAAGGCTAGACTGTTGCATTTGAGCATTATCCACACTCCTCGTGCCTCAGTTTCCCTACCCAAAAGGAAAGGTTCATGCCAGTGCTTCAAGCAAGCGCCCAGGATTTTACAGCGCCAAGTTTCACAGGAACACTGAATTCTCTTCCCATACAACTTTGCAGCTTTTCTGGTGTGACTGCAGACTGAACCAAAAATGTGACAAAAATGGGCTGGTTTGCACATGGGCTCTCAAGCCCTCTTTCACACCAAAGCTTTAGGTCAAACTAAGAAGCAGATATCCAAAGTATTTCCATTCATCTTCACTTGTAGGTTTTTAAGCAAAATATTAATGTTATAATAGTGACTTTCAGCCTTGTGAGTTTTGCATAAGGCACAGTTAAAACTTTGAACCTCAAATGTTAAATGCAGACAGAGCTTTCTGTAGGATTCAAAATGTTCAAATTTTCTTCACTTTTTTTTTCTTAAAAAAACAAAGAAGTTCTCTGTAATATCTTCCCTGTTTTTTCATCCTCTCCTCATTGCCACCAATCCTGGGGTTTCACTGGTGGCAGTAGGACTAGGAAACTGAGGGAAAAACTCTGAAAGGAGACGTGGCCTATGAAGTTCTCCATCTCCTGTTTTTAGGGAAATCACTTTAAATACAGCAATAATTCCAAAGCTGAGCATTAGAAGTTAATGACTCATCAAAGGAACAGGAAATAGGAAACTTTAAAACCTTAGAGGCGCAGCAAATAGAAGCTATTTCATGTCATGTCCAACACCACCACCCTAACTACAGTACTTCAGGCTCAATGGGGGGAAGCAGCATTTGAAACCATTTATCACAGTAATTATGTGATGCTGGAGAGAGCACGACTTTATTTTTTATTCAGTTTGACCCTGAGTATCATCAAAATGGAAGACGACAAACATTTGAGGGGTGATACATTGGCACCAGCCAGCACTTAACCAAGAAAGATTTGTTAAAAAAAAATTAAAGTATAATTGAATTCTCACTATGCACTAGGAATTATTCCCCTGAAGTCCAAGTTAACTGAGATTTGCCCGAATATAACAGAAAATTTCACATGAATACTTCAATTCCACCACGTAACTCCAGGAAGAAATAACTCTTCAGGAGTTCTCCAAAACTCCTGCTCCCCTGTCTCCGAGCCTAATCCTACACTCCTTCCATGCAGAAAAGCACATCTGTACAGCTTTATCCTACACTGCTGCCTGCAGGACAGGTCTGTTTGCTAAAGTGGAAGAAGAGCACTGTTTACCCCAAAGAGCCAAAAACCACAGGCATCTCCTCCTGTCCCCATTGTCCTCCTGTGTCATCCTTAGCTGCCAAAAAAAAACAGTAATCAATTTGATCTATGGAAGGATAACAATCCTCTGCCCATATACTGCAGGCACAACGTTTCTGTCCAAGTTACTGAAAGTAGCTGTGTTTGGATGACTGCTTCAGTAAATATGAAAAGCTCCTTCTCCCTTGCATTCCTGTGCCACTTTTAGAAGGACAAAAAGTCTGAATCTTACAGAAAATCCACTGGGAACAAAACTGGTGGTGGCAGAGCTGCTCCGACTGACAACCTTAACCTAAACATTTTCTGGTTTGTGTTGTTTATGAAGGCTTTTTATTGCAGAATTGGGAGGGGGGGAGTGGGCAGTACCCGAAATCCTCACAAGACTACTTAAAGCTGGCTGGTGAAAATGGAGCATTTCAGTGAAATTCGATATTTTCTTTCATCAAAGGCAGGGAGCCTCAACCCACATGTTAACAGTAATGTAACAAGCCTACTGTACGTGCTGCAACCCAAGGTCCTTTTCCAATTAGAATTCATTTAGGTTGGGGGAGAGAAGGGGTTGGAGCAAAGAGGTGGCTCTGGAATTGATCTAAAACCGGAATCCAACCATTCCGGCTGGAACTCAGCTGGGAGTCCATCCCAAGCACTTGCTTGGATTTTGCAGCAAACCAGAAGTGAAAGGGCACTGTTAGAGAGAACAGTTTGTCCCTGGAAAACTGAGGAAATGTATACAGAATATTTCTTTTTCTACAAAGAAAGAAAGAAAAAGAAAAGTCTGTTGCACTAGAAGAAAACCAACCAAACAAACAACCCCAATATTCTTTTAATTTTGCTGAAACTCAAGCCTGAGTTTGCTTTTCAGTTCCAGGTCTGACAGAATGCCCAGATCAAACTCATTAGTGTTGGTTAAATCCAGGTTTGCTGATAGGAACGTGTGGGACAGCAAACAAAATCAGTGTCAGGCCTCGGGAGAGGATGTGCCTCTTTAATTGAAAAAGGCAGAGTAATCATTCATTTATTTAACCCAGAGATGATTATAATCTGAAAACCTTGAAATCCTCTTACACAACAACTGTTTTGGCAAGCCCCTCTGTGTTCCAACAAATATTAAACTGTGCTTGCCATTTGTCTAAGGAATCTTGTATTAATAAACATGAAGAAGAACACTTTTACCTCCCACACTCAATGACAGAAGAAAACAAAGACCAGCTGTATTCATCAATGGATCCTTGTTCTGCACATAAAGGCTAATTACATTTTACTTCAAGCCTACACATGGAAAACTTTGCTCCTGCCATCTTGTCAAAGGCAGCTTCTGATATTCCAGCTGACAGACTGCAATGACTGCACATAATAAACTTCTTTTTGTCATTAACACCTTCAGTGCCCGGCCTGGGGCTGTGCTGGGGCTCAGGGAAGGGGCAGGGGCAGCACACACCCACCTGCTGGGAATTTTGGACGTGGGGATGACAGAATTGGACTGGAAATTTTAATTCCAGCCGCTGATCTCATCTGAAGGTGCCTGGCTGTGCCTCTGTCCCTCCCCCTGCACGTAGAGTACTTTGAACGGGACATTGTGGAAAGATAAAACAAACAAGTTGACATAATGATTCCCAACTTTTCAGATCACCACAACCGGTCTCCAGGATAAAATCCAGACTCCTTAATGCTGATAATGAAGACTTCTCACTCTGTGTTTCTTTTGCTTCTTGAGGTTTTTTTGCCTTATTTGAAAGATTTTCAAAGTTTCAAGCAGTTGAAAGACAGCTTTATTCTGAGACTGAAAATCTTAAAAGCACTGCTAGCTTTAAAAAATTGACAATTATCTGTTTTTTTCCCAAAGGCACTCCAATTCATCTGCATCAAATAAGTGTCTGTAAAACTAACAATTCTGGCCTAAGATAAAAATCACATGTTTTTAAAACATAAAATTAAAATTAGCAATACAAGTAGCTTTTCAGACTTAGATCAAAAGAGGGCTTCTTTTAAGAAAAGAATCAAACTGTCCTTCACCCTTTTTATTGGTGTTTTTTCAGCCTTTCTCCCAGCTTTTACAATTAAAACAGATGACTCAATTTCACTGTCTACATTCAGTTCCCTTTTCATGTTCCTCTAGATTTCCATATTGCAAAATTTGGGCTACAAACACTACAGACGACTGTTGTTATGCAAGAACTATTCCTGCCATAAATATCCAAAACAATGATAAAATATTTCTGCTGTTATTAGGACCTACAAGTTTGTTTTCACAGTACATTAGTCTGGGAGATAAAGTACAAGCTTAATGTCTGCCTCAGGATTCAGCTCCATGACCACTATATTCCAGAGCCAGTCTCTGTAATCATTCTGCTACAGAACACAATAAACTTCTTGTTACTGCAGATGCTACTAATTTTATGTAATTCTCTATGAAATAGGTAAGAGTCATTCTCAAGATCATATAAAAATTAAATATTGCTGTGTGAATCTCCCTGAAAGAGTGAGATTAGAAATGCAAACGAATATTTTAGAGAACTGATTTTGCTCAGTGTAAGATAAATTACGGCTCTTAGGGAAACAGTATTAAAAAATGAAGCACTCTGCAAACAAACACATTAAAAAGGGTGAGGGGTTATTAGGTTCAGTGCCTACAACCACTGATCTCTGCCTGTTCTCTCAGAAGTGACTGCAAGATTAAATAACAGCAACAATATCAGTTATGTGCCGGAAAAAACAAAGTCAATCTGCAGGAATTTAAGGCTTCATCTGAAGCAGCTTTTGTTTACATCCCTTAGAGAGGGATGAATCAATGAGGGAACAGAAATACTTTTGATCCCCTTGCATAGAACTCATCCTACACGGAGCTCAAAGGAAACGGGACTTCCAGAGCCAGACCAAAATTCACCTGAAAGATAATCCTGAAGAACATAAAAGGTGTTTAAACTCCAAAGGATGATTGTTAAAACTACCATGGGATGAATTTTGAGAGCTCCAGCTGGGTTCCCCACATTCTCAGTGGGGAATCAGATCCTCAACAGGCACAGAACCATGGGGTAAGAAATTTAAACTGGTGCCAGTGTGACTGGTTTTCAACCCTGGGCGGTGGGCACAGGGAGGTGACATCGAGTCCCAGCCCTTCCCCTGAGTGTCCCAGCCATCTGAAACGGCTGCTCCGTTCCCATCCCATTTCCAGACACTGAAATGACTCTTTGTGCTTAATCCCGCTGATCATGAGAATTCCTTCTCATTATTAACTTTCCCTAAATATGAAGGGTTCAAAGGAAACCAGCAGCAGTCTGTCTCTTTTGTTGTTCCCTGCCCTGATGGTTAATAAAACCAGAGGATAATTGGAAACAGTAGCTATTAAGAAGACAAGAATATATATTTTTAAGACTACCTTCATGTTCTACTTGAAAACAAGGAAAATCTGCCCAAAACGCTGCTCTCTGTAATTAGGGGTGAACCTGATTGAGAAAGGACTACTACCCCAAAAGCAGAAAGAGCCAGGGTGCCTAAGAGTCAAACAGAAATCCTTTACTAAATGAAGCTTTGTTTTCACCAAGATGGGGAGATCACAATGAATACCTTATTTCTGAGACTGCCCTATTTCTAGATAAAATACAAGAGATATACAGGCTAAGAGAGACACAGATGAAGCACCTGAGAATGAAACCAGGAATGCAGCAGCGTGTGTGCCAGGAGACGTGTCTTGTTGAGGGGAAGAAAATATAAAAACTAATAATGTCTCGATAGGAGGCCAAATTATGACCATGTTTTCCAAAAACTTGGATGCCTGAGCCTCCCTCATCTCATCTCCCTCCAACAGACAGATGCAAAACAAAAAAAATCAGTGATACCCTGAAGGAAAACATAGAAAGAAAACAGGAAGATCTTACTTTGCAGTAGTTTCTTCATCGTATTTTGTTTTCAGATCAAATAGTTCTGTCCTGGTTTTTTCCAAGGCTAAAAGGCATAAACATGAAGCATTACAGTACTGACAGCAGTATTCAGTCATAAATAAGGCTGTACATGTCCTGATGAAAAAAAAATAAAGCTGTACACCTCCTTAGCTTTATCTTTCTACCTAGGCAAACCATTATGGCTTAAAGAAAACCATAGGGTTTTGACTTTTTTCATTATTTCTTACAGTATTTCTGTTACATTGCAAAAATTTCCACTTTTTGCTTAACCAAGCTAGACATTATTAGTTTCTTATTAAGCTGGCTGAATTGCTTATTCCTGTGAAATACTTATTGCAATAGTTCAGGGAACAAAATTTCTTCTGTTCTCATTGTAAACAAAGCCAAATGTTTCCAGACTTGGAATTCTGAACCACGAGAGATGTAAATTAATGGCAAGCCATAGCAACAGGGAAGAACCGGGGTTCCCACTGATCACTACAGGTACTTAGCACAATTTGGAATTGTGTGGAAGCAGAACACACACAGAGGCTAAGTTCCATGGCCTGCTGTAATTCCAGGGATGCTCTGATTCTGTGTGTGCTCTGTGGTCCTTCCATTTGCCAGTGACAGCTGCAACAGCAGCATTTGTTCTGATTCCCAAAGCACATCTGAGCTCTGCTGGAGCTCCCTGCACGCCAAGAGCTGCTTCACACCCAGTCCCGACACACCCAACCCTCCCTGTCCTCTCACCTCCCACCCGATCACCTGGAAAAGGTCACAAAAGCCAGGCCAAACCTGTTTGCAAAGCTTGAACTTTGTGTTCGGCTTCCTCCAGCTTCGAGGCTGTCGACATCTGGGTCTCCTGCAATTTCCTGGGAAGGGGAGAGGAGAGGTGAGGGCAGAGCTCGTGACCACGTCAAACAACTCATCTGTGCCTTGCAGATTTGGGGGACAGAGGGAATAAATGTCTCAACTGGAATGAGACAACTGCCAACACCACACAGGCTCCGAGGTGCTTCCGTGGGACCCATGAAGGCTTTCACGTAGTGAGATGCTGTTCCTACTTCGTGGTCCCACTTATTAAAATTTTAACAGTGTAGCCACCTCATAACATAAGCTGTGAACATTATAAAGAGTTGACTGCTATATAAATGACAACTTCAGTGGAAGGTTTTCTTGAGCATAATTTGTTTTGGAAATGTCACACACATTGGAGAAAATTGTCACCAAGCACCCTCTGTTGTACAAAGTTAGTACAAGAAGAATGATATATTTCCATTTTAGTGTCATAATGAAGGAATTTGTTGCCATAACTGATAGAGTGAATAGATGCAGCAGCTGTTTCATCAGAGCTGAAATGGGTGCCAAATGCAGCAATATTATTAGCTACTCTTTAAGAAAACACACATATTTCAAAACAAATCTCACAGTGATATTTTCTATAGAACACGAGCAAAACTTTAATATGCTCACATTTCTTACGTCCACAGGCAACATTTTCTTGTTTGTGTCAGTTAAACTCATTTTTACATCATCTGGCCACGCAGCCCCTGCACTCCTTGCTAAGGGCCAGGCTGCAGGAGTTACAAAACTCATCTTCGAAGGGAGCTGCTCCAACATCTCCCAGGAGCCGTGCTTTTTACAACACTGCTTTTAGGATATTCTGCAGATCTCAAAATTGTCAAATGGCTTATGAAACTACCAGTACCCTGCCTGCACTCCATAGGGTGCACAAATCTCTTCTCCAGCACTGCTGACCAGGTTAATAACTATTTATAGCGAGAATCATGTGTCAGTTCCCTTCATACTGAAGCATATACTTTGAGACCTCAAAACCTCTCATACACACACTTTTATTTGCATTCCACAACCTGCCATTTTGTTTTATTTTTAAGCACACTGAAATCGCAGTTGTTAAAACCACTGCTTACAAGCTGCTTATCAAAAAAGCTACCACAGGTATTGATGAATTAAAAAAAAAAAAAGCTTTGCATTTACTGGTAGATTCTCCTCACTCAGCCCTGAATTTAAACAACCAACCCTCCAACTAAAAAGCTCACGTGAACTGAAGGTTTTCCACGCTGTGTTGAACATATTATAGCTTCAGTGTTATTGCTCCATGGGAGAAATAAATTCTCAAGGCAGAGAATGCAGCCTGAAAGAACTCCCTCTTTAGCCCCTTGGTTTTCTCCTGCCTGATTTATCTGCCCACCAACCTGAAGATTCAAAAGCTCCCTGCTCATTTGCAAAAGATCAGAAATGCATCCAATATATATATATCTTTTTAAATATCCATAGTAAATGATGAAAACCCTTCTTAATTCTGGCATGTAGGAAGATGCAAACCTCCCCGGGATAATTCAGGAGGACGTCCCGTGTCTCAGCCCCTCCCAGGGGAGCAGGGCTGGCGCATCCCTGGCCCAGGCTGTGGGTGCACCGGTTCACCTGCCCCAGCCCAGGGCTGCAGAGCCTGGGACACCCAAGGAATTGCCCTGGCTAATGGAGACGGAGTGGTGGCACAGAGGACAGTGCAGCCAGGGAGGAATAAAAGCAGGTTTGCACCCTCCTGAACAGGCCACCCCCCCCCACCACACCACGGAGAAGGGACAAGCTGTCCTTGTTCCACTTCCACACTCTCCCGATTGTTTTCCTGGGCAAAGTTGAGTATCAAATGATTCCGTGTCAAATGCACAAATCGTCGGAATCACTCAATGGATGAGCTGTCTCCAGCCACCGGTCCTGGCTGGGGAGATTAGACAGAAAAATCCCTCTCTCCTCCTCCCCAGCCCCCAGACACACACACACACACACACACTCACCTCTCCTTCTCCGCAAAATCATTTTGTAACTTTTGCTCCTTTTCAAGGGCTATGTTCTCCGCTTGGTTCTTCAGGGTCTGTTCATATTCTCGGATTTTCTCCTTAAGTGCTTTTATTGTAACCTCTGCAGGAAAACAATAGGGGAAGAATGAGTTTACACAGCTCCACGTGGTTCCACAACACAAGGCTTGCTTTACCCTGTAGGCTCAGTGTGTTTTAAACTTTAGCTCTTCAACTCTGACACAAAATCAATGGATATGAGTCCCTTTGGAGACCTTTTACTCCCTAAATGTTAAATTGAACTTTAAGTGTTTAGGTTGAGAAGGATCAATGGAGTTTGCTGGAAAGCAGAGTGAAGAAGGTTCCTCTAACATGAATTTTCTAAAAAAAAGAAGGAAAAAAAATCAATTGTAAAATATAATATCACCTTATTGACTAGCCTAAAATTAGCTCGGTGCTGAGGGAAGATTAATAAAGTCCCAGTGTAGGTTTAAGTACGCATTTACACACAGGACACTTAATTCACCTGGCTGTGCTCATGCACTAAGAGGCAGTTCCACCATGGTTCATGCACAGATGCAATCTCACACTAATTGAACACATATCTGGGATACAGCTCTGCTCTGCTTCCCAGCTGATGAGAAACCCAACATCCAACTGCTGCATTAACAGCAGGCGCTGGAGCTCTGCATGTCCCAGTTGCTGTCTCTGCCTCATCATCCACCCAGGGTTTACACACAAACATTGACTGTTTTAACTTTCTGAGGCACTTGCAGCCTTCCAGGGAATTTGCAGAGCCCTTCCCTCGGATAAAGGAGCTCCCCTGCATTTCCCCATGCCCAGCAGCGGATGAGAGCAGAGGCAGAAACCTGCAGAGCTACAGCTCAGCATCTCCTTACGTGCCCCGGTCTGTTCCTACATGAAAACCCTGCGATCCCACCCAAAGGAAAGGCCTGGATCTGTACAGGGCTCAGAAGAGGAGAAGCAGGACATCCACCCGCGTATGCTTTGTAACAATAATGGAATTTGGAAAAAGCCTTGGACTGCCAGAAGACTCTCAGCAGCAACACAGTTCAGAGTGCTCACACCGGGATGCAGGGGGGGTTAAAGACATCAGCTTACTAACAGATACCATTCATAGTGCTTGAGGAAAAAAATAAAAACTTTCGGACGTGAAAAGTTTCATATTCTGCAGAAACATAATAGGAAGACAAACCCTAATATGAAAAATAAGCCCTATGGGCTTGGGGGGGTAAAAAGCTCAATAATATCACACAAACCCACGCATAATCCTTCCAAAATCCCGATGCTGAGACTTGAGCAGGGAGCTGTGAAGCAGACAGGAGGCAGCTGCTGACATGATCTGCTGTCTGGGCACTACCAAAGGCAGCCTGGGCCACTGTGACCACAAAAAAGGGGGGAAGAGTGGTAAAAACGCTCGCCAGCAAAGCAGCTGTCTCTGCCTGAAGAAGCAGGATTTTGCTGGCTGCGCAGAAATCAGCTGAGGCTCATTACTGAGTAACAGGCCGTGAAAAGGACACGTCACTTCTTTTTTTTTCTGAAGCAAAGGGAAATTCTTCCCTGAGATCCGGGAAGTCATACAAATCCTGATCTCTTCCTGAATAAGCAAAGGATGCTCCTTTGCACAGCATGCTCCTGTGGGCAAAGGGTGCTACACTCCCTCTGGGGACACCTCTGCTCCAGGTGCTCTCAGATATAAACCTGCAAAAATATTCTGGTATCTGGAGAAGCAGAGAGCAAAATCATCTCATGGAAATGCACATCATTGCACCTTGACCAAGTGACAATCTATTTTGAAAGAAAACAAAACAACGAAAACGAATGCAAGAAGTGCACAAATATAGGGGAAAAAAATGTAACTTTCAAAATAAAATCTGATTTTACCTTTAAGCACCTAACAATAGATGCTCTGGACAAGTACAGCTGAATCCTCTACATTGCTCGAAGCACTAAGTGCCTTCTTCAGTGCTCAGGTCAGCTACAGCTTGTCAGGCACTGCCATTTATACCAGTTTTGGAAGAAGTTCTTACAGGCGCCGTAGAGCCCATACCAGCCCTCCAAACAAAGAGATTAACTGATCAAAGCACCCTCAGCTAACAACAGCCTTTTCCCTGGATAGCTTATTAATCCCTGTTTGAAACTGAGAGTAAAAACCACTGCACTGGAGTGAAAAACAACACAAAGGCTACAGTGGGAAATGGGAAGGAAATTCCAGCACACCAGGGAAAATCAAAAATGTCAGTTCGGAGTGGTTGCAGCAAAAAACTCTGCAAGTCAAGAGCTTTTCCACTTTGTGGGATGAACCCCCATGTCATGCTTGGATGTACTGGATGCACAGCCTGAGGAAAACTCTGCACAGTGAACTGCAATGATTGTACATTTCCAGCAAAAAATACAGTCTTGCTTAGAGCATTACAGTTCCAACATGACATCTCCTGCAGTCCAGCCCAAATCCTGGCATGCTGATACCTGTCCTCTCCAGGGATCACACCCTCTACGTTAAAACAAAATATATTTCAAAATATGTAACTGCACAGATGTTCCCTCAGCAGAAAATGAGATTTAACAAAATCAACTTAGTTGCTAACGTAGCTTTCAAATATTATTTGGGTGCAACAGTTCCATAACATAAAAAAATAAAATAAAATCTCCGTTTTTCTGAATGCCAAGACAGTTTACCTTTCCACCATCCAGAACAGGGCATGAAAGAAGTAAATGAAAAGTCCTATGGATGGGCAACTAAGTGTAGGGCTGCGAAAATTTTTTTTTCCTGGTGCAGGAAACTGCATCACAAGAAAATTTAAGCAGTCTTAAAGCCAACAGGCTTTAAATCTCATTGAGATTTGCATGTATTTTCATGTACTTTAGTCTCATTAAAACTTAAATAATTAAACAGTAATAGCTTGTATTTACATTGCTCTATGGATGGTCTCTAGAGTAAAAATAAAGTGCAAATGCTGAATGTACTCCAGTAGTACATTTAGATAAGGAAAACAGTACCAAAAAAGTTCCATTTTGTACAGTCATATGTGGGTACAAAATCCTGAATTCTTGTTTGTCTGTGCAAGCTGCACATCCTGCAAGTACCAACACCCACGTTCAGCTTGATGTCAGTACCAGCACTGCCTCTCAGAAAATGTCACAAATAACGTCAGTCAGGTGTAATTTTCTTCTGAAGGCTACAACCAAATAAGCAGAATAACAACTCCATCCTCTGACTTGGTGCTACAGTAAATGCAACTTAAAAGAAATCCAAAGAGTCTGCCCAAAGCCCATCTCCACACACAAATACAGAAATGGCTCTAACAGACTATTGCACTTCTCTACTGAATTTCAATGCTGCTGTCACCTCTGCCTTTAAGAAATAAAACTGAATTCAATCCCTGTCTTCAGATTTCAGTGTGCATTAAAAGCTGATAATACGGTTGCGACCTACCCTGATTTTTCACCTCGGCGAATTCTTTATTGTATTCCTCCAGAGTTTCCCTAAGTTTCTGGTTTTCTGTTTCAATATCGTGCATGCGTTGAACCTTCAGCTGAAGCTGCTGTCCTAAATCCAAGGCTGGAACCGGATCTGAAAAAGAAACAGTAAAATAAAATGTATCAGCAACACTTCTGCGACCCAAGCAGTTCAGAGCACAAGTGTCCTTTTTTCCCCATTTTGGAGCCAGCAGGGCCCTTCTTTGACTTATTAGACCTGTACATTCCTCACATTGCATATCCTGCAAACTTCAAAAAACCCAGAAATATTTCATTCTATCTATGTTCCCTTTAAACACAGAGCCAGGCTGGGAGGGCTGGGGGTGTTGAGCCAGGAGAAGGAAAAGCTCTGGGGACACCTTAGAGCTCCTTCCAGTGCCTGAAGGGGCTCCAAGAGAGCTGGAGAGGGACTGGGGACAAGGACCTGGAATGCCAGGACAAGGGGGAATGGCTTCCCACTGCCAGAGGGCAGGGAGAGATGGGATATTGGGAAAAAGTTCTTGGCTGTGAGGGTGGTGAGGTCCCAGCACAGCCTGCCCTGGCTGCAGCTGCCCCTGGATCCCTGCAAGTGTCCAAGGCCAGGCTGGACAGGGCTTGGAGCAGCCTGGGATAGTGGAAGGTGTCCCTGCCCATGGCAGGGGGTGGAATGGGGTGAGTTTTAAGGTCCCTTCCAACCCAAACTATTCCGTGATTCCATGAAATTTGGACACGGCTTCTTCCTCCTGGCACTAATCCCCAGGACGGCGCCCCTGGGCGCAGACAGCCGTGATACAAAGGCATGTGAGAGTTTTAAGCTTCATATTTTTTATTGCAAAATGAGAATTTTTGGGTGAAAAGCAATCAAACCGCACAGCTCACTGACAGCTGCTGTCCCTCACAGGCCTCTGCTGGTGCAGGGGTGAATTTCTGAAGCAAACTGTGCCCTCCTGCACTGTGGGGCTCAAACAGGTTCTGTGACCATGGAGATCCGAGTGGTACTTTTTCTAATTGACAGATCAATAATAATCAGAAACGTTGTGTGGATGTCATCAATTCCATGAACCTTGGGTTCGGATCTCTCTTTTTCTTACACTATTAATCAAGTGTTCTCTCAGTATTAATTCTCTGATGTTCATCTCCTTCTGCTAGAGGGTTCTCAGTACACACCTGACATGTGCATGTGTGATTTATTCTGGGACTTCTTCCCAGTCAGGAAAGGAAAACTCCGGAGTGTGATGGACTTATAAAAGATTATTGAATATATTTCTGCTATGGGCGCCAGCATCTCTTGTGAAATGGCTGCAAAGATTTAGTCTCCTGTTGAGGAATGCTAAACACCAAACTCAGTGGATCAACAACAGTATATATTAGGGAGTTCACTTAATTTTCAACCACCACAGTCATTAATTTTTCAGACCACCCTCAGTTCCAGTCTCTGGAAACACATAATAAGTCTATTGTACCTCTGTTAACACATTAAGCATGAGCCTGTGTGTTTTTCAATATGCCAGCGTTGTTGCATAGTTTATAAAAGAATAGCACTGGGTTATGTTGAGCTCAGAGACATTCTAAGTAGCAGCCTGCTGCATTTTGTTACTCGGGTTCTTCAACAGCTTATGGCATTACCCTGTTCATAATACAAAATCTAGGTTGCTTGTCATCTGTTCTCTGTACATACATAGTTTATGACTACATAGCTTTTTCATTTATGCTTTTTAGGCCAAATACTTTTCGTTATTATTATCTGTATTAAAATATTTATAATAAATCAAACTTAAAATGCTATTGTGGCAGAGACAGGGGGTACAGGTAAGGAATTAGAGAGCTGAAGTGGCAGCAGTAGCACAAGCTGAAGGCTCTGCGGTATTTACGGACGGTCCTGTTACGGTGTGGGCTGTCACAACATTCCCCTGCTCCCATGGAGGTCCCTGACCTTCCTCTGCAAGGAGCATTTTGTCACACTCCTGCAGCCCAGCATCCCCCAAACAGCCAGCCCGGGACATTCATCTGCTGAGCACAAAGAAAAGCCGGATTGTCTCGCTCTAGCCACCTCTTAAATTGTTCCAGGAGCCACGAATCCTATCGAGCTCAGGATCTTAGGCTTCAGCTGGGGGTATTTCTGTGAAATGAAGTGCCACGATGGAAGAAACTGAACTTGACAAAATTGTGGGTGCACTTTTCCCCACCCTCATTTTAACATGCCCGTTGTGAAAAGCTGGGACATGCACAAGAGGCATTTTGCTCCTAATACACAGGGCTTTTTATATTGAAATCAGTAAAGAATTAAAAGACAAAAACAACATGGGCATCATAAAGTGAATAATGACTAAACCTTTAGTCAAATTTGCAATCCCTGAGAAGCTTCATGTACAAAATGAAAATGCTTGCAATCTCATAATTATTCATCAGGACATGTATATTTAATTTAGCTCTATTAAAGGTTAATGTTCAAGTAGCAAAACAGTGGCAGAACAAACAAAATGTAAAAAAAAGTCTCTGCGCATTAAACTTCAAACTTCACTAGAGCCTATTTGAAGGACTAATGGCCTGCAGCCACCAAATGTTGCTGGGGGACATGTTAAAAAACCCCATGGGTGAAGCACCTCTTAGACTTAATTTTTATAAACCGCATGAAAGAAAACTAATCACTGTATGACAATAAAATGACCAACCAAGACATTTCGGGCAAAGAGAAAAAGAATTTCTCATGGCAAGCTGCAACATGATCTTTTAGCTTGAAAAACCTAAAAACCTGCTATTTCTGGAGTATTTATAAACACCATTTAACCTGAAACAAGTATGAACCTTACAGTCACAATGGCTTTTTCCCTACCTGAGTGGAGCAGATTAAAAATATATAAAAATACTCTCCTTTTCCCAACACACGCATGCATGGAAAAGCATACCTTTTTATATTAACCAGGTTTGCAAAGTATGTTTCATGTCATTTAACAGGAGGTCACTGAATTTTTAAACAAGCAATGGACCAAAACTTTCGATTCATTACACAAACAGGCATACATGGCTCAAAAAGATCAGCTGGCCCCGGTTTATGGAGAGAGGCAGTGAGGAAATGCCCTTTCTGTGGCCTGCAAGAGAGAAAAATCACCTCGCTGAACACTGAAATATGGAAACCTCATCACACATTATTCCCTTGCTTTGAGTTTTCTCTTGTGAAATTCCAGAATCCCTGCTAGGCGGAGGATAAATCGAAAAATGAGAAAATTAGTAAAAGGGATCTGATCATCCAGAACTTGAAGAAGTGTTTTTCAAGATCATTACTGCCCAAGAGTAGATTGAGGCGTCTATTTTTACACTAAATTTGGTGCATTTTTTTCCCCTCTTGCTTCCTATTCTGCCCATTTTTCCTAACCCACTTGTTGCCTGCCATACCCACAGCGAAGCCCCAGCATCCTGCGCTTGCAGGCAGCGCAGCACATCTGGATCCGATCCCTGACGAGGTTTCCTCCACAGCAGAATCAGAAACCACCGCGTTTCCAACCCCGCCGAGCCTCTCCTTCCCCAAGGATCGCAGGGCACATCCCCTGCCCACTGCTGACACCTCGCTGTCCCCACAGAGGAGGAGGATGGACACGTCTCAGTGGACACAGACGTGAAAACAATTAATGTTACAAACATCCAGTGATTTTTGCAGCGGTTAATACTTCGCATCGAACGAGCTGGTGCGACGCAGCCGCAGCTCTCAGGCCGCTCTCACACCACGCACATGCCCTGACAATGAATCTTTTCTCAACAGCAGGGCAAGGGAACCTTTTTTTTCTTTTTTTTTGCTGCTGTTTAGGTGTGTAGAGTACTGACTTCACAAACAATTTTAAAAGAAACACTAAGATTGATTTTACCCTACCTACACATGACATGAGGCAGCCCCTCACCATCCCGGGTGCAGATTTGAGTGTCACAATGTAAGAAAGACTGAAAGCTGTTAGAGTGTCCAAAGAGGGACACGCAGCCGGCGAAGGGTCCGGAGGGGCCATACAAGGGGCAGCTGAGGGCACTTGGGCTCACTGGAGTCTGCAGCTCCAATCTCCGCTCCCAGTGACCAGGGACTGCAGGAGGGAACGGCTGGAGCCGTGCCAGGGCAGGTTTAGGTCGGGTATCAAGAGAAGGTTCTACCCCGTGCCAGGGCAGGTTTAGGTTGGGTATCAAGAGAAGGTTCTACCCCAGAGGGTGCTGGCACTGCCCAGGCTCCCCGGGGAATGGGCACGGCCCTGAGGCTGCCAGAGCTCCAGGAGCGCTTGGGTGGGATTGCTGGGCCTGATGATCCTTGTGGGCCCCTTCCAGCTCAGGAAATTCTGTGACTCCACAACGCCAGCCCCAGCCCACATCGCTCAGCCAGCCTCAACCCCCGAGACACAACAGGGCCACCGACGCCTGAACTTCCCCAGGGAGTTTAGCTGATGAACCCCCATTCCTCGCTCATCCTGCGAGCGGGAAGAAGGCACAGCTCCCAGTGCCAGCAATCCCAGGCCGGTGTTGACCCCGCGGGGCTGTCTCAGGGGTGCCCTCCCCATCATTACGGCCAAAAAGACCACGGCTGCCCCTGTGCCCCTCGCCTGGTGACATCCCACTGCCGCCCGCCTTCCTTTTCGCCAGGGCACTCTGGGCTAATGTAATCATACGATTACATAATTAACCCAGCTGTCTCATTAAGAAAATCAACTGGAATTCAGGGCATAATTAGTCATACAGCAATTAGCATGCTGATGAGCAACTGATGAAAAGCTGTCTCGATATAGAGTATGCTGGGACCACCCTCGTTATTTAAGGAGAGGGGGGAAAAGCCCACCTCGGCTNCCCGGCCTGGATCGCAGCGCGGGCGGATCGGGCGGCGGCCGCGGTGCCGCTGCGGTGCCGGGGGCTCCTCACACGCTGTAAAATCCCCCCAAACGGGGTCTTTCCGTGCCGTGAGACCCCCGCGGATGGGCCAAGGGCTGCACGAGAGCCCGGCGCTCCGCTCTGCCCTGCCCGAGGTTCGCTCTCGGCTTATTCGCAAAATACGTTCCTGGAAATCACAGAATGATTTGGGTTGGAAGGGACCTTAAAGCTCATCTCGTTCCATGCACTGCCATCGGCAGNACCAGGGACTGCAGGAGGGAACGGCTGGAGCCGTGCCAGGGCAGGGTTAGGTCGGGTATCAAGAGAAGGTTCTACCCCGTGCCAGGGCAGGTTTAGGTTGGGTATCAAGAGAAGGTTCTACCCCAGAGGGTGCTGGCACTGCCCAGGCTCCCCGGGGAATGGGCACGGCCCTGAGGCTGCCAGAGCTCCAGGAGCGCTTGGGTGGGATTGCTGGGGCTGTGTTGGCCTGATGATCCTTGTGGGCCCCTTCCAGCTCAGGAAATTCTGTGACTCCACAACGCCAGCCCCAGCCCACATCGCTCAGCCAGCCTCAACCCCCGAGACACAACAGGGCCACCGACGCCTGAACTTCCCCAGGGAGTTTAGCTGATGAACCCCCATTCCTCGCTCATCCTGCGAGCGGGAAGAAGGCACAGCTCCCAGTGCCAGCAATCCCAGGCCGGTGTTGACCCCGCGGGGCTGTCTCAGGGGTGCCCTCCCCATCATTACGGCCAAAAAGACCACGGCTGCCCCTGTGCCCCTCGCCTGGTGACATCCCACTGCCGCCCGCCTTCCTTTTCGCCAGGGCACTCTGGGCTAATGTAATCATACGATTACATAATTAACCCAGCTGTCTCATTAAGAAAATCAACTGGAATTCAGGGCATAATTAGTCATACAGCAATTAGCATGCTGATGAGCAACTGATGAAAAGCTGTCTCGATATAGAGTATGCTGGGACCACCCTCGTTATTTAAGGAGAGGGGGGAAAAGCCCACCTCGGCTAAAGGAACAGGAGCTCCTGCGGGACAGGGAATGTTTAAAGTTTATCTTTAACCCTTCGGCCGCGGCCGTTGCTGCCGTGAGCGGTGAGGACCCCCGACAGCACCGAGGGGCTGATGGCGACGTTTGCCAAACGGAGTGGAAAAACCGTGTCATTGTTTAAATGTACAATTTGCAGCGCGCGGGGCCAAATCGCCCTCTCTCCCCATATATATTTATACAAATATATATATATATTTAAC
>WBMY01009119.1:512677-619856 GCA_013397315.1 Donacobius atricapilla
AATGCTGCCGACCTCTGGAAGCAGCAAAGGCAGACTGATGGGACCCCCCTGCGTAGGGACGGGGGAGTGGCAGCAGACCGGCGCCTTTCCTCCCCATTAATCCCGGCACAAGTTCTCCTAAACTTGCGGGGTTAAATGAAACAGCACGGGATGCTGTACAGGCAATGTGACCACAGTCGTAGAGATCCCACCCCGAGTGTGGTCCTTACGGCTTGTGGGCTATTATTTAAAAACATTCTTTATTTATCCCCCAGCTCGGGGATGGTTACTGGCAGAAAGATGCCCCAGACTGAGATGCATCACCATCCTAGAATCAAAAGAGGCAGAGTAAATGATCGACTCCTTCACGAACTGCACTGCAGTTCCCTCTATTTTCAAAGGAGTAGCCATAGCAAATCCTCAGAGAAGTTTTTAATATTAAACGTGGGGTTTGCATAATAGGTAGGGCAGTATCTGATGGCGCTATGTCAGCTGAAAAAGAACCTAATGAGTTACAAGAGAAGCCACTGCAACTGAAAAGGCTCCAATTTGATTGTTAATGTTCTAGTAATGGCCCAGGACACTGGAATGTCTGCTCACACAACTAGCTCAGTGTGCAAAGGACAGTTACAGAAAAAACGCTTGTACTTCAAGTTTCATTTCTCCTACTTCGAGATTATAAAAGAAAAAAGAGCCTTCTACTATGCTTGAAAGCATTTCTGCTGTATTCATCCCTTCTTTCTCCTAAAAGCTTCTGAACAGACTTAGCACTAAACCCTCCAAAAGCTGGGGTTTATTCTAATTCCAGTTCACATTCCTGCAACAGAGAAAGGGAAAGTCCAACATTCCCCCTCCCCAGCACGCTCTGCCTTTTGCTCCAGCCTCAGGCCCTGGGGCTGCTCTAAATCTCTCCCCGCAGCAACATCTTCCGAAGGGCTGCGGTGCCACCCTGCAGGTGAACACAGCCCCTTCCCGCAGGGATATCTGCTGGGATATCTCCTTCCACCGCACATTCTTCCTGCTCCTGTTCCCTGCATCCTTCCCCTTATCTGCACCTCACCACTTCCTTCCGTGCCTCCAGCCTACCAAGTAAAATAGGGCTTGACAACCGCACAATAAATTTTTTAAAGTGAATGCTTTAGGGATATTTCTTCCTCTGAATATTTATTCCGGCTTTTACAAAGGAATTTATCCAATTATTAATTCAACGGGAAAAACTAGAGAAAAAAGTATGGGATCAGACAAGCCCAACTTCAAGCCACGTATTCAGGTAACAGAAGCATTTTCAGTTATTTTGACATGAGTTTCAAAACAGAAGGATAAAGTGAATGAGTTCTAAAGATGGGAAGTGGCCAGGACTCTGTGCTCCATCTGAAAATAGGTGTGTAACACTGCGAGTGCTGCCCTAGCAGCATGCACTCACCCAGCACACATCCGAACTGCGGCTCGGAATTCCAGCCCCACGGGGAAGGAGGCTGAGGTGGTTGTGGGCTACCTGTACATTCCCCAGCAGCGGACTGCCAGGGCTGCAGCAGCATCCCCGCCGAGTCAGGATGTTCTGGCAAACGAAAGGCGGCAGCTCTGCCTGTCTGAGAACTTGGCTCAAACTCTGCAGTCGGGGCTTCAAACTGTCCCTCCCACTCCCACTCGGGCACCCCTCGCAGGTTCGCAGAACAGTTTGGGACGAATCACTGAATTTCTCCAGTTCCACTGTTTTTTACAGTACAGTTTGCTTCCAGATTTTCCTGTTTGTGCAACTCCTTTTTTTACCCGTTCTTAACACGCAGGTGACGCATCAAGGATTTTGGCTTCAGATGGGATCCACTCACCAGCTAAATCACTGCCTGCAGCCACAGGGGTTTATGGCTTTTCACTCTTTCAAGTACTAACTATGCTCAATTTTCTGCTTAATTTTATCAGATTTTCAAGAGTGTTTAGAAAGACACCCGACTGCTGTGTTTGAGGGGTGTCTGTGAGCAAGTTCATTTCGCTTCCTTCCCCCTGAGAGTACTCACTGTAATATTGTTTTCCTTTCCCTCTAAGCTCGAGAAAAGGCACACAAATGTGCCTTTTATGAATATTCATTTCCCTTGTACAGTCTGGGGCAGCAAAACCATAAACTTGTTCATTTTATGGGTCTGTCCTTTGTTTTATTCAAACATATTTTATTGGGAAAGAGGTGACAGTTTTGACATGTATTATTAACAAATGAGGAACTATCATTTTGCACCACAATGATACCAAACATTTCTCAAAAATCGCCTGCGCTGTTCAGCCTCGATGTACCACAGACTCGGGGTTTACTGTGACCTGATCTTGCTCTTTAGACAGTTTTGTCAACCAATTAACCATTATCTCAGCTAAGAGCACTCTAAGTATTAACTTTTTCAAACTCTTTTTAGTATTCTCCTTTGGGATGTGCTTAAACACAGTCCCTCGGAGTGAACCTTGTTTCCCTTACCTCTCTTTTATTATCCCCTAAATTTACATTCACCCAGCTCTCCCTACAGGCAGAAAAGGCTGGGGGTACCTAGGTTGAAGTTTTAGCACGCCGTGAGTCACCTGGGTCCGTGAAGTCTTTATAATACAGACTTTCTTAGCAGAGCTGGCATTAACCTTTCTGCTTAACATTACACTTCGCACAAAAAATCCAAACACGTCACAGGACGTACATAAACACAACATTTTCATACACATTTATCACCTCTAACATAAGCAGCAGATAATTTTTCTGGGGGAAAGAAACCCCAACCAAATCCAAAATCAAACCTGGTTTTCTCTTGTTTCACCTTTAACCTCAGGACAGTGATCAAATACACTTTAAATGGAATTTGCTCGTAGCCCAAACAGCAGTGCAAGTCTGGAGAGGGCTGTGAGTTGTAAATAATCAAAAGGAAAAGGCTGATAAATAGCTGATTATTTGCAAGCACTGCAAATAATTTTCATTTCTGCCTTTAGAAGTAATTCCCTCACACTTATTTAGTGCTTTACTGATCATTTATTCGAAAAAACTTTGTGTTTTCTCAGCTAAAGCATTCTTTGGAAAAAGAACACCCCATGCAGGGCAGTTGGAATTTGCAAGGCTGAACTGGGGTTGTGTGTAGAGTACAATACTACATGTAGTGATAGGTGTGTGGAAAACTCCTTTGGAAGGAGCCTGCCCCTCCTGCACACCCCTTTGTGAGACACAGCCCCCACGGCTGGGTGTGCAATTTATGACGGCAAAGAGCAAGGGAAAGATAAAATTTCCACTTCAGCCATCTTTCACTGTTATTGCTTTTGATTGTTTTGACAGGGCACATTAAAAAAACCCCATCTTATTTTTACCATCTCTGTTTTTTGTTATCCTTCCCTTCGACAGCAGGTCCTCTGAGCTAAACCCCACATCACACACATTATATAGCACCAAACCTGATCACAGCCCAGACCCGGGAAGAGCCTCCAATAAACCACACGCACATCCCCTTTTACACCCCGAGAGTCGTTCTGTTTCCTGATGAGAAAATTCCCATTAAGGGGAAATGAAACCCATTTCTGGCTCAGCCTGGGAAGGCGGCACAGCCCCTCCAAGCCAAAAGCAAACAGTTTGCATTAACCTTCCCTCATTCTCAAACTCATGCTGAAAAAACTCTGTGTTTTTTCCTATTCTATGGACTGAACCCAACTGGGTTTAATTGTGCCACATCCAGAGAACAGAGTTTGTGTTTGAAGGCAGAATTGTTTCTTCTTTGCCTACACAGGAGCAATACTGAGACAAAACACTGAGCAAATCCACCGTGGCACTGGGCTGCGACCGCAGCGCTCCACTGCAGACAGAACACTCCATTTAACCACTTTATCCAGACACTGACACCTGGCATTCACTTGGGCTCCACCTTTTCACTTTTACTTGAAAATTACACTGAAGTTTGGTTTGAAAAAAATAAAGTAGGTCCTTTTTTGAAATAAAAAATATTTAGCAATTTTAATGCTCACTATTTTTCCTTTAAAGATTTAGGAAAAGGATTTTGAATATAATGTTTCTGCAAGGCAACACCGCTCCTCCGAACACACAACAAGGCTCCAATTTCACTTTAAGTGCTTGCAAGATTAAGACCCGAAAAGCCAAGGGTGTTAACATAATGCACTTATTTTATAAAACTGGAGACAAAGGAATCTTGAACAGATGGAAGAAGGCTTCCTCAAAACACAGACCCAACCTCCCTTTACTTCAAAATAAATGTATTCACATTATTTTTAAAGGTAAGTTGTGACAGCCTTGTTGATTAGTGCAATTCATGTGGCAGCATTCACTTTTCCCTTGCTCTGTACTGCATACTGAAAATAAGGCAATTAAATGAGAAAATTAATTCCATTAATTAAAAATGTTCAGTCTCAAGCAAGACAGAACGATATGAGCTGTATAAATGTACATAAACCAAAATGTTTTCCTTGACATGTACTTTCCTTTAGGAAGGATAAATTTTGCAGCACAAAGTAATGATAATGCTATTTTACCACCATCATAAAGCTGGAGAGAGATATATAAAAGGTCTGTGTTTTATCTTTTAAAGAAAAACGTACATAGGAAAATTTACAAGTAAAATACCAGCCTTCCCACAAATTCCTTACTGGTGAGCCTGAGTGAAAACTCTGGTCAGGTCAGGAAAGAAAATCATTAAACTTTGCTGAATCCATAAAGCACTGTAGCTGGAGTTTCAATACAGATCATTTTATAGTAAAATTAAAATAGAAGCCCTTTTTAATTATATAAAGTGTGCACATTATTACTGAGGAGAGAAATACACGCTTTCCTCAAGAACCATAAAATTGGCTGCTGGGAATTAGACTTCAGCTGCAATTATTATATGGTCCTATAAAGGATATTGAAAGTCTGATAAAATTGCACCCTTGTCATGTAACAGTGATGCTTAATGCTAAATAACCACTCTGCAGCATTCCAGGCATAGCTTCCCCCAAACATCATCGCTCCCTTCTCACACCGAAAAGAAAACACAGCAGCATTGGGGAGCTAAAAGTGTACCTAAATATTTGAAATACCAGATGAGCAGGTCCAAAGATATGTAAAGCCACAGGGAGGCAAAGCAACACGTGTGATAAATGAATACTGATGGCTGTTTATAACGGAGGGCTCCCCATGGACACCCACCCAGCCCTCCACGGACACTGCCCAGCCCTCCACGGACACTGCCCAACGGAGCAGACTACACAGGATGAGAGGGAAAAAAATGAGCAGCACAATGAAGCAGAGTGACAAAGACCAGTGCCATACATTCCTAATGGCTGCTTTCCTTCTCCTTGCAGTGTGTGTTGTAAACTGTGAGTATTTGTTCTGCCTGCACACAGCTACAGGAGACTGGCTGGACTTTTCCTGGAGAGCCTGGAATTTACTTTTATCTCAGACCCCCAGGTAAGACCATGGGCCTAAAACCTGGAGATATTTCTCATCCCATCCACTGCACTCCAACTCAGCCAGACTGAAGTTTTTGTGTGGATTAAGAATATCAAGTAAGTATTTCTGTGCCAGGTGACATAAGGGATACGCAGGGGATGGAAGGACAAGAGAGAGGCTGTGGGGTGTGGAAGCAGAGCTGTAAATTTTGCTCCTGCAAGTGAAGGAAAAGAGAAAATTCTTTCTCCTACAAAGAAGTCCTGACAAAGTCCCTCCCCGTTTCAGCGGGGTGGGATATGAATCCTCCCTTCTGCTCAAGGCTTGGTCTGATCTGCTGCTCAGATCCCAGCACCTGTGATCTTGCCAGGCTTCGAAAAGAAGCCTCTGCACAAGAGCCCACGAAGGATCCCACACAGCTCTTGTTTGACACCACTTCTCAGTCGTGAAAAAAGCCAGACTGTTCCAACTCAAACCTACTCAGCTCCCAAATTATGGCAGGAAACTGCAGCGAGCGTTAGTGCGGAGACAGAGGGGCTGCGGTGCCTCTCCCCCGCGCTCACTGCTGGACTCCCAGGCTGCAGGTTTGTTGGGAATGTTTTTGTGGAGGGGTTTCTTTCTGAGCCAGAGCTGTGGGTGCCCATCCCAGGCCCACGCTGCTCGTGCCAGGCAAACTGCCCGTGATGGTTGGGACCCTCTCCGAGTTATCCTCTCCTCCCATGGCACGAGCACCGGCCAAAGGGAGCAGTTCTGTGTTCAGCAGAACATTACTGAGACTCTGAGCAGGAAATAAGTGAAGGAAAACTCACAGACCACAGCTGACTAACCTAAAAACAACATTTCTGAGGCAGTTGTGGCCCAGGAAGAGTGTGGTGAGTCCCTGAATCCCTACAGAGGGACTGGCCACTGGGCACTCCTCAACTATGAATAGGAAAGCATGAAAAAATACATTTTTTAGCTCAGACTGAGCATCTGAAAACACTGACCTCTCAACCAGTTAATCATTAAACTAAAACATTAAAAAATTAATTTTTATTTGAAGCACGGATGAAATGCGCTCCTTAAATGGTAAAACCAGTAAAGGTCAGGGTACTAGGAAGCCTTAAAATTATTTAAAAGTATTAATTACACCTCAAAACCCCCACATTTGAGGTGTAATTAATACTGGTATTTTGAATATTATTTATATATAATGTTAATGTTTTATAAAACTATAAAATGACACAAAGAGCCACGTGCCAACAGCTCAGTCAGGCCAAGATGTGGCAGTGGAGACTTGGGCTCCTCACTCCCTCTCTGCTGTGGGTACAGCTGCAAAAAGAAAAATCTGTTCAGGCAGTTATTTATTTACCACTGGGGAAAACAACAACAAAAAAAATCAACTCCCAAAATGTAAAAAGAAATGAACTGAAACCAAATGCCAAACAAAGAAAGTTCGAATACCAAACAAAAGGGAAGTTGAAAAACACATACAATAAAGGCCTTTGAATAAAATTTATGATCACACTTACGCTGCACAGAACTGAAATTTGGTAGTGATTTACTTTTCAGTACAGCTTTTTCTTTTGTTTTTTTTGGAAGGCATGAAAAGTTTCCTCTCTCCTTTAAAAGTACAAATATTGCTGTTTCTCGGTGAAGCTTTGAGATGCTTATTTTCTGTTAAAATTGTCTGAACCTTCTAACAAACAAAATACTGAGGATTACACAGTGATAATTTATAACAATAATATGAATTGATTCATACAAACGTTAACATTTAGTTGCAATGAGAAGTCCTGAAACGAGCCACAGTTACAGTACTCTCCACTAGAAAAAATACAGGGGTCTATCAGTTCCAGAACAAAACTATTGCTCGTATTTACCCTACTAAAGGTAGGAAAAATGCCCCAGTACCATTCACAAAAACATAAACCATTAATTTCTCAGAATAAGGAAATAACTTGCTTACCTGGAACATCAATTAATCTCTTATAAACATTCAAGAAGGCTGCCTCTGCTTCTTTGCTTCGTTTACCCAATGCATCAATCTAAAAGGGGAAGTGAGAAAAGAAGCTTTAAGACTTGTTCCAATACAACTCTCACACTCAGAGCTATAAATATAAATTAATAATTTCATGTAAAAC
Source organism: Donacobius atricapilla (assembly GCA_013397315.1). Lineage (NCBI taxonomy): Eukaryota > Metazoa > Chordata > Aves > Passeriformes > Mimidae > Donacobius > Donacobius atricapilla. Next base: position 520,169 of record WBMY01009119.1, read on the forward strand.
TAGTAAGTACCTAAAAAGGGAACCCAGGTCTCCTGTGTACAGCTCCTATAGAAGCAGTCTTAAAAGACTGTTCCTGCTACATTTGTACTGAATAGAGTAAGTCCATTTTTCAGCCCAATAACAAGCATCAATATTTTCATGAACACTCCTGCCTGTTGTGATTCTTTACTTTAAATCTTTATAAAAAGCCTGGTACTTGCCAGGCAGATTCTTTCCTCAACAACTGTTCTCCTTTACCATTTATTGAGATCTAACACAGCAAACGGAACCGTGGCCACTTCTGATGCCCCGCTCTGCCTTTATTGTGGTAAATAGATTTTTCTATTATTTCCAACAAGCCTGTGAGGAGATGAAAAGATGAACTTGTTGAGCACCCTGTGATACTTAACACTAAATAACTGTGAATCTTCTACATGCAAAGAAGTTTTCTGATACAGCTCAGGCACAGTCTGCACTCCTGAGCTCCTCTGACCAGCTTCTCCTTGTGCTCTGTAACACACACAATGCTCATCTAAGAATTTATTTTTATCATTTTATTATTTTTCCCCTACGTCTGTATTTTCATCTAAAACTCCATTTTATAAGGAAAGGCAGCTTAACGGCTCTGAGAATAAAATACTTATTCCACAGCAACTTTGTCTCGGTAAACATGTATTTTCCTATTGTACTAGAAACCAGAGGATTTACTCTTGCTTCATATTGACAATAAACAACCGAACTGACTCAGGATCAGATCCAGTGAATTAATGCTCCAAAGCAGAGGGACAGAAAGGGAAACAGGAAAGCCTGACACAGCTCTGTGGCAGCTTACCCAAACCAGGAAACCAAAGGCATGGAGATTATCGTTCCCATATTTTAATAAAAGGCAAGGAAGGATCTGAAGAACTGCGGATACAAAGGCCTGATATCAATTCTTCTGTGGATTTGAAAGGCAGCGAATATTATGGAACCATTTAAAGGTGCGGACGTCACCGCGGCCTAAAAAAAGGAAGGCCCTGTCTGAAAAACGTCCTTGAATTCTTTCTCTACATTATTGATTCGGTAGATAAGGCAGAAACAATGGCCCGAGTTTACTGTATCTGTATTTCAGGAAAGTATCTGCTATTTTCTTCTGCGGGAGGGGGATTTGCAGCGCTGGGAAGCGTGTGACCAAGGCTGGGCTCTGCCAGCGCTGGGGCTCGGGCAGCGCCGGGCGCCGGCAGAGGAAGAGGAGGGCAGATAAAGCAGGAGCGTGCTGCGGGGTCAGCGCCGGGGCCACTCGTGTCTGCTCTGGCCTGAAACGCCTCTGCGAAGAGAAGGGGAAGATTTGGGAAGGGAGAGGGCGGCAATCCTTGGACGTGGAGGATTAAATGATGTCAGGAGTCAGCGTCGGAGCACGGCGCGGGGCTGGCGTGGCTCGGCCTCATGGCTGGCGACCCTTCAGGAGCATTATGGGCAGGACGAAGGGCAGAAAACCAAGGGATGAGGACAATCACAGAAATCACACAGGGGCACAGTGCACGAGGCATAAGCCAAGAAAAGGCTGGGAGGGGAGGAAGGGTCAAGGAGGGAAATAAGGACACGGCAGTGCCCGCAGAGCGTTTGGCAGCAGCAGCAAGGAGGGCTTGGGAGATACGGCGAGAGGCTGGGAAGAGACAAGTTCTGGTAACACAACACAAGGTTGTATTCCAAGAAATAAAGCAAGTTCCTCTTTCACTTACATCCCCGCAGGATCTGGATTAATTTATGGAGATGGGTGGAGGTGTGGTGTAACTGATACGTGACCTATTCGCAACTTATCAGAGGGTATTGGAAAAGTGATAAATGAGCATCAGATGTCAAAATGATGGAGGATGTGGAGAGCAGATATAAACTCCGAAGAAGAGCTGGCCATGCTGGTCTTTCCGAGTTTACCAAGAAAGACCACGGAAAGGCAGCGGAGACACGCCACAGAGCAAGGGATTGACGGTTGTGAATAACCCACTTAATAATTCGAATTCGAGCAATCACAGATGGACTGATGCTCATCAGGGAAGGAGAGCAGAAGCAATTTGGAGAGAACATTTTCACACGAGGAGCACTTGAAATGAGCCTGTGGAACAAAGTGCCAAAGGCAGGGAGGCCCGGGGATGTGTAAATCCATGCTGGGGAGTGTCAGGCACCGCTCGGGGACGGGTGAGAAGGAAGGGGCACCACCGGGGACACTCGTGCAGTTGAGCTGTTTCATGGGTGCACGGAGACTCTCTGAAGGCCAAACCACACCATATGTTACACTTCTGGACTTCAACGTTCCCACATACAATTTGCTCTCGCTGCTGCTCGGCAGAGAGCAGCCAAATTTAAATTACTATTATTAAATACAATTAGCATTACAGCACTGATTCTGTACTGTATTTTGAAAAATTCATTTGCCCCTTTTATGAAAAGCAAAGCACTTAAAATGCTTCCATTTCTGGGAAATAACAGGATGGATTTGTTTTCCTATTACAGTTTTTCCACATTTTAATAAAGAGCATTTGTACTTTTATTCTCTCTAAGTATTATAGGAGGTATGCTTTATTCGCTCCTTACCAGTTATAGAGTGATGGAAATATAAACCAGATTTGAAACAACATCTTGCAAGGAGATCAGAGACTTTCCAAAGGAAGCAGTTTGTAAATCACAGGTATTTTACACCTTTTTTCGCCCTCAAATTCAGAACCAGAATTCCATACAATCCCACTAGGCAGAAATATGGTTTTACGTTTTAGTTGTTAAAAAAAATAAAATAAATAAATCTGTCTGGTTTAAAGTTCTACTAAAAAGGAGCACTGCAACTATTTTATATTTTAAAATAAAATTTAGAAAAGCACCATGACAACTTTAACTGGAATAAAGAAATAATTAAGCATGCCAGCACCCAGGTGCGTAAGGAAATATGGGAGAAAAAAGACATCAAAAATAGCAAAATATAAATGAAGTCCATAGAGAGAGGAAACAGAGCACTGAAATGACATGGAAACATTTGGAAGTTCACTGAAAATTTTTCAAATCAAAGTAAAATTGGTTCAGGAGCCAACAAGGCTGAGCTGTAATCAGCTCACATTAAACCATTGAACTACATTATAAAACTCTTGCTGAACATTTTTATTTGACTCTAAAAACTTCAGGGACCCTGAAAGAAGTCAACTTATAATTACACTCGCGTTGTCTTGACACGAGCTTAGCTCCAAATCTTAATTTATCTAAACCAGGCCCCATTATGTCTTCTCTGAGCAGAAAGAAACAACGGTGACCTCTGTATTCCCCACCACCCCCAGAAACATATGTTCACTTTTAAGTTTTGGCATCCTATTTGTCTTGATAATACCACTGGCACTGCAGTGAGATAACAGAACTGAGACACCAGAAATCCTCCCTGCTCAGCACAGCCTTCCTCTCACTCTTCAGCCCCAAAACACGGCCGGAGCTACATGGAGGAGCCAGACACTGGGCTGAGACCAGTCCTCCCTTTATGCACCTTGTTTTTCCAGGTCAGGTGCTCTCCTGAGTTGATGCTCAGGGTACCAAAGTCACCCTGGAGTGTCTCCCCTTCCCCTCTAGAATCGTCTCCTTCCAGCCTGCCCATGAAGATCTCCGTGGTCTGATCCCACTCTCCCTTGTTGTCTGACACTGCTGGCTTGCTCTCCCAAAAACATGGACAGCCTAGCTCAGGAGCACTTGGTCCCAGTGTAATACTCACTGCACCTGGCTGAAATGAAAAGATCATCAACGAAATCCACGGATTTATCTCCACATTTACGTAAGCACCACAAATCTGGCACCTAGGCCAGGGAAGGTGCTGAGCGCAGGTTTATTGTTGCCTCTTTCAGCTATGGCCTGCCAAGTTCAGAAGGATAAAAGCAAAGCCTGTGGCGTTAGTTTGGAATCTGACAGTTTTTATGCAGTAGGAGATTTCAGCAGGAATTCAAGTCTGATGTTTAGTGCCCCAGTATCTCCTGAGCAGGGGTCCATGGGGCTGGGATGCCCTGGGCTGGATGGACGTGATCGCCTCACGGACTGCAGTCAGACTGAAGGATGCACACCTCTGCTCCTGAATTTAAAGATGGAACAGGGTGCTGAGGCTCTCTGCAAGGAAGCTGAACTGTCAAGATGCCAGCACATCCTGCACTGACACTGGAATTCTCTGACCTGAGGGACATCAGCACATTAACACATCTCTGAGCACGAGACTGGCACACGTGCTGCTCGTCTTGGATCCACTTGCATCCAGGCGGAGCTGGAAGAGTGGGATGCTGCACTCAGCATCCCAAAGAAGCTCCTTTGTGAGGGGCTCCCAGTGCTGTGTCTGGCAGTACCAAAGCACTGGCGATTTACTCTCCGTACCACAAACACAAGTGCTCTCCAATTCAGTTCTAGCTCTCGTTAAACACCTTAACATGTCTTTTACTGTTCTGCACACAGTCTGGAGCGAATTTATCAAGTAAAAATTAATTATTTAAAAGAGAAGTTATTTTTCTGTTCTGATTTTTAATAAATTGATGCCTCAAGGAGACACCCATCCCTTTTCCCTTACACATTTTCTGTCATATTGTTTTGCATCACGAAGTTTTTCCATTTGTCTTCAATTACTACAAGTTACCAAAAGGCCATTAAGAACTGGAAGAACCATATGAAACAAAGGGAAAAGCACAAGAACAACTCATTAAAGCACTGCTCTTTTAAGCCATGCTGTATTCTTGAGTAACTGCCTTGGAATCAAATGGTGGCTATAGCAGGATTATTAATGCATCAGTCTTGCTTTACAATACAGTTGGCTTGATTTCCCTTTCTTAATACCAGGAGATATCTACATCAATAAATAAATTAATAAAAATAACATTGTAATTTACAAAGTCATAAAAAATTATTCACCATCCCTGTTAATTTATTTTGCCACTGACAAAAGAAAAAGTAAAAAATTCTTATTTTTAGCTTTCTTGCAATTAAAACAGTTTTGAAGCAAAATTATAAAGAAATTATTTCTGTGCAGTTGCTTAAGGCATATGGCGTGGATTTTAGCTGGGCTATAAATTCTTTAACAGAATTAAGGACTTCACAGTGGATCCAACAGCAGTCTGTTGAACAAAGGTGCTTGGGTCGGGACACAGGTACCAGGAAAGAGCCTGGGAAGGGCACGCCTGCCTCACCAACTTGTTGGTTTAACCTCAAGTTAAGCAGAGAGCTTTAGGAAGGACTCAAAACGCCTCAACTTTTCAATCCTGTTCCCTCCACTGTGAAACAGCTGCAACCTTGAACCCTTAAAACCTCCTCTTCCTTTCATGCCCAGATAAATCCTGATTTTCCCAGACAAACAATGCTGCCATCCCCTGAGGAATGCTCTCTCAGGACAGCTTCTTGCTGCTTTTCCAATCTTTGATCTTCCTTCCCAGTAAAACAGCCCAGCCCGACATGTGCCTGCAGATACTGACAGCAGAGCCACAGCTCGGATTAAATCCTGGTTGCCACCCTGCCTTTGGATCAGCGGCTGTGCTGTCCGTGCTGGACCTCTCCCGGAGCCTTGGATAACTCACCTGCCCCCCTCCTCACCTCTCTCTGCATTTCAGAGCAGGTTTCCCAGCTCCCAACCCATCCATGGGGCAAGCAGGGAGCTCCCGGCTCCCTCCTCCTGCCTCTCCCGGGGCGTGATTCAGCTCAGTGGCTCGCTGAAACACTAAGGAAGGAGAGGAAGAATTTATTTTCCATTGTGCTGGCAAACTGAACTGACTCATCCTGTGCATTTGCTGGGCTCAGCACGAGGGAGGAGGTGGGGACCCAGAGCTGGGGCAAGGCCAGCCCGCAGCATCGGCACAGGCCGGGTATGGCACATCAGTGACAGGGAATGGGGGGCACGGGGAGGCTCAGAGTGCCAAACGTTACCAGAATTCTCTTCTATCGATCCATCTTTACGGTATGAAAGTGGATTAACTTTGTTCATGTCCATAGTAGTTGGTATTATACACTCTGATGCAATGACACGTTACAGTTTTCCTGGAGGCTTTGGTGCTTTTCATGCTCAAGTAAAACAAATCAAAGGACAGCCTGGTCCTGGAAATAAGGACTTTGCTCATGGGAGGATAAAGGATACTGAACACCAAGCTAATGCCAACATCCCAGCCCTCTGTCACTTTATTCAAACCCTCACAGTGTTTTCTGGTGTCACAAACCAGGAAGTCCAGCAAGACTGACCCCAAGGATGCCTGGATCTGTAGACTGCTGTGGAAATAGCGTTGATTCGCAATGTTTTACTCCAATTAGTAAGTGTGTGCTACTGATTAGTCAAATTGTGTTGTACCTGAATTTTAAGGGGTATAGAAACCTCATGTGAAACTAGACATGGGGTGCCCCAATTTGGCTGCATGATGAATATTTATTTACCCTTGTAATTCTACACTTTGCATCCCAACCTCTCTCAAGTCAGCACAGGCCAGTCGTGAATTTTCTTCCTGCCAAAAAGGTAAAACAAAGAGCTGACCTCTAAACAGAGACACATCCTTCCCCCCAAACTGAAGGAACATCTTTCTAGTGAATAGATCAGCGAATCATTTGTTCTGTCACCAAAGAGGGAGATGTCAGAGCTTTCCAGCTCTGATCCTCGAGGTTCTGTGAGAGCACAAGGATGGAGAACAACTCTGGCCACGCCAGCCCAGCCACGTTTGGTGTGGGAATTGGGGCAGGGAGGAAGGGGAGAAAGGCAGGACAGAGCAGCCTGTGCTGTCCCACATCAGCCCCAGCTCCCCAGCAGCAGGAGCCACCTGCAGGGTGAGTGGGTCACCTCTCCCCCAGTCTCCGAGCAGTGACCTGGAACCCACAGGCACTCCTCTCCCTCACGGATGATCCAAAATTCTGTTTAGGTATTTAAAAAAAAAATAGGTCAGAGGAATCTGTACAAGAAGGAGCTCATTAACCACCTTTGTGCAAAATCCACCAGCACATAAATACCAAGATGCACCCTTCTCCTGGTGTTTTGTACTGAGCTCACCCTCCTGCTTCGCTTTTCTGACAAAGCGAAGACACCAGATTGTATAGAGCCTCATAGTAAATCTGCAATAAATAGAGGTTATTCTGTAATAAATATAGAGGTAATTCTGTAATAAATACAGAGATAATTCTGTATTTGGAGAAAAAGGGACTGCAGAAAACCTCACCCAGCCCAGCCCTCCCATCCCCATTCCTTCCAGCACACTTCAAACTCTTTTTTTTCTCCCGAGGATGAGAAGACACTCCTGACCCTGCGAGCTGCACCAGTGCTGCCTGTCGGAATCCTGAATAAACTGAATTTCCCACCACTGTTCCCGTTGCCCCCGAGCGCGTGGCAGCGGCACAGCGTGCCTCGGTACAGACAGCCCACCAGCTGCCAACAGGAATTTCAGCACTTTGTCAATTATGTAAAAATAAGAGGATTTGGGCTGATCCTCCCCAAAGTTACCCTGGTAGTCTCTGCTGTCTTGGTGCTGCCTGCAAGTTGGAGAGAAACCTGCAAGAGCTTCGGGGAAGGCACACGGCGCCTGTCGCTGCTTCGGGTGGGATGTGCAAGGTTTGGGACTTTGCCTGTTCTCCCCACAGCTGAGAGTTGTCCCAGGAAGGAAAAAGGGATATAACAGGAGAGGCTCTGACTGTGTTTGAGAGTCTCTGCGCTTCTGTCCCTCCCCTGCAGCTCGGTGTCTCCTCGCTGGGATGCTTTTGGCCCTGCAGCAACCACCCCACGTGCTCAGCGGGGAGAGCTCATCTGCCTGTGAGATGCTGGAGTATATTTAAATCACCTTCCTCAGGAAAGATGTTGTTTAAACTGCAATCAAGCCAGCCAAAAATAAATAAATAATCATTTACACACTTCTGTAAACAAAGAAATGAAATCACTGTGGAGCTGCCGTTACCCCAGGAGCGGGTCATGACCTCTCCCTGCTTTGGGGAACAGAACTGAGATGCAGATTGGACTTTAAATGAGAACTAACTGCCTAAAAAATTAACTTTTGGTAAATAGAGGGTTTTGATGGGACTTCCATTGAACAGCGGAGAGGCTCAGGGCTCAAACACGAGCTCTGGATTTTGATGTATGCTGTTGACTTCCCCAACACAGAGCAATTTGTAATAGCTTTGCCACGCTGTTGTTTTCAAAGCTCCTGCTACATCACAAGCATTTATTTCTGACCACAAAATTACATTTATTCAACAGAAAGCAGCTCAGGGTCTTTAAGAGGTTAACTTCTGGAGTGCTTGGCTGCTCTCCAGCCTCCCTACGAGCATCAGTGCTAACGCAAGGCACACAACAGCACCCAGGCTGGCCGTGATTAATAGAGTGCTGAACACGCTGCTTTCCACATACACACACTTTTCATTCCCTTGCTTCCATAGATCATGGACTTATCCTCAAAATATCTGACTGAAATTGAATTTGGCTTCTCTCTCAACCGTTCATTTCCTATGTTATGCAAGGTTATATCCTTTTCTGCATGAGCAGAACCAAACCAGCTGCAGCTTTTGAGAAGAAAATGTGTTTTCAATTATGAAGTTGGCCTGAATATTGAACCACAGTTCTACTGCTGCTCTAATTGAGCCATCATGGAGTGAATGTACAGGAAAGAAATTGTATTAATTAGGTTTGGAAATTTAACATAAGGAAATTAAAGGGGGTAAAACAGAAAAATATGAGTATCAGCTCAGGAATAGTCCTTCAAAATGCAGAAGGAACGTAGGTCTGAAGTGGTTTAGGCACACACATTATTAGAGTACTCCTTCAAAGGCATGATTAGTAGTTACAGCACATCAAACTGATTTTCAGCTTCTGTTGTCTGCATATGGAAAATTATTAAATTACTCGACTGACCAAATTAATAGTTTAAAGAGCAATTCAGCTGAGTGGGGAGCCAGAGTGGTCTCATCAGAATGGCAATACCCTTAAAAGTACTTGCTCTGGAGAAGAATATGAGAAATGGCTTTCACAGACATCAAGTCCAGCATGTTGTTTTGGAGTCTGTGCCTTAGAGGGTTCTCCAAATGAGGGATTACTGCATTACTGTTGGACAGTGCTCTTATGCCACATGAAAAGAATGCTAATGACCTCAGGAAATCCTTTCCCAGCCTTAAAATATCTGTCTGATGACTTCACAAATACGGATTCCAACATTAGATTTCCATACCACAACTTCAGTTCTGTAAATTAACATAGCCCAAGAACATCCTTTCTTTTTGCTTCTTTTTTTCTTTTTCAGATTTCATGTACAAATATCCACCCGCTGATGGATGGTAAAGCACAGTGACCTACCCAAAACACAGCTTATTCAGATGGCTGCTTGCAGGAGTGTCCTTCTAATTATATATAATAATAATTTCATGATTGCATGGTAAAGCTCTTTAACCTTTCCTGGTTCTGTCCTGTATTTAGCCCAGCACAGGGAGAGCAAACCATTAATAAGTTGCATCCGCAAGTTAATGGCAACGAAAAGGAAAAGCAAGACAGAGATTTAAGATTAAAATGACAGGAATTTTACACTTCTGAAATTAATGACTTTTAACTGTCTTGCTCACAATAGCCTATTTACACCGCCCAGACCTTAAATCTTCCAGGGAAGGCAAAAAAGTTACCCACAGATTTCAAAAGAACAATACCATCAGCTCTGAAGCAGACACAACATTCTGTTAAATTAGAAAACTGCCTTCAAATTTCCATTAAGATCCTAAATAAGGAAGAAGTACTATAATAAAACTATTCTCCAGTGATGAATTAATAGAGGCTTATGCTGAACTAGGAATGCATTTGAAAATTTGTAGTATGCTGAATTCCATTTCATAGTGCTTTTACTTTAACTCTTACCATAAAAAATCCAGTTACTTAACACACTGAGATCTATACAAAAAAAGTTATTTCCAAGTGCTAATGGAAACTGAATATTTGATAACTGGAACCGGTTTTATCTCAATGGAGATAAATAACTAAGGAATACAGAATGTTCTGCTTTGTCCGGTATTTATAAATTCATATGATATAAAGAGAAAATACTGGGGGGAAGTATCAACATTCCATGCTTAAACTGAAGAGAAAAATTGGCTAAAGCAACCTGTGGGTTTGTTTAAAAAAGCCAACTGGCCCCAGGTTTACCAGCAGCTCCCATAAATCGTGCTTGGGAGGGGACATAAATACCTGAGCTGAACTTCCCCTCTCTCCAAGTCACAGCAGGCTCACCCAGGCACAGTTCAAGGACAGTTTAAGTCAACCTGAGCTGACACGTTTGTGCTGCTCCTGCCCCCAGCTTTGCTCTCCTGGCCTCTCCCTTGCGCTGAGCTGCTGCTCGGAACCCACGCGCTGGGAAACCAAGCCAGCAAAAAGAGGGGAAAAAACCCCAACTTTGTGCTGAACGTGGGATCACACCAGAAGGAGTGCCGAGGAAAGGCAGGGGGTGGGGAGCAGGAGCACAGCAATATCCACGGAAAGCTGCTTAAATACCTGAGCTGCCTCCATCCTGTGACCTGCTGGCCCTCCCTAGAGCCCAGAGCCCACAGGGACTGGCAAAAGCCCACTTCCCTTCTGATGTGGAATCTAATTTATTACTCCATGCTAAAAGCACCTAATTCTGTCTAAGAGTAGAGTTTGAGCAAAGGATGGGGCAGCAGCAGCCATGCGGGGTGGAGACAGGAGTCAGAGGCAAAAATGTGGCAGAGACTCTCCCACAGGGCAATGGGGAAGTTGCATCAGGCAAGAACCTTTTTCCTCACTTCTGAGCGAGCAGCTGGCGCTGCCCCAAAGTTCCATCTTCCCACCCACAACGCCTATGGAGGCTGCTCCTACAGCGCTCCCGACTCCTGCTCCAGGACACTCACCCTCCAGCAGAAGGGACCCTAAAAAACATTTACTTTACTCCCACCACTTCTGCACTCACCTCTGTTTTATTTACTCACTGCTGTTGATCTTTTTTAAGACCTCCAAATCATAGAATCATTGAAGTTTTTTGGGTTGGAAGGGATCTTAAAGCCCATCCTGTTACGTCTCCCTTGCCATGTGCACCTTCCACTAGAGCAGGTTCCTCAGAGCCCCATCCAGCCTGGCCTTGAACACTTCCAGGGACAAATCTGGGGCTGAAAACGGATCTCTGTGTAGTAAAATCAGGGAACCTCTTTCCCTATTCCTCTTCCCTGCTCACGTCTCATCCCACAGGTACTGTGTGGCCAAAAGGTCCCTCAGCCAGCTCCTCCCAGGACATTAAATATCACCTGACAGGTAATAAATTACTGCAAGGCAATCCCAGGGGGCTGCTGAGGTGAGAGTGTGCTCCCAGCAGTGTTGCTCCCTGAGCCTCTCAGGGGACAGGAATTGAGGCATCTCCTGTGGATTTGAAATGGAGAGAAGCCGATTTGCTTAACAAAACTTGTTTGTTTTTGAGATACCCAGAGCAGTCATCTCCTGATGTTTTAGAGTCAGCCTTAACAACAACCAGAAACCAGACCTATATCCTGAACAATCAAATATAACTCAACAGAACAGGCTCATATCCTCGGTATTTTGATTTGTCTCCAAAACAAGATACAGTAATTACATCTATAATCAAATACCATAATTCACAGTTTAATGTGGTGCATTTATGTAGTCAATCATGATTAGTTCAGGTTTTTTAGGTTTCTGAAACCCTGTCTCGATTAGGGAGACTGGAATCACCAGCTCAGAGATTCAGCAGCACAACCTTTTAATGTATTTGTGCTTCATTTACGTAACAGGGGATTACAACAACAAATTTTTCTCTGGAGAGGTTGAATTTATACCAAAATAAACTTCACTTGTATATCAGTGAAGCGAAACTACAGGAGAGGAGTGTGTGTGAGCCATACCAAGGTAACAGGGAGCTGTCTCCACCAGGGAAGATCTAATGGGGAGAATCTCCTTCACTGTAGCCAAATTCAAAATTTATGTTTCTTACTTGATCCTCAGACATTCCCTTCATTAAAGAACAGTGCTGAAAGCACACATGCACTTTTCAGTCAGTGCATTGCAAGCTTGAAACTGAAGTGAAAAGGTTCTAAGAGCACTGCAGTGCACTCGGAGCAATTTTAAAGTGTAAATTTCCATTGGCAAACGGACTCACGCAAGTCATTCTTTGTTCTCACAAATGTCTGTTGGATATATCAAGGACAAAGTTATCCTGTTTATTTATTTATTTCTAGCAATACTTGGGAAACCAGGCTGTAAAACAAGAAGCACCATGCTGCTTTTAAATGAGGGATTATTGCCTAGTTGGGAGCCAGCCTTAGCAGGACGTAGAAGTGATCAGGAATGCAAGGCTCACTCAGGGGAGTTGTGCACTCAAATCCCTCTCCTGCAAACACGCTCCTGAACTGCCCTGTGCCGACGGAACTGCCACAATCTAAAGCCAGCGAACAGCTCAGGGCTCGAGGAGGTGCTGGAACACAATTCTGGAGGGGCAGAGCTCTGTGATGTGTATCAGTGTGCGCTCAAGCCTCCAGCCAGCACCGCACGCAGGCACGGAGCTTTACAAGGACAAATGCAATTCCCACCTTCCCTCCCAGGCGCGTTCCGAGCGGCAGAACCACGGCTCCCATCTGGCCACAGCAAAAATGGAAAACTCTCTAATTGGCCCAGCTGCCTTTGCCTATAGAAACTCTTCAGAATAACAACAGTTGGCTTTTAAACTCGTGAGCACTCTGCTCATGTGTTCTCGGAGAGTGCTGTGAAGAGAAACCCAAGTCAGAGCCAGCAGCGGAGCTGTGGCCTTCCAACAAACACCTGCCAACCCAAGGTTTTCCATCAGCCCTCTGGAGTGCAAGGTTTTACAGCTGACAGGCTTTGCAGGGAGAACAATTTGCAGTATCCTTGCGTTTTATGAGTGCATGTAGTGGCTTCATGTTTGCCAATTTCTGTTTCTCAAAATTAGCGTAGGGTAGTGTAGTCTCCTAGAATCATTTACTCTTTTTCCTGCTATGAGATAGGATTTTGATTCTCACTCTTTTCTTTTAATAAACCTATCTTTATACCTTAGAAGTTGGAGCCTGCTCTGCTTTTCTCCTACCGCTGTCTCACAGTGCACGACCCTGCGCTCATTAGGAGCTCAGGCTGCAGGGCCAGCGAGGCCCCGCGAGCTGGATGTGCCACCTGGGGCCCTGCCATGGGGACAGGAGGCTCAGGGAGGCTCACAGCAAAGAGATGTGACCAGTTTAGATTGTCCAGCCCAACCCCAGCGTATCACAGAATCACAGAATGACCTGGGTTGGAAGGGACCTTAAGGATCATCTTGCCCCACGCCACTGCCATGGGCAGGGAGACTTTTCTCCATCTCAGGTTGCTCAGAGCCCCATCCAACCTGGTTTAAAACATTTCTAGGGATGAAGCAGCCACAGCTTGTCTGGACAATCTGTGCCAGGGCCCCCCCACCCTCACAGGAAAGAATTTCTTCCCAATATCCAATCTAAACCTACTCTCGGGCAGTTTGAAGCCATTCCCCCTTGTCCTGTCACGCTGTGCTTGTGTAAAAGCTCCTCTCCATCTTCAGGCTCCCTTCAGGTGCTGCCAATCCCTGCACACACAGAATGCAAAGGGCTGAGCCTTGAGGGCTCTGTGCCCGCCTGGCCACACGCTCCCTGCCAGCACGCCAAGCTCACGTGAAAACATCACTGAAACAAGATCATCAGAACCAGATGAAGCTCTTACCTCTCCCTGGAAGCTCTTCAGTAATGGAGCTACCTGTTTGCGCAGGTCCTGGAAGACAGAAGCAGGATATCCCATCAGAAAAACTGGAAAGGACAAGTCATCATCGCGTTTTTCCTGATGTCATTTTCAGTTCTCAAGTGTTACTTAAATTCTGATCGCATTTTGTGAGAGCTTTGATTAAAATAGAATTATACCCGGAGTTCACTTTGGGCAGGTCTGAATTTCCAGTCTGACATACACCTGTATCTGCTGCAAATGGTATTAATTATCCAAACTAGTGGTGCTGGGTAAGCACCAAATGCCTTCAGTCTCCTAATTCAGCTGAAACATTAATGAGATTAGCAGTAAATGCCTCTATCTACCTCCACAGCAGCTACACCTCTGAACTTATGCCAAGGAAATTCCCACAAATGGAAGCCAGGCTTAAAGGAAGATGATTCTGGACCATCATTTCAACTGCAAGTGTTGCCATTTTGAAAATCTGTGGTTTATTTATTATTTTCCCAAGAGTGCTCTGGCTTTAGTCATCAGAGAACTGGAGCTCACTGAAGATGACAAGTATTATTTCTTGGTTTCTGTAGAACTCAAAATCTCTTCTTCCAAATTACAACGCACTCGGTGCTACAAAATTCATTCAAATGCTTCCCACAGAATCACTCTAAAGGTTTATGGCATATTTTTACTTAGCAACTGAGATAATTTAGGAGCAAAAAAGGTATATTTATCGTACATAAAATTTTCTGTGGCTTCACTTCTAAGCTGGTTTGGGTCTAATTCACTTCCATAATTTTTATTATGTGTGTGCCTGAAGAATAAAATCCAGTAACTTTGCAGAGGACACTATTAGTCATGCACAGCCAAGCTGCTGCACTCCTGCTTTTGCCCCTGACAAGGCACAAGCAGCCACTTCATAGTGCACTCCCACCTGGAAATAAATCTGGGAGAGGATGAAACCAATAACCTGACGCTGCATCTCTTGGAGGGCAGCACTGATGCTGCTGCAGGAAAAGGGTGGATTTCCCATCCTTGGAGATTTCCAAGGCTCAGCTGAGCAGAACTTGTGCTAAATGGGTGTTAATGACCCATTTTTAAGGCCAGGTGAGATTAGCTCAGACTCCGGACAACCCCTCCAATGCTGTCCTAGGATGCTCTGGGAATATTGCCCACAACTGGAACAGTCACCAGCTGCTTCAGTAACCATGAAATCCTCCTGCCTGCATACAGGCCACACTCCTGAGCTACCTGAACCTCATGCAGGGGGTCACAAAGACATATTTGAAGCATTTTCTCTATATAGAAAAGGATGTGTTGAGGCCTCAAGCTTTTCAGAAAAGAAGGTGACCTTAAAAAGTTGGGAAATTCTCTTTTCCAATACATTTACTTTTACATCCACAGTCATGCAACATATTGGATGTTAAACCACTCACCAAAACACTCTCAGCCCTGGGTTTAATCTGATTTTCCTGAAGGAAAAGTAGGCTTTTGAGAGAAGTGATTTTTGTCATTTAAATGACAAGTCATGCAGAGAGTTGGAGTATCAGGAGTTCTCCCACTCCCTGAGAAATGGCTTAGGGGGCCCAAGGCAAATGAAGCTATCAAAGACAAATGATCACTCAAATTTCACTTCTGACATGGTTATTGCACTAAAATACAGCTTAATCCCCATCAAGTCAAGGATAATATTGCAGCTTTCTGAGCTCCCTCTTTGGACTGAACCAAACTGTGCTTCTGCTCTTAGGCCAAGCCAAGTCGCCGAAATGTCTCCTGATATATCCTGCTGCCTGTTTTGGGACACAAAAAGGTTGGACACTGTCCTCGTGGGTCACAAACATCAACAAATTACACTTCTACCACAGCAAACTGGCCGGCTGAGCAGCCTTTCCCCACTCCCTGCCTCCTCAGGGAGACCTGAGGGCGCTGCACCTTTTAGAACGTCTTTTCTTTGTAACCTGATGATGCTGACATCGAAAACAGCAACAATGACCACTGATGGCAACATACATGCCCCCATTCAAAGCCAAAATCTGGCAGAGGTGGTTTTAGTGCCTGGTGAAATTACAAACAGAATTGGATTTACAGCCCAGATACTTTATAAAATCAAGAAAAATTGTATCATCCAAGCAAAGCAACTTTTCTTGAAATAAAAATCTCAGCTGGTCGAAAATCACTGAGTTTAGGGCTTTTGTCCCTGATATTGCCGCTGAATTTACTGACTTGCTTGCCACCAGCCAGAAAAGTGATGTGTCAGAAGTGAAGGCAGAAATACAGGAGATGTAATCCCGGACACAGAGGCAGGAGAATGCCACCCTTGCTCCTGTGTCCATGGGAAGCTCTAGCCAAGATCCTGCTATTTAACTGCCTCCTCTGGCACATCCTGACTTCTGAAAGACAGGATTTGCAGCACGTTTTATTTCATGATATAAACTATGTCAGGACGTCACCTCCATATTCATCTTGAATAATGAGGGATGTTGTTTGTAGCAGCAGAGAGGGAGAGAAGCAGGGGTGGAGAGGAATAGAAGGAGCATCCCAAAGGCATGGAAACAGAAACAAAAAGGGAGAAAACCTTTCAAGTGCATTAATTTAGCAAATTCAGGATGCTAAACACTAATCCCGGCAATCAGGACGTTACCAAGCAAAATTCATGCCATCATGGGAAAACATGTGCTTGATTCAGACAGCAGCTTGTGGTGGGGATAAAACTGCTTCTGAAATGTTTCCTGATAGAGGGGAAGGCAGCTCAGGGTGATTCAGCTGCATTGGCAAGCAATGGGTTATCCCACTGCAACCCATCGAGGGCAATCCCAGGACACATCAGAGCACACACTTGGAGGGGTAAAATGCTTTGACATCTTGAAATCTTCACAATAACTTGAAATCTGTTGCAGCTGAACAACTGAGACAGAGCATCCCAGTGCTGTTCCCTTCCCAGAGCAAACAGGCCGGGAAAGGGAACCGCAGGAATGTGATTCCGTGTTTTAAACTCAGCCAGGCACTCTGTGCAGGTGAGTGGATAAATGGCACACACCACAGCAAAAGGCATAAACACCCTTTTCACACCAGTTTTTCTTTTCTCCCCTCTTTTCCTGGCTTGCCCTTGGAAAGAGTTTATAGGAAAGAGTTTATAGGGTACTTTTATAATTCCTTCCTCAGCGAAACAACATCAAAACTTGAGACAGCTCACAACCAAAGGGAAATAAAAATAAACAGACAGAAGTCAGGAATACATATGCCTCGAGTCACAGCTCTGCTGGGGAGATTTATTTTTGGCAGTTTGGAAAAATTTCTCATCAGACTTTGTCTCAAAATATTACACTGAACTTCAAACAGAATTTTACCTTCTTTACACTAAATTGAACTGGAAAAAGGACGTTCAGTTCAGACCCAGGGGAATCTGCAGTCTTGGTTAGCAAGGACACCGGGTGATTTATTATCTGTTTAAAGTGTGGTGGCCTTTACTGCCTGGGCTGTGATCAAAACAGGAAAAGCATCCAGGCTCCAGCCCTCACAAAAGCTACCAAAACACCGCAGCCAAACAGAACAGCTGAAAAGGGTCCATGCAACTGAACATTAAAACAGATTATAATTTATCAACACAAACACACTGAAATATTTGAGTAGAGGAATACAATCCCATTATTAGCCTATTTTTCCATGCCATCTAAATACATGCATTCTTTCTCTCTGGATGATTTATCAGGGGTAGAGCAGTTTTCTGAGAAGGGCTCTATCACAGACAAACTCAGTATCTGATGAAGAGCCCATGAATTAGGATGCTGGATCATTATCTGAATCAAATCTGATGGCTGAAAGCTAATATAGCATTTCCTCTTTACAAGAGTAAAAACAATGAGTTTTTATTTTGATCAAGTAGCTAAACAATGAAATCTGAATCCACATAATTTTTAACTCCCTTTCCATTCTCATTAAAAATAACTCCGCGGAAAATAAACCAAGAATAAATCTGTGTTAAATCCTGGGCAACCAAATGCGTCTTTCTGACAGCTAAACTACATTATTTATCTGGATCTTAATACCCTGTGTACAGTACAAAGGATACAGCAATGGCCAGGCTACCAACGCTGTATTTGTAATTTACTTGAGGTCTGAAGCTACACAAGCACCTCCTGATCTCCTCACAGGCTGCTCCATCTCATTTACCTCCTAAATGCTTATCTCTAAATGTCACAACAAGAGCCCTCCGACCTCAGTTTGATAAAGTGGCCCAGCCGAGCTGAGCCTGTCCTGCACACCTTTATCATCCACCCAAGCTCCTGGGAAACAAAGCATCGCCAGCACCTGGCTGAGCATTCCAGCCTGCGCCTCCCGCACCACATTTCCCCCGTATTGTTCTGTATTTTGTCTGCTGGAGCCACGCAGGGCTGGGGAATGTCACGGTGTCTGGCACGGGATCCTAATGAGAAGCAGCCCACTGCTATCAGCGTGGGGAACATCAGCAGCTCAGCGGCCACAGCCCGGGCAGGAGCAGCCTCATCCCCCCGAGATGCTGAGGCTTCCCTCTCCCGTGTCCCCTTCCCTGTTTGCCCACGTGGAATAATGCCCTGCGCTCCGAACTGGCAGGGGCTGGACAGCCTGACCCCAGATTCTTTCTTGGAAGAACTTAAACAAATGAAAGAGAAAGGAAAAAACCCAACACAGAATAACTTCCAGACAGCCCCTAGGGTGTACTGGCTGTGCAGGAGGGTGTTTGTAATTCCATCAACACCTAACACTTCCCATCCCTGGAAGTGTCCAAGGCCAGGCTGGATGGAGCTTGGAGCAACCTGGGCTAATGGCAGGTGTCCCTGCCCCTGGCAGGGGGTGGGATGAGCTGAGATTTAAGGTCCCTTCCAACTCAAACCATTCCATGACTCCCTGATAAGAAACAGCAGAGCTGAAGAGGAGCTCTCCTGACAAAAACCGCACCAGGTTTCTGCCCCTCTCCCCGCAGGCAGCGCGCTGGGAGGGCGGATGTCTGCTCCTAGGGATGGGGAGGATGGTTATCCACGTGCCCTCACTGCCAGGGCTCCACACTCTCCATCCACCCCGCTATTATCTCCAGAATGCTGCTGAGCTGCCCATAAATACGGCTGAAAGGGGGAGAAGGGAGAGGCAGTCAAGCATGAAGGATTTGGGAAGAACGCTGGCATCAACTTCTGAGGTGTGTTTGATTATTGTGTGCTTCAAGGACACAACTTGTCACCATGAAACACACAAATCAGCAAGTTAACTATAATTAGGAGTAAGCAGTTCTGCTGGTTAATTAGAGAGAGGCAGCAAGCCCAGATGCTTTGCCCTGCTATGGGGAAATGGGAGAAGGGGTTGGGATCACTCAGACACTCACCTACCCGGGCACAAGTTTTAAATATTATTTCTTCGTATTATGAAAAAATCCAGACTATTCCAATTTTTGTTCCAGCAGAGATCATGGGCATATGTGATTGGGGGTGTACTAAAGGAAACATTTAAGTCTTTGTATTTAATTAGTTCCAGCAAGTTCGACTTTGCTTTAATCTAAAAGAGATGAAACTGAAATCCCAGATAGTTGTTCAAACAGGTATTATACAGTAGCTTAGATGACTTACTTAATTCCTAAAATATAAGGCAAAGTAAATCATATGAGTAAACAATTTATTGCTCAATTTACACTTTGATTTAATGAGATATAAAACCTCTTATTGCTTAAGGCTGCTGAAGTATTTACTTGAAATCCGATCATTAAAGAATGAATCACGATCTTATCAATCTTCTGTGATATTTTTAGTTATTTCAATACACTAACATGCCAGTGTTTTCTCTGTTAAAAAAAAACAAACCTTTTAAAGTTACATTTATAGATATGTTTCAACATAGCACAATGATAAATAAAAAATCTTGATTTACAGTAGCAAAACGTACACCACAGTACTTTCGGAAATATTTCAAGCTCACAGATCTTGTGCAAATTCCATTAGCTTTAATTATTTATTAGCAGTAGATTTAGATTACTGTTCTTGACCTATTTTTCAGTGTATGGACCCACCCAGCAAGAAGTGAAAAAATATTCCACTTGTGAAGGGCTGATTTAGTGAGCGCAGACTTCAGCGCCGAGTGGAACATTGAGCAAAAAAAACCCTGGGCATTGTAATTCAGGGGGGAGAGGTTACAAAGCAGGGCCTGCAGAATAAACACCCAGAGAGTGTTTTCTCTTTGAAAAGAGAGGGAGTTTTTGCTGTTTGACCACTTCAGACAGTTTTGCCAGACTGCAGCCACATGACAATCCCAAAGGAAGGGACAGCAGACCCCACAGAGAAGTTTAAGAGTTTCTTTGTGGAAATTCGTGGTTCCTACCAAACTCCTAAGACTGCATGGGTCCTACTCAGCCATGAGGAAAGGGGTCAAGAGGGAGAATTTTGGGGCTGGTCCTGGGGCCCCGTGCAGGTGCAAGGTGCAAACTGTGGGAAAATGGAGCATCTGGGAAGGAGCCGTGCTGGGACTTTGCTTTCAGCGGAATTTGCCGGAGTCTTAATGGAATCCTCTTACGGTTTCTTCCAAGCTCAAATAAACAAAAAGCTCACAGGTTTACTCTGGGCCTGTGCAGCCACGTCCAAACAGCCTGGGGACCTTCCCAACTGTTTAAAAAGCCACCCTGCCAGAGAGGAACTGTTGCACCCATATATATGTATGGCAGTGTGCGTGTATATACACACATACACTATGCAGAAGAGAAAAAGGATATTTTTAACTAACTTTACAAATTAATGTGGTGAACTCAGCTTTTTAGCATCATATGACAAGCCTGGTGTAATTTATAAACCAGTGAGTTAACAGTGGCCAGGAAAGACATTGAACAGGAACTACACAGAACTTAAAAAGTAGCGTTGCTAGGAAACAAAGAAATTAGTTCAAACAAAACTGATTCAGGTGGACCTTTGGAAGGAGGTAATTCTAATGAAATGAAAGCCTGGTCACTAAAATTCCAGTAGGGAAGAAAAAGAAAAGGATGACTTGTATAAAAGTTTACCAACACACAGAGAAAATTAAGCACCGCTTTTAACAAACGTTAATTTAAAAAGCTTCCCAGTGGATAATGGCTCCGTGGAGATTGTCCCTCCTGCTCTCTTGTTAAACCCAATGCTGAAGGCTTGAGGTGACACCAAACATGCCATGACAGACCCCTGTCATGGCAAAAACCACGTCTGCATCATCCCAGGTCAGCAGAACTCCTTATTTATCTAATGAAAACCCATCTGACACACTAAATAAATATTTCAGAACCTCTGAGGTGCACTGCTCTTGCCAGCAGGACAACCACAGAGCAGTGAAGTCCAGGAATTCCCATTCCTAGCTTAGGCCAGGATCCCTACACACAGCAAAGATAGTTAGAGTTGTTAAGTACTTGCAGATGTTTTCAGACGAGCCCATCTGTCCAAAAAACGGGAAAGAACCTGACTGCTTAGTTGTGCATCCCAATATAGCTTCACATCCCCAAAAACCAGCCTCACCTACATTTGTCAAATTTTAACCAAACTGCTCTGCCCTTCCATAAATTCCATGTTGTTCCAGAAGTTCTCTGCCCCTGTGATTTGAGTTTTCCAGAGAACATGATCCTGAACTCCTCCCAGATCACACCCTGCAGGATTTCATCCTCCATCCCACTCTGTAAGTCTACAGAGAAAGTATTCCTACCGCTCCCCTGGTTATCCAGAATTACAGCCTGCAGATCAGAGGTTTCTCTTCAGTGTAAACTAGCAAACTTCTGAAAAAAGGTAATTATTATGAGCCCTAAAAAATTAACGTGTCTAATGAGAGGCTAATGACAGGGGCCATGACTCTGCCGAAGAGGCACCTAAGTGCTGTGGTCCAATTAACAACACCAGTTCAAACGCAGCCTAATGCTTCACATGGCGGATTTAGAAAGAAGAATATTTAATGTGAAACCATAATTGCAGCTGCAATTTTCTCTATTCCCTCCCCACAAGCAGGGCTGGAATCAGAGTGCACCCTGCTTCAGCCTTCTGGGATGATGGATCCGGAGCTGGAGCTGTCTGGCAGCACTGGGCTCCTGGGACTGGGATTTCTCCTCTGTCTCAAGGAAAAGATGGATAGAACCATCCAGAACTCATGAATCCCAATGTACTGCTTCATTTAGGAAAAGTGAGATTACTAAAAAACATTCATGTTTTAAAACCTGTTATTGATTTCCAGAATGCAAGGATCTTGCTTCGAAGTCAAGTTAAGTTTCCAAGAAGAGTAATTCTGTGTTAAAGATAATAATGAGGAGCCAGGCTTCATCCTCATGGATCCTCACAGGCCATCTGTGACCTGGGGAGGAGGCACTGCTGGGACATCAGGTATTGCAAAATTGTTTTCCTTACTTATCTTTTGCACACAGATTACCAGTGTAGCTGTGAGCAGCCCATGCATTAATCACACTCTGACATACCTGCATGTAGGAACACAGGTGTATTTACTGATTTCTATCATTACAGTCAGCCTTTTGCTCTGATTTCAATGCAAGAAAATCCAATACTACGCAATCCTCTACTAATCTTTTTATAAGATTTTCTTCTTAATCTTGATCCTGACCATCCAGTTTTATTCAAGAGCCAGTTGCTCCTACAGGAAACAAGTTGTTTCATGAGGACTTGAGTAAAAAGCCTGCTGTCCTGCAAATACTTGTCCTATATTTGCTAAAACTCTCATGACCATCATCTTTGCTGTCTTTATGTTCTTTGTGACTGCTTCCATGCAGGGAGTCACTGGCTGTGGGTTCAGGCCTCGCCCTTTGGATGCAGCTGATGTGATAACTTCTGATTCCAACAAAGATGAGAAATTCAAAGGGAAAAAAAAAATTGACAACCTCAAAAACATCAGGATACAGACCCAAAGGTTTTACTACATCTAATTTAGCATACCTGGTAAAAACACTTCGAAATTAATCTGTCATCCTGCTGACCTAAATAAAAAAAACACAGCACAGAGCTTTTCATGTTGCTTCAGTGAGTGAAGCAATTTGGAGAAAACAAACTTTTGCTGCCTTTACGCTTCCTGGCAAAATTCCTATGGAAACAGGCTCAGGCCCATAATGCACATGGCTTTGGGAGCACACAGTAGATAGAAATGAATCATCCAGATGAAAGAAAGCAAGAGCTCACTACAGACTTATTCAATACATTTACTGTTTGTTAGTTGAACTTCAGAAATAAAAAAGCCACATAAAGCGCTTTTTGAGCAGCAGCATCCTCTCACAAGTGTAATATATACTCTCAGCTGGGATTAATTCCCAAACTCATGTGCTGAACTGTGAACTGTTCCAGTGTTTGGAGGGGGTGGGGGGAGAAAGGAGATAAAAAGAGCAGGAAAAGGAACGCAGAGGATGGAAGATGAGGAAGGGAGGCACGGGGAGCTGGAGCGAGCAGTTCCCCGGCGCTGCTGAAGCACAATCAGCTCCATGGCAGATTAAAATGAGGCACACTTGTATAATAATAAATCAGCAGAATTAATACAGGCTTATCTTCTACCAACTTAGAAGGGGGAGGTGACAAATTGCACTTGAGGACAAACAGTTTGACTGTTGCCAGCATAAGCTGAGTGTCTATAGGAAATGGCTAAATTTAGACAGCCAGCTTTTGATGAGAGCAACGGAAATTAATTCAAGTTTTTTGTCTGTGGTTTGTGTTTTGGTTTTTGTTAGTTTTGGGTTGTTTTGTTTTGTTTTTTTTAAGAGCTCTAGAATGTTACTCATCTCTTGAAAGTCTTACCAAAAGAAGACACTTAATAATGTACCATCCTCCCTGCCTACTCCCTCCTACTCTTCCCCCTATAAAAGGAAGAATTGCTCCTTTGGGCTACAGCAATTTAGGAACTTAATGCAGTTTAACAAATTCCCTATCTCTTGGCTGGAGCTGTTTGGCTCCGGCAGATGAATCAGAGAAGTCCATAAACGTCTGGAGGATTCCTACAGACTTTTTCTTGCATGACTATATATGGCAACTGCAGATGAAGTTATCTGCCATCATTTTAACCTAAGCTTCAAACTTTTTACCTTATTCCCAGCTTTGTGGCGAACTTCCCTCAGCTGCAGCACTGCTAAGTTAGACATAAACTGACAACTACTTTTCTCAAGAGCGTTTTCCCACCCATTGCAAGGCAGTAAAAAACTTGAATTAAGATACACCTAAGTAAAAATTAGCTTTTGTCAGTGTCTCCTGCCCCTCAGCAATACATTTCTGTGAGGAGTGACCCAGACTGTGATGCCGTGGAGCTCTCGTTCTCGTTCACACTATCCTGCTGTCACTGAAGGTGCACCTCACCAAACAGCAGATGTTTTCCATCTCTTATGACCTGAAATACCAAGTAACACCAAGCACCATGAGAAGTCAAGCACAAACTGGCAATAGAGGCAAAATCCACACTTAAAAAAAAAAAAAAAAAAGTCAGAACCGCCCAACTGATGTACAGAGGGACTTACAAAGGAATTCCAGAAATGCCTGCAACACCCTTTATCCAGAGAAATACTCAATAAACTTCTTCCTATCACCATCTTTTATACATCTGATCGTTTTTACAAGATGCTGAAGTGCGTACATCAAAGCCAGCAGCATGTGATACAATACTTTTGTATGATACATGTGATACTGAAGGCTTTTAGCTGCATCCAAAACCTTCTCTGTGCATCCAAAGCAAAGGGTACACCAAGTTCAAGCACCTTCTTTAAGCTAAATATCTTTAACATGCCTCAAAATGGACATCCAGGGTCACTGAGGGCTTAAGCCAGGAGTGAAATGGGGTGAGCAAACTTGAAAGGCTGGAAGCCAACACTGAGTTTTGGATGCAAAAAACCACTACAGGGCTCACTTTTAAATGACATTTAAAGCAAATATCCAAAGCCAGCCTCTTCCTGAGCAAGAGGATTTGTATTTCTACAACGAATGGCCCTGGTGAAACCTCAGCAGATGGGGAAGGTCGCTCTGAACAGTGGGGCAGAGCCACAGAGGGCTGAGAGCTGCCAACACAAAATATAAGCACGGTCATGCCCCGTCCGGTGAAACACTCTTAGGAAATGCAGATAAAATAGTGAAAGAAAAAGCCCCTGTTCAGAGGAGATTGTATCTTACCCAGCTGCTTATTAACACTGTGCAGTTAAAACAAGTTATTTGAAATTCCTGAAGGCACTTGAAATGACAGGAAATGCAATGTTTGAATGAGCACTCCTAAGACCCAAATCGGATCGGGTTTTCCCCCCTGACTACAACCGTGTAGGTGCTGACATTCCTGAACCACAGAGATCCCTCTTAGCCAGGTCAGGACAGGCACTGAGGGCCACCATGATGGGGGGAAAAAGGTAAAATTGGGCAAGCGACATCACAGAATCTCTGGACTGGTATTGATTAATCAAGGAGCTCATCTGATTTTATAACTTCTATTTATTGGATCCTGATCATCCGCTTATAAAAAGATGTAATTGCTCATTTTTTAAATTGATTTTGGAATGGCCTGTGCAGCATTTGGTGGTCCATCAGCCCTGAGGACTGAGATATTCACCCATGCCGTGGACTTACACATGCCAGTGATTATTTTTGATTATTTTTGACGCTGCTCCCAAAGTTTGTATAAGAACAAGGAAGCATTTCGGTGCCATCATCAGATAGCAGAGGCATAAACAACTGTTAGCACCTCTGGGGAGAGGGCAGGTATCATGCAGCTGCATTCCACGAGTGGTTTTTCCTTAGGGCAGATGTAGGGAAAGCGCTGCACAACAAAAACTCCTGCTGGGTCAAGTTCCAGCGGCTCCGGCTGCGAGTGCGACTCCACAGACCAGCTCCCTGAGCTGCCATCTGATTCCTCCCAGCCTTGTCAGCCCCAGCATCTGAATTTTGAGGGTGGTTCTTCGTGCTGACCTGCTGGATGAGCTCCCAGGGCTGTGCTCCCGCGGATTCCCAGCTGGAGCAGGGATTCCTCACTTGCTGGACACCCAGCACAACCCTCCTGCTCCCTGATTCCCCCAGCCCGCCTGCTCAGCACCCTCCTTTTGGCCAGGAGTTCACTTTGGGGATAAATTGCCCATTAGTGGGATGCAAACCAGCCAAGGTCATTCCCCCCATAAACAACTTGGCCACTATTTCCTCAAGGACTTCGCTCTCTCTCATTTTTCTGCCCAATTTTTTTTGACAGCTTTAAACTGATTGGGAGCATTTCCCATTGAAAACCAGCACACTGAAGTGTGTAATATGTCCCTAACACATAAATATTTGCCAGATTGTCATACAGAAATACTTCATTATCTTTTCCGCAACTGGGTAAAATGCAAAAACTTAGTTTGCAACAGCACGAAACACTCCTCAAAGTGTGAAAGTTATTGCTTATTTTCATGTAAGCTGGAAGAATAAAGTATAAATCACACTGTTTACATTAGTGATCAGAAGAATTCCAGTTGATGCAAGTAGGAAGCTGGAATTATTAACATTTTTTCTGAACCCGGGTCTGTTAACTAATAGCTTTTTCACCCCTTATCAGCTGCACAAACAACAATGGATTTTAAATCAACTAAATGACCTGTGAACTTCTCCTAAAAGGGGGGCACATAATTTAAGGCAGCCAAGGAAGTTTTGCTGGAGTCAGGAGGGCTCCTCAGAGGGGCACATGTGGAGAGAGTTAAAGCTTCAAACCGCTCTTTTCTCCCCCCTCACTCAAGTGTCAGCTGTGATAAGCCAAAATTAACAACCCTACACTGAACCACTTCAAATGAAGGGGAAAAAAATTTTTCTTCTTGCTATTCTAGGTATTTTAAGTTGCATATGAGCACGGTGGCTAAATATAGGCAGTGACAACAAGAGACAGCATTGTCCCTTTGGGCACATTGAATATTATCTCAGAATTCCCATCTTCCTGGGCTGAGCCTCCAGTGTTGGGCTGGGGCTTTTTGTTGGTTGTTTTTCTTACTTAGCAAAATGTGTATTAACCCCTACTTCGTTTTGGATGGAGCAGTTTAATAAAAAGCGTATTTAAGGAAGAATAAAAAAAAAAAAGGGAATTTTGATTCTGCAAAAGCACCAGAAAGCTTTCCAGTAATTTCCCCAGCTCTGGGTCACTGCACATAGAGAAGATGCCTCTGCCTTCAGAGAGGACTGTCACTCTGTTTTTAAAACTAGGCAGGCATCAATATGAAGCTTTTGCAGCTGATAAACCACAGAGCCGAGCTGGTATTTTTGGACGTAAAATTGTCTTTTTCTCCAGAAGTCACGCGCTTCACTTCCAGGTTTCAATCAGAAGTGTGAGGGACAAAATCAATAGCTACTAGTTTCAAAACACTTCCTAGGAGTGCAGCTACATCATCTGGAAACAAGCAGGCTCACGTGAGCCTTTAATATTGAACAGGAGCAGACTTTCAGAGGACACGGCCACTCCTGGCTTCTGCAGTATTTAAATACCACTGAGTGGCACGAACGTTTCTGCTTAATGCACCCAATGCACTCAGAACATTGACAACACTTCATTTTTAAGCCAGCTTCTATATAAAGTTTAATTTTTAAAGCCATCTATAAATTATCAATGACATCTGTTCTGAAAAATGTCAATTCCTATTCCTTAGGCTGGCAGAATCCATCTATTTTGTGTAACGTCCTCTTCATATTCGAGCAATTTTAAAGCTCTATTGATATACGGTTTTCAAGGGAGATATCGCTCTTGCAAGATTTCGTTATTAAGACAAGTCTTGCTCTAATGTAAGGATGACAGTAAATACACACAACTGTTCTGGACTATCTCCTGTGGCTTTGGCTCCCAAAGGTTTGGGAAGTGACAGCCCCAGACACGCCATAAATACCCCAGTGCAAGATACCCCTTCCACATCACACAAACGCACGGTGACACGAGCAAGCAGCTGCAGAAACCAGTTTGTATTTCATCTGCTGATCAATAAAGTGGGGGGGCATCACCATCACAAATTCCTGCAACCCAGACTCTCCTTTATTGTGACAGGGGCCATCACCACAGACCCATCCCCTCAGCCAACCCCTGATTTTGGTTTTTCCAGCCCATCTAAGTGTACAACACAGGCATCATTTAGCACAGTCAGTCTTTCATTCCTTCAGCTGTTGGGCACTAACGCTGTGGCTCGTTAAAATGCAATTAGGGTTGTTTTTATGCCCTTATGACGTTACAAAAGGAGGGATAAAAATAATTTTCAGATGTCCAGTCATCTCCCAAACGCTGTACAATACACACTGCTTCCACTTTTTAAAGAATACACATTAAAGATATCTCATCTTTGTTTTCAAGTCTAATATACTCTTTTTGCTTCTAATACACTCTTTTTGCCAATTTTCATTCTTTCCCCAATAAGTTACTGAGTCCCTGTTTCAGAAGCATCCCCTAAAATCAAAAATAGATTTCAAGAAAGTTTAATCTTGAAGCAACAATTGCACCACGTGCTTTGGTTCTATATGAACATATAAACTGTCACCAAATCCTCTCACAATATTTGTCATTCAGCAGCAAAACAGACACTGCCTGCCTGGGACTCTGTAATTGCGGAGCAGCGTCTGCTGGATGCTGAAATCCTGCTTTCTGGTCATGGCAAACATAAATCAAGGAAAAAAACCTGCCCTATTAAATCTATTTGCTGTGGGAGAACGGGGATTCATCATCCTGTAAAACAAGTGGTCAATAAGATTCAGAAGTGCTTAGAACAGATCTTGATGAATCGGGATGCCACAGGTGACGCTGAAATTGTATTTGAAAGGAATCCACGAGCAGAAAGGTGAATGCTCTATTTATTTCTGTCTATAGACAGGCTGGGGACTAAAAGCATCACGAACACAGTAGGATTTTCCCTCTTCATCCCCGCGGGGGGGATCCTTAACAGGCTGTCCCAAGGGGCAAAAGCAGTAAGAGAGGACACGGGGCTGCTTCAAGTAAATATAAAATGGATATTCTTTAGAGAACCATCACAGAAGAAACGGCTTCCAGGAGTTTTTCGACGCCACACAAACCTCGAGCCAGTGCAAAAACCAAGTTTCAGCAGCGGCAAGAGCAGGTCAGGTCCAGGGGCCCCCGGAGGGAAGCGAGGGAGGGGAGACAATTCACCGGGAATCCCATTAATGACTCAGGACTGGCTGGGCACAATCCCGGCCTCGCATCACATGATGACTGCCAACACAAAAGGGAGCTCGGGTTCTCACCCAGGACAAGAATTTGGTCCCAAAGGACAGAAAGGAAGCTTAAATAGCACAACCACGTAATTAATAAAGAGATGAATATAGGTGTATTGTAATGGCAACTTTGGGAGTTATTAAATTAACCGCAGACCAATCCTTTTTTGTTGTTGTTGTTGTTTTTGAACACGGGAATCCCAATTCCGCTGCTTTCTATGTCTGAACGTTGTTCCAGCAACTTAAACATTGTGTGGAGTGAACATCCTTCCCCAGCCCTCTGGCCAGCTTTAGGGCAGCCCACGAAATCCATGGCAAACGCTCCGAACTCCTGCCTGCCGCGGCGCCCGGCCGGAGGCTGCGCTCGCAAGGCCGAGCCGCGTCTGGTTCCACTCGCCAGGAACAAAACAGAACTCACAGGCACCATGCAGTATCCACGGGCTCCAACACCGAGGCTTTCAAATACGCTTTCAGAACGAATTAAATGCAATGCTCGTTTAAAGCCGAAGTGGATGTAAATACTAATCTGAAAGCGAACTGATGAACTTGCAGCGGTTTGCGCCTGGTTATCTCAGTGAGGAACGAGCGCCTGGCACTGCGGCCTTGCGCTGGAGGATCAATTTCCTGTTCACATCAAGGCTGCCGAGGAAAGCTTCCCCGCATTTGATTCGACTGAAATTCAAGCGTCTGCTTTGCCTTGGACGCGGCCCTAGACACAGAGAATGTTTTCTGACTGGGCAGGACAACGTTGTGGATTTCGGGGCTAAGCGGTGTCACTTTTGCCGTTCGGCCCGAGCCGAGGCTGCTCGGGGCAGCCCTTCCTCCCTTCCCTCCCGCCCTGCTGTGCCCTGAGGGCTGGGGCACCTCAGCAGCTCCTCGCAGCACTTCCAACACCGCGGCCGGGCTGCGGCTTGAACCCAGCAACACGCACTGCTGAGACCTACTCATCCTCCGCACTCTACGTGGCTGAGGGAAATGAGATTCATAAGCTGCAGCCTTCATTCACTTCCAAAGTATTATCTAGTAGCTAAAAAAAGACGTCATTTGCTCCTACTACTGTTCCTTTTGCCAGCTCCTTATAAAGCCAGCCTGTCTTGCATCTTTGATGTCAGGAACTCCATATTTTAAGTCCTGTAACAATTATGTACTGTTTATTTCTGTGCCTCTTTCACACAGAGGTGAAAAGTCCTAATTTTTTTAAACTCTTACTACAGCAACACGAAGGAAAATCCAGAGGACACCCGAGCTGTCTGTGTGCTGGCCTCTGCCAGGCGAGGATGCAGCCGTGTATCAGACAGGATAAAGGAGCCCAGACAGATGCAGTCTGAGGGAGAGGTACAACCAAAGAGCATTCAAAGGGAAAATGGGAGAGGCCGCCTCTCCTGAGAGCCAGGAGACATTTTTACACAGCATTCTTCACTGGGAACATCACGGGATAAAAAAATAAATGAGTCCAGTGTTTGCACTTCGATAGATATCCAGTTTCAGGCTGTGACAGAAGAGGCAGCACAACCCAAATTAAAAGCACTGCTAACGGCGCCCGTTGCTCTTTTATTGTGATTGTTAAAAGTCACATTAGTATAAATTTGTGAAGTGTTTTAACACTTTTTCATTTGAGCTTAATTAATTTTCATAGGAGTTTCAGCTTAATTAATTTTCATAGAAGTTTGAGCTTACTTAATTTTCACAGGAGTTTGACAATTTTCTCATTTGTTGTTGAAATCACAACACAAGTTTTCCATATGCAAGGCAAATATCAGCTCAAAAAGTAATTTTTGGACTTGTTTTTGTATTTCACAACCAAAAATACTTCCAATGTAAACTGTTAACCGAAGCTCTGACAAGTTTTATTATAAATATTCCCAGCTTTAAAGAGAAATTTGAATATATTCACTTAGTGTATGTTCAAGACAGTTTAGGTCTGACAGCTTCAGATTATGCCTCATTTATATGGAGCAGTGATCAAACTCGTTAATATGTGAGAGAACTGAAGAGGCAGAGGATTGTGAGTCAAACAGCATGAGCAAAGTTGTCGAGGAACATGAATAGCTTATGAGGATTTACTTAAGGTGATAGTTCTCATGGTCCCCGTGCCAAGGTCTGGGGAGGAGAGGAATAAGCAGGGGAGGTGGGAGCAGCAGTCCTGGGGCGAGGAGGAAGCTCTTGATCTGCCCATCATTCCGCCCAGGTGTTCCCAGCGATAGGAGCCTCTGCACCCAGCCAAGGTGAGCCACTTGACAGGACAGGTAAAGCCTCGCTCACGACTTTCCTCGCGGTGGCTTTCGCGCTGCCAAGCGCTGTCTGCGCCACGGCGCCTCAATAATTTAAGAAGCGTTCGTGCAGGGGAAAATCAAATCTCACTGTGAAGCAGCGTCTCCTTAAGATTCATTTAATCTTCTGATAACACAAGCTGTGCACACACAATCACCGAAGATGATAATCTCCTGTATGTAACACTAAGTCTACTATTATTCCATTTATTAAAAAGTGCTATAATAATGTTTTGTGCATACATGTACTAAAAAGACAAGTGGATTAGGAGATGGAAATTCAGGGTGCTTCTTCCTTACAGCGCATGGCTGCTAATACCTCCATTTTTTTATGTACAGACTTGGCTTGGCATGTTTTGCATGAGAGCTCTGCCAACAGCAGCTCCTCCAGCAAGAGCCAGGCCCCCACACCTCTGATTTCTGGGGGAAGGATAACCTCAGATCACAGACACGCTCACCTGCTAACAGTTGTTCTTTGTCCTACGTAAATAAATCATCAGCAGATGCAACTATTAGGGGAAATGGGAGTGCTGATTGATTTGGCATAGACCCTTGCACTTCTGACATAAAAATCCCTGGCTACTGCTGTCCAAAACATGCTCATCAAAGTGCCCAGATTTAATCTTTAAAAGGAGTGCAGCGGTTTTGAAGCAAAAGTCAGAGGATTAAGAAATTTCTTACCAATATTCTCCAATCACCCAGGTTTCAAGAGCTGTTCAAGTCACGAGGAAGCACTAACTTAGGTACGACTGTCCATGCACAGCCCTACAGAGGGACTGTGCGAATGAGAGAAGATGATCATTTCCAGGACTGTTGCATTTCTGACTGCAACCTGCAGTCCCCGTGCGCTGCTGGGGGCAGCTCTGGGGAGAAACTGCTCTGCTGCACACACGGAGGGAGCTGAGCCTCTCTGGGAGCCAGGCCAGGCTCCCCAGCACCACAAAGCCCTGGCAGCACCCCGGACACTTCCCTCGGGACAGGGCACGGAACTCGGGACCGAGCCGCACTCGCGGCCCTGCCTGCGCCTGGGGTTTCCTGCTCAGAGCAGGGCACCAGACAGGAGTCCTGGGCTGGGAGCCAACCTCCTCCAGTTCTGCATGGACAACATTTCCAGGCCAAAGGAGGGAGAGAGAGCCAGAAAGAGAGAGAAAGAAAAAGAAAGAAGGAAAGAAAGAAGAAGGAAAGAAAGAAGGAAAGAAGAAGGAAAGAAAGAAGGAAAGAAAGAAGGAAAGANAGGGAGAACACCAGGCTTATTTTAGCACTGAAAATATCTGTTTATTTCTTCATGTCATCTCGGTGAACTTTGAGGAACCAGAGTTGTAGTTAAAGACAACACACATCCAAGTGCAAGTTACTTCTGTTCCGTCGGCGTGTGCAGATCTCCTGATCCTCCCTCTGCTTTCTCTCCCACTGTTCCCTCAGCTGGAAGTGAACCCTGGCTGCATTAGCACAATATTCCTCGGGGCAAGAGCCAGTAAATAAAGTTTATTAACATCCCTCAGCACTGACTTCAAACCACTGTGGGCTCTCTTTCGGCTGATCTCACTTGTCCAGCTGTTTATGCAGAAATCTCCACCTGACCACTCTTGTACCAGAAAATCAATGGCAATCACATCTTGAATTTTTCAGTCAAGTGATACTTAGACACTACTGACAAAAGGCCACTTCTAAATTACTCTGATGGCAACTTTCTCATTACACAAGCTGTGTAAAACTGGTCCCAGCAAGCTCTTTATAACCCACGCCGCACTTACTGGAGACAGGTTTTCTGCTGAATTTTCCTGCTTAAGCTCCAGAGTGCAAACTGCTAGGGACTGGTTCCAGGTAACTTATTAAACACCACAGCTGATATATGTGAAGTGGCTTTCCCAACTATCCTAACCTTTTCCGACCTTTCCTGTCCTTGTCAATGGCCACACTGAGTTCCTGGGCTCTGGGTGTGCTCAGTGCTTTATCTCTCTTCGCAGTGGTGCAGGGCCACACAAATTGCTGTAATGTGCCATTTCCTGACATTAAGCCAAAAGGGGAAAAGTAAAGGGCAGCATTTCTGATGCATTTCTTCACTCTTTTGAATACAAGCCATTAGCAGAACAACCAGTAAAATTTGGGTAATATTAAATTAACCAACTCAGATTTTTAACGTGGTATTTCATTCGAGCAACCTCACTGCTTTATAAAAAATATCGTTCACTAGTGGTCTGTAGTCAAGGTATGCAATAACCACGCTCAGGTCCAAATCTGGTAGCCTATAGAGAAGTCTCAGGACTAACATTGAGTAAGTAGCAATCTCTCATGGTTCTAAGGAAAAAAGGGATTTTGAAAGCATTACATCATCTTTTAGAGTAAGAGCTCTTTTGAAAATTAGCACTGAAAATTTAATCCTATGGTCTACGCAATTCGGTTTTGAACAATTAATGTCTCTTATGAAATAGCTGCTGTTTTCAGCTTGAAGCCCGTGTATTTTAACTGTGTGTCAGTAGTGTGATTTATCATAGAAGGATTTGTGAAAAGCCAAATTCTCATTCTGCCAATAGCAGCAGCATTTTGAAGTCCAGCAATGGCCTCACACCCACAAGCTGTGGAGGACAGACTTGGCTGTGATCCCTCCCTTCACTCATACCCCTTTAACCTCCCGTTTTCTTCCTCTTTCTGCTTTTAAATGGAGCTTAAAGTGACTCTTGATCCAAATATTACATGTAAACCTTAGTAGAGAACATTAAGAAGTGGTAATTACTAACCATTTCCCTCGATAATTAGCTTATAAAAAGGTGTATTTTTAATGTGGATTGCCAAACTCTCCACTAATCATCTCACACCACTTCCCCACAGTAACAATTATTGAAAAACCGTTTAAAAACGCATAAACAAGAGCGTTTAGCACTCATTTACTTTAGACCAAACGCCAATAAAACCTCAAGCCACTGCGGACGGGCCGCGTTCAGAAACCCAAAGCGAAGAATCCTGCAGGGGCTGGACTGGGGCTGCGTGTTTAACTTCAGATTTTTGCTGCTTTCCCTCTGCTACCGCTCCTCCAGGCTCCTACATCCCTTCAGACAGAGCAGGAACAGCCAAAAATTTCTGGGTTTCTCCTGCTCCGTTGCTCACACCGAGTTTCTGCAGCCCTCTGCCATCTCCAGCACACCTGGAAAAATCGGTTGGAGTTTCCTGCAGCTCCGGCTTTGTCCCGGGAAGAGCAGCAGCGCTGCCTCTGCCCGGGCTGAGGCGGGGAAGGTGGAGGCAGCTGAAAGGCAGCTCTAGATCCAGTACACACACAGCAATTTGTTACTGTGAAAAACCATCTGTTTCTCGGTATTACAATCCTCAGAGGGGAAATTATAGCTAGCGTTCAACATAAAACATCAATTTAAACCATCAACTATTCATAATTTCAATTCTTTATTGGAAACCAAGGACATAAATGTCAGGGAATAAAGCAATATTTCTTTTATTAACTGTTCCATTCATCTGGCTATTAAATAAAACCAGGACCTTAATAAATAGCATTAGCCTTTGTACTGACAGCCACCCCAACTAGCACCATAATTCTAAATAAAATGCATTATATTTCTAGTTTTAAAGTAAAAATCGGGATTAAAAAGCATTTCAAAACATATGCATGGCGTATTTTTGCAGTATTGCTGCTCCTGTGTGGTTAAATGCTTTAACAAACAACAATGACCAAATAACCCCCCCTATATTTATCTGCGAGTTTCCAGTCAACCACCTCCCTCCTGATGACATTCTACAGCATTAATATTACTAAAGAACAGAAAGGATTCCAGCACTGATGCTGCCTGCCTGTTGCCAAATGGAATTATTCATTTAATCCCCTGCTCCCAGATATGACGCCTGCTACGAAAAATAATAACAATAGTAGTAGCATGAAAAGGAGTGGGTGGATGGAGAGTGGGAGAAAGGAAGAATGGCAGAGACAGGGAATGTGTTCTTCGTACAGCCTGTCATCACCCATTACTAATGGCACAAAAGTCTGTATTTATGTTGACAGTTATAGAGTATTTCTGCAGTTTGGTATTTAAGAGTTACACACAAAAATCCTGCAGTCCAACAGCCTGGGACAGGGAGTGCAGAATCTGTTTGTAATTCCGTTGTGTGGGGAATGGAGACAGAGCTGCATTTGCTGCGAGCTTGATGCAGAGCTGCAAAATTTAACTTTGTGTTATTAGATAAGACTATTGGGGAGTTTCCCGGCACCTTCGAGGAAAAGGAGAATTCTCTGAGAGCTGAGGAGTCCTGAGAAGTCCACAGACTCACTCTTAATGTTCAGATAATTGTCCATTATTCCTCCTTAAGAATAGCTCCCCTGCTCTTAGCACGACCAGCATGGGGTACTCAAGAATACCATTACAGGGGAAAGGAAGCACAGCTGTAATCAAAACAATGATTACTATCACCTTCATTTAAATGCAGAGTGAGAAATGAATACAAAAATATTCACTTGAAAGTGAAAGGTAAGAAATTAACTTTTTCCCCATGGACATCAGAAACCTAACCTCAAAACCAGGAATTACTTGTAAATTTTTTTACATCCCTTCAGAGCACACATTAGTTTCTCCTTGTGCATTTAAATGAAGGCGATGGTAATCATTGTTTTGATTACAACTGTGTTTCCTTCCACCCAAAATGGGGTTCTTAAGGACCCCATGCTGGCAATTCTAAGAGCAGGAGAGCTGTTCTTAAGAAGTAGTAATGGACAATTATTGCAAGTGTTAGCGGTGAATCCATGGACTCTATTGGTCCCCGCATCTACTTAATGCAACATCTCCCTACAATCCCTCCCAACTCCACACACAATAAAACCCATCATGCCAACATTAAGAGAAAAACCAGCATGATTAAAATACAGTTGTCATCGTGGTTAAGATAAAAACATCTTTCTGCTTCTTGTAAGGTTTATTTATGGAGATGGAACCAGGAGTGTGAAGTCAGAATTAGAGCACAACAATGAAGTTTATACAGAGTTTTCATGTCTCCTGATAAATGCCTGGACTCACCTCCCATCCCAACTTCAGCACATCTTCTGTTGTCTTCAGACATTTCCACCAGCTTTAAATCATGTAACCTCATCCTTATTCTGTCCTGGCAAATGGCCACCACCTCCTCCTCCTGCTCAGTCGGCACCACCCTGTTCCACTCCTAGCCCTGAAGTCTGTCCCACTTCACTGTGCCTTGGTGCACTACAAACTTCCTTACACGTGGAAAGCAGCCTTCCAAATACCCGCCTCCAGTTTCTGATGGCTCCCCAGCTGACCACAGCAGGACTGAGTTCTGGCGAGGAGGGACTTTCAGCAATATCCTGCTTTGGGGATGATGCTCAGACTCTTACAGCCTTTTTTTCTTCTACCAATCCCAATCCCACCTGCTTCCCAACACAACTGGGCAGCACCAATTCCAGAAGATACTGCTATCCTTCATCCCCAGACAGTCAGAAATTGGGCTATGGAGGGCAAGGAATGCTCAGGCCCCTGAGTCAGAGTTCAGCACAAGCCACAGGGTTAGAACAGAGTATTACAATCTGAGGAATTGCTGTGGTACTGTCCCAGGAAGAACTGACAGCTACCAGAGCTGGGTTTGTCCTCCAGGTACCTCCTCCAAGCTTTGTGGTACCTGATTATCAAATTTCTTATGCAGGCGCCTCCTAACAGCACCTTCACTGGAAGCACTGGGCAGCAATGATAGCTCAGGAATTGTCAGCATGTCTGGTTATCTGAGTTTAATAAGATACTTCATTTCCTCACAGTACCTACTGCTAGCATTCCCCAGAAAGTTATCAATTCTGCCCTCCCACCCCTTGTCTTCATCAATTATGCTCAACGAGCTCCTGAATAAAGGCATACACATCCACAGTCCAACTAGGGCTGCAACACACACAGTCAGGACGGATTTACATCAGTGGATTCTGTAAATCCAATCACAGTGTCAGTAGCACCACCACAGACTTGACTCCGCACATTTTTAAGGAGTAAAAATCAGGGCAATCAAGTTCTGTCACACCTTGTTACTGCTGCTTTCAGGTTTGCTGGCATGTATTGAGCACAGAGCTGGGCAGAGCCCTGGGATCCTGCTCACAGTGGGGAAAATGCACAATGAGATGGACGCAGGGGGAAAGGAGCCAAAAAAGGGGGAAGGATTCTTTCAAACACTAAGGATTTAAAAAAAATTTACTCCAGAATTTAGATACCTGTAGGAAACAAGTCATAGCCAAAAGCAGAGAACAAATATAGAAGCTTTTATAGTGGGAATTTATTCTGAACTCCAAATGAGAAATAGGGAGAGGGTTTTGTGAGACGCACACAACTCAAAACAACAGAGTAACAAATTCACAAAACTGGTAGATTGAGTGAGAGAGGACACTAACCTAAGAGGGAGAGAAGTTAAGCAAGAGCTTGGCAGAAACTTAAATAGCAGCAATTAAAAGCACAGGTCCAAACCCCAAAGAGGAGTGTGAAGAGGGCCCAATGGCTAAAGCAAAGCTCTTCCCTGACCTCAAATGAAAGGGATGAAACACTTGGGTGAGACTGCCAAAGGCAAATATAAACATACAGCATAAACATTTGGGAATGAAATCAGAAGTGTTCCAACACAGAATGGGAGAAAACCAGCAAGAAATCAAATACGCAGCAAGAAACACATTTTATAAATAAAGGAACAGTGGAATGACAAGCCAAGGGACTCCTGGCACACCATACAGTGGGAAAGGGACATCAAGAGCACAAGGGATGTCTTTTTACATCAGCTTTTACTACAAGGCCTGTCAGTAGATGGATAACATGAGGAGAGAAGAGGGAGGGGCTTCAGACTTTATCTGGAACAGATTACAAAGATGTCAGTTAAAGGGTTTAGGTATTTCCAGACTGGCTTGGCTTCATAAACTTTGTCACTGTGTGCGCTGAAAAACTGGCAAATCAGTCAAGACATTTTCTGTTTCGGACCTAAAAAGACCAAATATACAGCACATTTTTAAAGTGCAGATAAAGGAGCAGAGGATAGGGAGGTTTGGACACCACCTCAGAAATCAAGGAGAACTAACATGAATCACCACCTGCTTATAAGCACCTAGAGAAAACCCCAGAGGTAGCTCTAAATTGTCACAAAAACCACCTGTTAAAGCAACTGATTTCCTTCCTTGAGATGCTAAGGAGCTTGAAGGACTGAGGAAAAACCAGGAAATGCCACGATTTGAATTGAGGGAGGCCTCAGTGAAGTCTGGCTCAGCACACCCTGCAGGAAGGAAAGGAATCCTGCTCTGGAGCACAGAGCAGCAGGCAGTGAGAAGTTATCAGCAGGTGTTTATCAAACCCTTGCGGGGAGAGGTTCTTGGAGTGTCTGGCCTGGATCTGCCCCACTCCACTCTCCCCAGTAACCCTGCGACAGATAAAGTTATTTAATCTGCAGAGAACACGAGCTGGGCAGGGACAGCAACAATGACAGATGAGGGGATTACAATTCCAAGGGAACTTCACAAACTGAAAAAATCACCATAAACCCCAACAAGCACAAAACCCCCTAAACCCTAAGATTCAATATAAATGTTTCATGTAAAAGACTGCACTTGAGCAGGAACAAATGGGTACACAGCAGTTTAAAAAAAAAAACTAGGGATAAAGCTGGATCACAAGTTGAACATGACTCAACAGTGTCCTTCTGTTTCAAAGGAGGCAGATATCGTTCTGAGAAGAGCAAACCCACACAGAAGGCCAATAAGATGTGAAAGAATTCTTCTGCTCTAGTGAGTGTCGGACAAAATCTTCCAGCTGAGGCCTTGCTAGCTTTGGGTATTGTATTTCAAAACTGATATCGCTCAATTTGAGAACCTCCAGAGCAGTGCAAACGATCAGAGAGAGGCCCAGGAAGCTCTGTCAGCAGGCAAGGCAAGGCAGGAGGGCAGCTCAGCCTGCTCAGGGGTCAGGAAAATGAAACCAGCACCTCTGGCATGAGCACAAACCAGGCAAGGAAGGAACAGGGGCAGTTCTGTGATGCAGGAGAAACTGGATAACAAAGCACAGGATGCTTCAAAATAATCCCTAGTTAAAATCATCGAAAGAATGCTGGTTTGGGAAAGAGAAAATTACAGAGAAAATGGGATTTCAAATATAAGACATTGCTCCAAAGAGGCAGGTGGCAACCACGTTATGGCCAGAGCCCAGAGAAAGGGACTGCAGCTCCAGGACGGGGCTGTTCTGTTGTGGAAAACAAAAGCTCCAGAAACAACTGTCAGTGAGCCTCCATCAACATGGGAATTAACAGGAGGCTAAGCAAACCACTGCCAGGTACAGCTGATGACCATCTAACCTGAGTTCTGTCCAGCTTTTCTGCAAAAAAATCGAGCTGAGCCTCCATTTAAGCCACGTGGTAATGCAAGGTGCCGAGTCCTCTCTGCTTCACCCAAAGCCAAGTGTTCTGCACACCCTGAACATCCCCGGGCAGGCCATTCAATATAAAAACTAAACCAAGCAGCCCAAACTTGCAGAGATCTTTTTTCTGGACTTTGCTAAACAGCCTGGCAGGAATGTCCAACAGAAGGATGAACCTAACTTCCCCTCTCCACAGAAACTGAAATTCCTAAACACCTGGAATTGTGGAGCAAGGTCCTCTTTTCTCCACTTGATTCCTACTCACTCCCTATATTGGTGTTTCCAATTTCCACCACTACAATGAAAGTTAATTCCTCAAGCACAAGATAAAGCTCATTTATTTTCTCCCAAATGCTCCTTTTAAAAAGCATTTCACATTGCTTGGAGGAAGCCTTTATATCCTAAAATTCATCACCGTGATGGGAGGGTTGCAATTTCTCATGCCTTGCTCAAACAGGAATTACTTCTTTTTTTAATTGGAAGAAAAAATGAATTTATTTGTTTTGAAAGTGCTAATGTTTTAAATCTGGCAGGCAAAACTCCCTGAACCTATTTGCTCTCAGCTAAGCAACAAATAATTTGGACTTGGACCTGCAGTCACGTACAGGGAAGATGCAGTGGAAGAATATGCACTTTTGGCAGGAATCAAGGCCATTAAGGAGTGGGAAGCGTCATGCTTCTTTGATACTTTCTACATTTAATAAACCTAAAGTAGAGTTGAAACAATTGCTTCAGTCATAGAGGAAGAAAATCAAGACTAATGGTGCATTGAATTCTAGGCACATTTTTTAGAATATTCCATTCAGGGCAAAAGGAACGTGTTCTGAAAAAAAAAAAAAAAAGAAAAAAAAGAAAAAAAACCACCAGGTCTATTTTAAAGGTGATTTTTGTTGTTGTTTTGTGTTATTTTTTTTTAAGTGGAAGAAGAAAATCACCTCTAATCTTCTACATTACATACAACATGGTTTTCCACTCTGGTGTAGATAATGCATTTCCTCGTAGGGTGTGGGGACATCCTAAACAGCAAAATCTCATTTTCCTTTGCTTCCAACCCAGACCTTTCCAGTCGGTGTTCATATCTCCCAGGATCAGCATTAGGAATAACAATATTGGCACAAAGGGCTTCTTTGGTCACTTTTTATTTTCATAACCTTGATCTGACCTGAAGCTGCATGGCCAGAATTCACCTTGTGTCCTGCTTTGGTAAATCTGGGTGCCAGGCTATAAACTCCTCCTGTGGATGATTCTCATCGTGTGGATGGAAAACGGAATTAATTTTAAAGACAATCGAAGTGAAGCTTTTAGAGAAGCAACATGTTTAGTACTAAAATGCATTTCCACGAGATTTTATTGCACAATTGAAAAGGCTGTGAAAAACTAAACAAGAAGCTGACTCACGCACCTGTATAATGACAAGAAGAAACTCCTGTTTGATTTCTGCATTTTGAGCCAAAGCATACAAAGCCATAAAAACAAAGCAGCTCCTTGCAACAGGCTCCTAATGAAGCCGGGACCGTCCTCCTCTCTCACTTTGCAAAGCTGCTTTCACAACGAAGCGTTTGGGATTCTGGCACGCAGCTTGCTCCCAACTATAAAATTCTGAGCATGATTTAACATGAAAATCTGAAGACATCATGGCTTTTGGAGGCTTCCTATATGAAGCTGTAATTTCCTACCAGCTCCTCGTTGGGAAAAGAGGCTGTGAATTCTTTACTCTTGCTGTGGTTCAGCTGCTTGTACAAAAGGAGGAATGGCCGCGTTGCTGGGCTGTGTATTAATTCTCTCCACTTCCCCTTCCTCTCTCCCCTGCTGCTGGTTATTGTCATCACTGACTGAGATAATACATGCTGGCATTTTTAGGAACACAAAAATATTTATAAAATCTGCCCTAATTACAGTCTCCCAGAACTACCTGCCTCCCCTCCTTTCTCTCAAAACCTCTTTGCTAAGTGGGTTTTCTGCATTTTCCAGGACCTTGTTCAGCACCTTTGGTGGTACTGCTAAGGCTGCTGTGAAGAAAACTAATTTACCTGCTTTTTCCTTCTAAGAAAAAAGCATTCGAGTTGCTTTTAAATGCCAGCATAATAACAGCTGCTTTGTGATCTCAAAATGAGCATGAGAGATACATGTAGCTCGCTGCAATAAAGCAGGAAGGAATAGATACCCCGACAAACTAACCAGCAGGTTAAAAGACAGGAATTTGAAGTTTTTGCTAACATACCAGCTTTGATCCTGAAGAACAAAAAAAACCTGGTTTAGAGAATATTAATAGATGCATCTTCCATGTGTGTAGGGAAGGGCTTTACTTGCCAGCACAAGGCAACCAGGCTGTAACACGAACATCTGTAACTTTGGGCCGTGTCAGATGCAACATGCAAAGAACTTTTTTTAGGCAATGAATTAATGGCCGAGGAGAGACACTGAAGACTCATTCACTTATAAAATTCAAAGACTCTAGAGAGCAAAAGCTTGGGAAAAAATACCCCCCCAACGAACCATGTGTCTCAGCCAAGCTGAGCATTGAAGGCACTGAAAATTTAACTCCAAGAGATCAGCACTTCTGCTGCAGGTTTTCCACATAAACCAAACGCTACCGGATCAGTAACTACTGCTGACATAATGAATCTATCCCCGAAATCAGACAACAACCCCTTCCTTGAAATCATGCCCATTTTTGTGAAGCTCCTTTAAAGCAATTAAACCCGCCCTAATTTGAGAGCCACACAGGATGGGCCTGTAAAATGATGTTTCATTTGGTGCCTCGAAGCAGAATACAGATACCATTTCTAAAAGGAGATAAGCTCCTAATGAAAGGAGCTGTGAGTGCTTTCTAAACTTTCATTCTCTCCCTAATCAGTATCAAGAATAAGTGAAATTAGAAGTGGGGTCACTGCTCCAGGGAAGCCCCTTCCCAGAAAGAAAATCATCCCAGTATACATAATCCAGGGGAAAAAACCTCATGTGACAACCCCCGGAATGCCTACAACCCCCTTCTACCTCAGACAGTCTTTTTGTGAAAAGAGGATCCATTTAACAGAACATATCTACTATTTCTGAGCCACTCCAATTTCAAAAGGAAAAATAATACATTAATCTCCCGCGCGTGTGGTAGGACCTGGGAGGC
Source organism: Donacobius atricapilla (assembly GCA_013397315.1). NCBI lineage: Eukaryota > Metazoa > Chordata > Aves > Passeriformes > Mimidae > Donacobius > Donacobius atricapilla. The sequence continues at coordinate 562,720 of WBMY01009119.1, forward strand.
CACTTAGGAATCTTTCCTGAAGAAAAGTGCTCTATAAATATAAAATAGATAATTGACACCTCAATGACCCTATCATGGGGAGCTATTGAGGGAAAGTCTCTTCTCCAGCTGGATGGAAGCAGTTCCCATCATCCTTTTTGGTACAGAAAGAATAAGTTTTCATCATCACTGAAAATAATGTACTTTTTAGGGACATCAATTCAGAAATCTGCTTGAGGACCTTTACATTTTGATTATATTAGCCTTTTTGTAATTATATATACATTTTTATTGGAGTATTTAAAATGCTGTTGAAGATGAGATGAACAGCAGTTAAAGGAATATGAAATCAGAATGGTTATCTATGAGGTAATCAGACAACCTTGTTTAAGGCTTCTTTTTTTCACTTTCAGGGTTTGGGTTTTTTGGGTTTTTTTTTATGAAGCGTGAGGTAAAATTTCTTTTCTAAGCTACCTAATGTCACAAAATGTCCTGAATGGCACAGTTCTGTAATCACATAACTGAGAAGTACTTTATAAAACAGAACTGAAGAAGATACCAGAAAAATAATTAATCCCATTAAAAGACCTTAGAAATGAGGCCCCTTGCAAACTGAAAAAGGAAGTGATGTTCAAACACAGGTTTCTTCAGTAATAACAAAATAATATGCAAGTAATTAGGATTTTGCAGTTTATTGCTGCATGTCAGTATGTTAAGTACTTCCACTATGAATGCTCTCAGGATCACTAAAAGGATCTTTTCCACAAAAGAAACACATTTTTAAGTGAGCCTCAATATCACTGCTAGACAAAAATCTGGTTGGCACAAGGACTGGGATTATACAGAAAGAGGAAAACTCCTACAAATTTCAACTGACAAAGAAACATGATTTTAATAAAAAGGGGATTTGCTTGAGAAGTTGGCCTTCTATCAGCAGTAAAAGCGCTGCAATTTTAAGATGTTGCTCAATCATTTTAAGATTTTAGGAAACAGTTTGAAAGTACTCTCTAATAAAAATATAACCAATAATAGAAGGATGTTGTAGCAACTAAAATGGTATTAAAATTGTGCTTTTGTTAGTTCTGAGTTAAGGAACAATAGCAGGATTAGCAGGAAACTATTACGAAATTAATCTGATTAATGCCTTATAAATAATGAAGCTGTACTTAAAAGGGTCCACAAGCTCCACCATGTCAGAACATGGGTCTAACACATGATGCAAGACTGAAAAGGAGGATATTTTCCCTACTAATTAAACAGCAAAAACTGAATCCTCCCAAAAACCAAGTAAGGGCAAACAGGGAAGGGAAAAAAACAGCATGACTTGTAAAAACACAATAAAATGAACTGCAACCAACTCCACCCTCCTCACAATCAGTCTCAGAGGAAAGAACAAGACTTTATTTTTGTTGTGTTGCACACTATCACAATTTCTCCACGCACAAACAGATCTTTCCCCTCGATTCTTTTAGAAAGATGCAAAACCCTTCTGAGCAGAGCAGCCTCTTCTGAGTGGGCAGGAGAAGGGACAATCACTTTGGGGCACATCCAGCTCTGTTAAGGCCACAGACAAGTGGACAAAAATCCGTTTTAGTTATTTTAGGTCCATTTTATGGACCATGGCAAAACCCTGTTAGATGCTGTTCATGTCTTCCTTGCTAAAATAAGTCTAAAATCCGTGATTACAGCGGTCAGTCCAGGTCCAGTGAAGTGAGCTGGGATAAAGTTGACAGACCAGTCTCCAGTCTGAACGCTGGTCCCAGTACTGAATGAATCTTGGTGGTGCTATTCTGGCAGTTTGGCCCTGGCTCTAAAAAACCTACTTTGGGGCTGAAAAAAAAAAACCAACCAAAAAACCCCCACCATCTCAAAATGTTAAAAAAAAAAAAAAAAACAACAAAAGTAAAGCAAGATTTGTTGTGAAGAGTGAAATCATAGAATCACAGATGGTTTGGGTTGGAAGGGACCTTAAAACCATCTTGTTCCACCCCTGCCATGGGCAGGGAATCCTTCCACTAGGCCAGGCTGCTCCAAGGCCTGTCCCACCTGGCCTTTCCACTCCTGCTCACAGTGGGGGAAGATCCATCACTACCAAAAGTATATTTTGCTTTGCAACTGGCATTCAGGATCCTGAAAAATAAGGCTGATTTTGAGAAACACTCATAACAAATGACAGCTACCCAAACTCACTTTCTGAATAAACCAAAATCAGGGAAGAGGAAACAATTTCAAAGTTCCCACCATCAAATCTCTTCAGGGGCAAAAGCTGCATGACCAAAATCCCAGCCGTGGCTCCTCTCCTTTCACCCCCACGAGTACCAACCAGCCCTCCAGGAGCTGCCAGGTGGAGCCACAGCCCTATGGAGCCCCGAGATGCTCTTGTGCTCCCACACGAGATGAAATCCAGCCGGACAGCCCTTGAATACCTTCCATGAGGGAGACTCCACAAATCCATTCTTTATAAGGCATTAATCAGCCACGCCACGCCTGCAAGGCAGCGCAGTGCGCCGCAGTCGGTGTTAATCCCCAAATCCCGCTGGCCGGGAGTTCCCCGCGTCCTGCAAACCCCGCGGCTCCATGTGCTGCTGCCTCACGGGCAGGTCTCAGCCCTGCGTCGCTCCTCTGGGGTTCCTGAGCCTCAGCCCCGCTCCCCAGCTGGGCCAGAGGCTGCCCAAGCCACGGGACAGACACAACTCCTGTCGCTGAACCCACGAGTGCCATTCTGTTTTCAGCAGCTTCAGGAGGAGCTGCTTCACACCCTGCAATCCCACTAACACCCCTCACATCTAACTGAGCCTTCAATTACAGAATATTCTGAGCTGAAGGCACCCACAAGGATCACTGAGCCCAGCTCCTCACGATGGCCCATGCAGGAGCCAAACCCACGCTCTGAGCAGCTGAGCCAATCTCAGGGGCATTGTTTAAAACACCAAGCTAAAAAGAGCAGGGAATCCAAGTCCTGCTCTGAATTGTCACCAAGCTACTGCCAGGACCTCCACCACATCTCTGAACTTGCATGTAAGTAATTATTTTCCAGTGGGATACAACTGTGTTGGAGTTTAAGAAGGTCTGGAGGGAAGGTACTGAATATGATCATTAGTCAAGAGACACTAAAACTGAAGAGAAATTATTCCTGTCCCCACAGAATGGGTCAGGTTAAAAGGGACCTCACTGGGTCATCCCAGAGCACGTGGCACAGGATTGTGTCTGGACAGTCCTTGAATACCTTCCATGAGGGAGACTCCACAACCTCTCCGCTCAAATGTTATTTATTTACAGCACTCTTTAATATCCAAGGCACCACCTTCATCTCAAAACCACCTCGTATTTTATTGTATACTTCCTAATGATTTCTACAGTTTGCTGTACAGCTCCTGCAAAAATTTCCTTCCAAATAAAAGCCATCCATCCTCAGACATTATTCGAATGAGTTCACAAAGAAAACAGTACAGAGAAGCAGCACTTTGGAAGTTATCCCACATTTCCAAGCCTGCTCCTTCCAGCAGGCAGCTGGTCTGAGATGCTGCTGCTCTTTGACCAGGTATGTGACCCTCTGGGGTGTTCTCAGGCCGTGGATCTGCAGCGAGCAGTGATTCCCCCCTGCAGGAGCTCCAGCACCACTGTTCCCAGCTTTCAACCCAAATAAGCAAATGCCTTCCTTAAAGGCAGCTCCTGGGCAAGGCTGCAGTGGAGAAAAATCATCTTCTCATAGGTCATCTCAGATCCACAAAGCTCAACAGGCTATTTTATATATATAATATTTGTTTTCCGAAAGTTTGGCAATATTCTTCCTATTCCTCACCTTACCAGTGAGAAAGGTGGATCTGGTCAATGAAGAAAAACTCTTCCAAATATGATGAATCTGGTACATTATATTTACAGCAAAAGAGGAAGATGCTTAGAGTTACAGCTGCTGTGTTAAAAGGACAGAGGGATGTGGAAATATTACTTGAAAATACTTCCTGAGAATGAACGTTATTTTTAACGATGTACCCAAGAAATACTTTGCTAACAAAGCAAATGTCAGTAAATGCACCAGTGGCTGTGGCCAGTTTCACTCTGTGTCAGCTTTAGTGAGGCTGATCACCCCCAGTACTGTAATCCCATTTAAACACAGATTTTTGACAGCACAGGTCTAAATTTGCTTGGAAGGAACTGGGATTTTACAAGAAGAAATTACTCTGCGTCATGGAAGGCAAAAATTGCAGAATGCCACTTACCAGAAAAAACCCATCCTGGTGCCACACTGCTGCCTCTTTGGGCATGGGCCAGATGCAAAAAGGAGGAGGTGTAAAGGAGGTGGGTGTATATATATGTATGTGTAGATATATAAAGACTATTTTTTATGGGGTATTGCTGTTGTGCCAATCAAGGAAAGTGCAAATATTTAATTTTGGAAACTTTTGCAGAGTAAGAATTTTGCATTTCATGCCCATGGAATTCATCAACACTGGCTAAGGACAGAGTGAAAATCTATGGTAGTTACAGTAGTTATGGCAGCTTCATTAACGACAGTTGTAAGTCGTAATCGAAGTACAAAATTTATTTGTTGCAGTTGGAATTAAACCAAAGTATTAATCCTAAGGATGTTACCTGGGAACTCAAAGTAAAGCTACAACTATAAATCAGCAAATGTGTTTCAATGAACTCTCAACATAACCAATCTTCTTGTCAAAACCACTATCTGCCACTGAATTAAAATACCCAATGATCTGGCCCTGGAGCAAATGTTTGGAGAAATACGGGGGGACCCATTAATTCAGTTCTCCGTATCAGATTATTAATAGGTGACAAACCAGGAACTCATTAAGTGAAACAAGTTGAGGAAGAGATAATCACGTTAGCTGAATAGTCACGGATAAACGCTGGATCAGATTGGCTGGGCAGGATCTCGGAAGCCCAGAGCATGGAAATACCTCCTGTTAGAGCCCTCACCCCAGTCAGGGAGCTCCAGAGCACGGCCAACAGTGACAGATCCATCCTCTGGATGGGGAAATGCCAGAGGTTACCGAGGCTGCGCCTCTGCCGCCTGCACTGCCATGCTGAAAGCTGAGAAATAATTCGAAATGCATTATTCTGTCATGTAGATTAACTCGGTAATTTCTTGTCTCAATTGCCTGGAACTCCCTGAATTTGCTTGTGGAATGTTTGAGAAAACTGATTCAAGAGAAGCCAAAAAAAAAGAAATGAACTATTTAAATATGGAACCAGGTATTTGTTTGGAACCAGGTATTTGTTTGGAACAAGGTATTTGTGTGGAACAAGGTATTGACAGGACAGCAAATGCAACAGTCTGAAGGGTCCCGTAAGCCAAGTGATGGAGAAGAGGAAAAAGCTGGGATTTTTGAAGGTATTTTAATTTGCAGCACTGACTTAATCCCCCAACAAAAACCCTCATTTAAGTGTAGACACAGTTTTGATCAATCTAAAGATGATCTTTTTGGGGTTTCCCCCCTTTTGATCTGTGTTAAACGATATTAAAACCAAGCACAACTCCAGACCTCCTCTATTTCCGTGGCATCCCTGCAAAAATCAGATGAGAACTTCCCGGGGTGATCCGTAACTCTCCTTACAACGGCAATTTAGTGGAGCCAAAATAACAGAGCACGAGACGGAAACGATGGAATAAGAAGCAGGAAAACGGTGCAAAAATGGTGATTTTACTATGGGAAGTTGGGACTTGCCACCTCAAATTAGTGGGAGCCGTGAAGTGGCGTTAGTGACAAGGGGAATCCAGTAATTGGGGTTGATTTCCTGGCGCTGAGCCGAGCGCTCTGGTGAGTTAATTATAGCTCTGGAGGGAGCGGGGACACTTCCCGCTGGGGCAGGGACACCAGGGAGCAGCGACCTCCAGGAATTATGTGAGAGACAGCAGAACTTTCCTGCTCGGCCCATTACGGGAAATCCACGCGGAAATTCGGAGTTAAAAGGGATAGCAGGGAGGAGAATACCCAGTCTGTCAGGAAATAAAACAGGGTCATCGTTTCACCCACTAAAACAAGTCACTTGTAGCCCAAATTCAACAGGATTCTTATCACTAACCCTTGATTTTTAACCAGTAGTATTTAATTAATTTGGCAGAGCTACACAATGCCTTCCTGAGTGATATCCAGCTCCCCTCTTGGGTTCCTTCTGTAATCATTTCCTTTGATTAACTTGACTGTATTTACTCAAATTAACCCGTGTATTTCATACATGTTGCAACAAATTAGAAGAGAAGAATTAAAAAGCAGCCTGCCAACTTAAAAACAGAGTGAGTGGAACTTCTTGAATTAAAGCAGACAGAGTTATTAGCTGATTATTATATGGAGAATGTTCAGAAGAAAGAACATGCCCTTTCCATTTTCATTTTCTATTACTAGTGATTACATGATATATCTTAAATTATAATTTGAGGTAAAACTATGATTAAAAATAATTTAAATATTGCACAACAAGTTAATTGCTCTGGAATTTCTTCATCTTTGTTCCTGTTCTTTGATTCAAAGATCCTGTGTTCAGGGTATCTGATGCAGGAGTCTCACCTGAGGTGGGGGGCCAGGACCCTCAAGCACTTCCCTTCGTGGTCTTTACCACAACAGGGGACAAGGGGACGCCATCAGGTGCCACTTTTACATATCCCACATTTGCTGCCGAGCATTCCTGTGTGCTCGGGGGCACAGCCACGTGGCAGCCCCCCTTTCCCACAAAACCTCTCAGAATTAAAAAGGAAAAAGAGGATAAAGGAAATGACCAACCTTCTCCCAGCCGTCAAAACTGGGTGAAGTACAAGGAAGGCGAGGTGGGAACCAGCTTGGCCACTGCCACCAACCAAATGGGTTTAATCACAAATCCTTGTGTTTTCAGGATTAGACTGGCTTTCTCAAAGAGTCCAAAAAAGTCTTCATAATTTAGGTTATAATTCAGGAGAAGATGTTCACCTTGAATCCATAATCTCTCTTTGCACTGCGAGTGGAAGAGCTTTTACAGTGGAAACAACCTCAGTGCGTCAGAGTTAAACCCTCTGTGCAGGGCATGGACAGCTCTTGTTTAATTCCACAGCATCACCTCAGCAAAGGGATCCTGACCCAGGAAATTCAGATCCTCAACCCAGACATCCTCTCAGGTAATTTCCTTCTGGGAAATCGTTGTCTGCGAGCAACCATTGCCAGTTAAAACTTTATCAGAACATCTTCCCGTGAAAAGTCATTTTGGTCAACTGGAACTTCAAGACAGCTCTTTTATGAGAACCTTTCCCAAATACCTCAGCTTGGGGAGCACTGCACTTCCAGCTTGGAGGCCAATAACAGGCTCACACATGATAAGATGGAGCCAACCCAGAATAAGGCACTTGGTGAAATTCAAGAGTCCTGTTAGGACCTGCTCGCTTCAGTGGATGAGAAAAGCAAGAACTTCAGGCAACTTTCTGCAGTTGGGGTCAAATTAGGGGAAAGGAGAAGCTGTGAGCTTGGCAGAGATTTTCAATGCAACCACAGAGACTTGGTCTCCTCAGATGAAGCAAAGAAGGAATAAAGACAGTGACTATGCCCTTGTGCAAGGGGAGAAACCAGCATGGCTCAGGGACTCCACTGAAAGTATTTCTGTTCCATTTTTATAGGGAGTTTTATCCTGCAGGATCTGGCTCTTGAGAAACACGTTACACAAGCACGTGCGAATAATCCCACGTAGGATTACTGATCACTTTGCCAGTCTTTAACTAAATACCTGACTTTTGAGCACAAACAGATATAAAACTATCTGCAAGCAAGGGGGAAGAGTACATGGGCAGTGCAGGGTGAGACCATCTCTGCAGCTTGATCTGCTTAAATCAGCACAGAGACTCTACCCAGAGGTTTGTTTTTCCAGTTTTTCCTCTACTGTGCATTTCTACTTTGCTACTTTACATGGATTTAAGAGAATCAGCCAGAGAAAGTACAAGCTGGAGTATATAAACTAACTTCTTGTATAAATAAGCCACCAAAATTACTCAGAACTACTGACCTGACAAAAACAATACTAAAACTTTAACCATCTCCATGGAAAGAAAATACCACCATTAATCTTGCAAACAAAACAAAACAAAAAAAGCCTAAGCTGTTAAATCTCTGGTAAGAGAGAAACCTGTAAGAGACTCATGATGATACTGATCTGATTAGCTGGAATCACTAAAGAGCTTAGGAGAGAGCTGGTCCAACAAAGAGAGGCCAGGCCAGGAGGAAGTGCCCCACTTTCCTGAGAAACAGATTTTTCTGTGCCCAATTGGTTCTCAAAACTCTCCTCAGCCTCACTCACCATTCTTCTAGGGAAGAAGGTGTTATCTTGTCCTGCCAGCCATGGAAAATGCCACAACTTTGTAGATGAAATCTCTGCCTGGAGCTGGCAGGTTTACACAGCAGTCAGCGCTGTGCCTGGATCGATGCTGCACAGAGCTCCAGCCTTTGCCAGGGTAGGGGTTAATTACCACGGATGGGCAGCAAATAAAAGTTTCATCCTCCAGGCGTTCACAATCCATATTAATGCCCGTGCTTCTGGCAGACAGGGTCTGAGGAAGTCCTGTTTGACCCTCGGTGCTCCTCAGCAATGGGCAGAGAACGAAACAAAAGGAGTCTCAGCAGAAGTTGGACTGAGAGCTCCTACCTGGTTCTCACAGCGCCAGAACTAAACACGTGGAACTGTAACCTGTAATAATTCTAACAGGACAGTAAACACAGACAAGAAACACTCAACATAACACAAAACTTGTGCTAGCGTCCCTGGCAGAACTTCCCTGGCACAGAAATGTCCTGGATGTGAACGAACTCTTCCCTTTCGATCCCGCTGCCCTCTCATCCCCCTGCTCAATCATCAGGAAACCCCAGCTCCTGCTAAACATTTCTCCTTCACAGGGAAGTTTTTTTGGGAATTCCAGCCTCTGGCTTGGTTTCCCATTTTGCCAGGTCCAGCCTAAGGATCAGAGGAAACACAATATTCAGAGAGTGTTCAGTAGTCCCAGCAGAAGAGTTTGTTTTGAAAGTCCGGACAAGATTTTCATGATAGAGATTCAGTGATTTCTGCCTCCAAAAGAAGGATATGGAGCAGAAAGCATTTTGCTGGCATCACTGAGGATAGATTTGAAACCAATCAAGGTAAGCGGGCAGGAATCTACCACCAGCCATTAATATAAAAACTTAAAGAGTAAATTCAAAGTGAACAACAAACCAGCAAATTCTGTGCAACAAAACACCAAATTCATATAACTAGGAAGTTTCATCAAAGTAATTAAGATGCTTTCCACAATGAAAAGGATTTCATATTTTTGGTAAATGCCGCATTTTATAGATTATCAAGGTAAGAATTTTGATTTTGAAGAAAGTAACTGATATTGAGTGGAAAACAACCTGGTTTTTACTGCTCTCACCAACTGACCATGAACCAGCTCCTAATTAGCTCATGCATAAGAAACACAATAGAAAGGTGCAGCTGAAATTTTAAGCCTGAAGATTTACTGACGGCAAGACCACGGATTTCCAACAATCTGTTCTGTCTGGAAATTGTTTGTCTACAAAGCATTTTAGTGTTTATCTGTAAAACATTTTGCAAATATTAAAGCAATACCTACTGCTCTCTGCTCCTTCAGTCAGACTCGCTGTGTCTTGTTGTATATAAAAATTTGGCATTTACCCCCTACTTCAGCAGAACATACAACACTCCATGAGAGTTACTGAAGAAAGTCAAGATACTCATACTGAAAAATGTAGTTTTGTTACCTCAGTATGTCACAAAACGCAATTTTACACTGAACAGAAATACACAAAAGAGAAATAATAGAAAAATATACAGTTTAAAAAAAATTAAATGTTTAGATTGTTTGACCTTCCCAGTCTTCCCTCACAGGAAGCAGTCTGTGTTGTAGTACACCTAATTTAATTTTCTGTTTCTTCCTTTCTGCTCTTAAATACTAAAGAAAAATAAAAAAGCATCATAGGGCAGGTCCACCATTGCTGAATGAGCATGACACACCTGCCCCAGTAAAAACAACTCCCATTCCTTAGAATTCTGGGAAACTATTTAGGATATTTTTAGAGTATTGATAAGTGAATAATCTTTGGGTGAAAGAATTCCAATTAAGGAGCAATTGTTTTCCTTTCTGGGAATTTGCTGGTACCAGTCTAGGAGCTCCACCCAGGGGTTTTGGGAGTTGTTTTTTCTTACTTAGTCATCCATCTTTGGAAAGTCTCCAACCAAAGATCCCAACCTGAAAGACCCTGGTTTTAAAAAGATACATTTCATTATATTTATCCGCTAAGCACTTTTTAAAAAAAACTTTTCTTTTAAATTTTTTTAATCCACCCACTGCTATTAGGAAAAGCCACCAGAACTCTCAGAAATAGCTCTTTTTCAAAGATTTAAATACCTTGCTCTTATTTTGGCTCCGGAATGTTCAGCTCATAAAGTGACTGCACTGGAGACCAAACAGCAAGGTACTTTTTCCTCAATTTTTTATTAAACAAACACCATTCTGCTGCTGGCACCAGTGACTGCAGATCACTGTATAAAATCCTTACTACAAACACAGGATTTGTTCCTAAACAAGAAGGGGGGAAAGGGGAGCAGCAGCGGAGCAGCTCCAAAGACACCTCCTTGCCATTTGGAACCCAGCTTTCACCGACATTTTCAAGCCAATCTTTTGGTTTTTAGAAGCTGTCAACACAGGAGAAAACGTGCAAGTTTTACCAATAGACATTTCAATATTGTGTCCAAAGGTCTTAAATAATTGAATTAAAACCCAGGGTGGTTCAAGCACAACATATCTACCAGTTATCCTGTCATTATCTGCTGTAGTCAATAAATGCAGCTGTTGAATGTTCTGAACTTTAATTCCAGCATTAGATTCTGGTTCCTGGCACAAATTTTAATGATTGAACAATATTAAAGCATGGAACACACTAGGTTTTATGTAATATATAAATTATAACATATCTAACAACAGGCAAATCTTTCCATAAGACTGGGTTATTGGAATACTAATTGCCAATTTTCCTACTGTGAGAGCAAGAAAAAAATCAGTACGCTGCTAAAATTAAATTATTCGTTTCAATAAAACAATACTTTATTTCTTAACAGGAGAGATTTGGCAATAAGATTTTATATAACATCATTTACACCATATTCTATTTCACTTCCAATTTTTTTAATCCTGCAAGGTACAAAGCAAATACTTATGAAAGGGACATGCAGCCAACGCCAAAGTTTCAATTATAGCCTTTCCTATGTGGCAGCAGCAAGTCAGAACTTGTGGGCCTTGTTCTCTTCCTTCAGATCACTGCTGAGGGAAGAAAGAAACCTGGAGATGCTGCTGGCACTTAAATATCTGCTTATCCTTAAATGCTGCAGATGATGCTGTGGATGATGCCAAGCATCAACAGGGGAAAATCCCCACTTTTTCATCCTCTTCTACAGAGCGGAAAATAATACAAACCATCAAAGCACTATTACTGGGGAAAGTCAGCTTACAAGTGTTCATATTTTATCCTCTGTTTCTTCATGTTGCTGTCCCCAGCCCCATCTGCCGGGGTCACGTGTACAGGTATAAAGTGTTTGCAAGGGTTACATTCTAAAAGGATTGTGCAATTTAAAAAAGTGCAGAAAATAGACAACAATGCCCCCAAATCCCCCGAAATATCAACTCTCTCTCGTCTGTGTTCTAAAGCAGGAAGGTATTTTTATAAAAGAAACAGAATGTGCCTAAGAACTTTGTGTATGATCGCTGCAGTAATAAGAGGGATTTTCGGAAAAGTTATCCACATATTTCATCCAAGGTTTATGACTACACAATCTCTCTCTTAAGGTCACAAAAATGAGTGTGTGATCAGATTTATCAAAATGCTCATACCCACTAAAAGCTGCAACTGGTTCTGAACAGCAGCCCAACAACATGCACTCTGCCAACTAATCTATCTCCCCAAAATTCAAAAGCTCACAGACAAGATATGTTGTCTCTTATCATTTATTAAAAATAAAAATTAAAAGGCATGCAGAAATCTTTCTTTTTCCTGTTCCATAATTCCACTGATTTGGAAAAGAGAAGAGCGATATTTAATTTTGGACCAGCAACAGGTTTTAAGAGTCAATACCCCACAAGACATGCCAACTACCCTTACATATTTTACCCAGTTATTGCTCACTTAAAAAAATTCCTTATCAGTTGGTGTTTTCTAAGACTTATTAAATGTATTCACACATCTAAAAATGTGCCAACACTATTGCTGAGACAGAAGTCAGTGTAAAAGCCTGTCCATTGGAGGGATTCTGAAGCCCACTTGCTCCGAGACACTATCACCAGTTTCATCTTTGAGTAGAGCTACTTTTAATGTGTGTACATACACATAAATATATATATGCAAATACAGACACAGAGAACATCCGAGTGCCTTTTCGCCAGCTCACAGTTGGAGAATTCCAACAGAAATTTACAGAAACAACACGAATTCACAGAATACTTTCTTTAATAAGTAATCCCGAAGGCTGGCTTTGGGGTTTTTTTAGAGCAAGTTATCACTTCTGGGAGCTCAGCAAGCAGCATCCCCCAGAGCAGATGGGGTGAGGGTGGGAGCCTGTGGAGAGGCAGCTGAGCATCCAACGGCGCGGCGCTCGCACCCTGCGCTCCTCACACCCAGTGCTGACCCAGGGCAAGGGGCTCTGGCGCTACACAGCCACTATTTTAAGTATAAAACCACTCGTTTTTGGCAAACGCTGTTAGTGATCCGTGCAGCTTGTCTTTACGTGGCACCATCCATGGGGAAGGAGCCCTCCCGCACTAATCTCGCTAATCTCCGGAGCAGGGGGAATTTATTAAAAACGCTGTTTAGATAGACAGGCTTCTCTGCAAGTCTGCTACACAGGCTCATCAAACTCATTAAACCCAGCTTTCAATCCCAGGCTTGGGAGTGTAATCCCTTTTAAAAACCTGCTAGACTGGGCTGAGAGAACAAAAATACGGTAGTTACTGAACTGAAAGGCGCGGGAGCGCCGCTCACCTCGTGGCCACTGAGGGAGATGGACACCCCATCTTCTTGGGCACCACCAGTGATGCTGCTGCCAGCACTGGCCAGGGAATGATGTCCTTGGAAAGTGCAGGCAGATGTTGTGTGTTCTCCCTCGGTGGCAGGAAGGATGATGACCTGCAGCAGCATCAACCCTCCAGCCTCTCCCAAATCCCTGCCCTTGCCATCGGTATCACATGCAGGTAAAAGTGCTGCTGCAGCTGGCACAGCACAGAATTGGTGCCTGTCCCTCACGGAGGAACAGGAGATGGCTGGAGTGCCACCTCCTGCTGCCAGAGGGAGTGTTCGGATGGGCAAGGTGAGCTCTCACACCATTCCACGCTGCCTTGGGAAAATGCTCCATGGGAGCTCTGAAATGCTGCTGCGTTACCATCAAACCTTTGGATGGGACTTGCCATGCACATGTGTAAAGCAGTTGTACAGCTGATTTCCACCTTTCCCCTTGCCTACAAAGCTGCTGCTGCCCGTGGGGAGCTTGGAAAAACCCAAAGTGAGTGCTGAGGTGGTGGGGAGGCAACGAGCAGCACCACGGGCATTGTACTGAGAGAGAGAAAAGCAAAGGCTGCAGCTGGAAAAGCTGCAAGATGCAGGAGTTGCAGAGAGGTTCTCTGCGCAGCACAGCCCAGCAGCAGGCTGCCTCGGGGAATTCTGTGCAGGAAATCATGGCATTGCGATGTTTTTAGTCACCCCAGCCCTGAACAGAGGGCAGGACTGCAAACTCCGGGGCACCTTGTGTCCTTCTCAGCTGACCATCAGCTGAAGGACTGCAGGAAAAAAGCTGTGGCACTGAACTGCAGCCTCCTGATCCCAGCGTTTTTAGGTAAATACAACATCATGTAACTTCAAAATGTCACCAGGAGACTGGCTACAAAGCTTCCTAGCACAGTGACTAGACAAAATGTAAAATAAAATGAAATTAGAAGGTTCCCTATGGGGTCAGAGCAGTAAAACTGATTCTGATTAAGTTGCATTACCAGAGAGAAGCAGGATCTCAATAATTTACAGCCAGAGACAGGATAAGTGTCCATTAGTATTAGTGTCTGTGGATGTACACTTTCTATTTTTCCACTTTTTCAAGGCCTCTGAGACCATGTCTGGGCCTCCAGCTTTCCCTCTTCCTGGCTCCAAACCATTTAAACCCCTTTCCCCCGGGCAGAAGAGAAGCCTTGCTCATTAGCATCCTCGCCACCCCAAAGGGTGGGTAAGGAAGAAGGCAGGATTATTTGAAGTCAATCTGGACACAGTAAATGGTCTCTAATGGTATCTAGAACACAAAATTCAGGATAATTTGAAAAAGTTATGAGGTTGGACATGATCCAAATTCAGATGAGCACAGCACAGCAGGATGTTCTGCAGATGTGTCAGTGACCCTTAAGATTAGCAGTCCCCAATTTTTTTTTTTTTTCTTTTTTTCCTTTTAATATTCCTTTCAGCACCAGCAATCTTGGGAAAGGCGCACTTGAAGCCAAACCAAGAAGTACTGAAGGAAATAAAAAAATAAGCCAGATCAATCTTTACAGAAACCTGGGCTCATTACATTAATTGTGCCTAAACCTCCATCACTGTGTTCTTGGCCATTTTCCTTGGAGAACCAATGCGGAGTGGCTGCGCTCACTTTGCGCCTCCTCCGCTAATGAGCAGCCTCATGCCACTTCAATGCCTCTTCCCTCCCAGGAATCATTACCTCAAGAGTTAGAACTAATTTGACAAAAATCTGTTCTGCACCATCATCCCCAGGTTCTGGAGGTTTAAAGAAACTATTGCAGGCACTTGCTGGCAGGTCAGAACAGCTCTCCATCGGCCTCCAACAAAAACAGATGAGTAAGAACATCTGGGTAGAGGTTTCGAATCTTTTTTTTTTTAAATAACTGCTTTCTATTCAAGGTACCTGTACTTTCCCATGTACATTTTTGAAAGGAGTGGTACAAAGTTACTCCTCTTGCTTCCTCATATTCCAGAGACAGGGATTTTTCAGACTGTGAGTACAAATGAAATCATTAAAAAAAGAAAAAAAAAAGGAAAAAAAAGAAAAAAAAAGAAAAAAAAAAGGGCAGAAAACAAACCAGCAGGACGGTAGTGATGGTTGTTCTTTCCCGTGTCCCCAGTTTTGGGGTGGGCAGGACATCCCAGCAGTGGTTCTCATCCCCTTGGGATGCACAGGGATCATCTCCATGTCTTTTACCCCTCCCTGGTGCTCTCCAGTGAGCGAGGAGCGAGGGTGAGGAGCTGCCAGACATTCCTGCAGCTGATGAGCAGCAGCCACCCAAGAGGTGGTTGCATGATTTTGTGTATAGAGAGCTTGTAAAGCACTTTGGGAAGCTGCAGGATGAAAAGGACTATATAAATGTAAGATATTATTATTATTAAACCAGTGATCTGACAAGAAGAGACAGCTCTTCAAATCTCTACAACAGCTTGAGCTGAAGAGATCAGGGAGTCCAATTTGAAAAAATAATAATTTGAAACGAATTGGAGGATTAGAAGTGGCAGTTCTTTTGTGGATTCTCCATGGCAGGTAAATTTAGTAGGCTACTTTAATTTTGCATCGTTTTAACTCCTGGCAATGTCCTGTGCATTGAATCTGACAGAGAGACAGAGTGTTTGAAGCTGTCGTGGCTACATTTTAGTCTCCCAATTTTACAATCAGTGTTTGAATCTGCTACTACAACTCTGGGTACAGAGATCAGAGGCTTATCAAAGAGGCATCCATTTCAAAGACAAGCAGCAGCTTTGACTTCATTCCTTCAATGCTTAAAATTCCTGAAAAAGCAGATGAGCATACCACAAAACAGGTCTGAAGGAAATCTCTCTATCGGCTGTAAACCTATTTCAGTATTAATTTTTTAAGGATCTATTTTGGTCTCAAGTAAAATGAGTGTGTTTAGCAGAGATAATCCTCTCAACAGGTGAGCTTAATATATGCCTTTTCCTGTGACTGACTGAAAGAACATTTTAAACTTATTGCTTTTTCAAGCATTAATTGAAGAACTACTTCAACCAGTTGGCTGATTTTGTTTGAATCTTTTTTTAGACTAATAATGCCTTCCCTTTCCTAACAAAGCAGCACTTCATTTCTTTATTTGTGCCCTTATTTTACCTGCATGGATGAACCAAGGGCACCGTGGGCAGCAACACACGCACTTTGCAGTAAGATGCCGGGGTTTAAAGGTGCATCATGCACTGGAGTGCTGCTTTCCACGCCCAGCTCTTGGTTTTAAGCTGAGTTTCAGCATTCACATGAGTGATAATATGACTGATCAGCATCACATCAGCGTGGAAGCGAGCCTGGCTGATTTTCTTCCTTCTGGTCTCATACACACTGCCCGCCACTGAGACCACTGCCCGCTCACTGGAACCAAGAGCCTGGTTGACTTTTGCCAGAGAGCAAGAGGGGATTGCCCCAGAGGGATTTGCGAATCTGATCCCAGTTCCTCCAGTGAGCACTGCCCAGCTCGGGGAGGCCCTGGGAAGCTTGTGCAGGGAGCAGCGGATGCTTGCCCACAGACAGTGCGCAGTTTCCCAAAAAGCAATGCCTATACTTTCATCGGGAGCAACGGAGAGAGTTTCCCAAGGAGCAAGAGTTTCCAGCCAGCCACGTATCCAGGCACTGCAGGATAAGGTGAGGGCAGGGCAGGGCAGGCGAGTGCAGCCCCAAGCCCCCCTCTGCCTTCTTGTTCTCCCCGAGTGCCGCCGATTGACCCATCCCAGTTCTTCAGCGCCTCACCAGCAGGACTTACAGGCAGAGGGGATAATCAGCACCAGCTTAATTTGTCTGATTAAGGCTTGGGAGATGTGGCACTGGGAACTCTGGCGCAGCCAGGCCCGGGCAGCTTGAAAGGAGCCGCCCGCTGCTGCCAGCCAGGGAATGCATTAAAGCTGCCTTTGAAAGCCACGGCCGTGGCAGCAGCCTCAGCACAGCTCCCCTGCAGGTGTGGACACGTCCCAAAGTGCACAGAAAGTGCTGAAGAGTTCGCCTCAAATCGCTTCTGACAAACAGGACTGAGAAGTTTTGACACATTGGGGCGGTTTTGAAAGCACTCCCAGCGCCATCTCGCACCGAAGGAAAGCTCAGGATTAAAACCAGCTTTGAACCTGCAGAATGTTTGCAGGTGCCTCTCCTCAGAGCAGCTCATCTATCAGCATTCAGCCCAGCAACACAAGTTTCTTTTGCAATATTTTATTAAAAGGTCCTTGGTGCCCTCCCCCAACACTTGGATATGCTGACAAACCTGACATAGTCTTCAAAATACTTTAAATTACTGTTATTTACCCAGTAGGAAACAAAACACACAGAAAACCACAGCAGAAGCTTTCACGAGATGTGATGATGCTGTATTTACCTCATCCAACTCCATGAACCAGCTTGCTTTCATTGATGAACTGAGCATTTTTCACTGCTTTCTCCATTTCAGAGAACCACAAGAAAACCACTTTGGGGCAGAAGCATCCCAAGCTTGGGCCCTTTAACAGCTCCAATCTCAGTAAGTAATAATAACAGAATCATGGGATGGGTTGGGTTGGAAGGGACCTTAAAGCTCATCCAGTTCCACAGGGACAGAGACGCCTCCCACTATCCCAGCTCGCTCCAACCCATCCAGCGTGGCCTCGGACACTTCTAGGGATGGGGAAGCCACAACCCCCGGGTCCCTGGGTGACAAGAACGAGTAAATGAAGCGATGTCCCGCGGCAGTCCCGTGCCAGGGTATCCCCAGGACCAGTGCAGAGCTCATTCCCACCTCCTCATCCATCCTGCTGAGCCCTGGCCCGGGGCTGCTGCTTCCAAGGAAAAACTTCCCTTTTTACAAAGTCACGGTACGTTCCACAGATAAATAACCACCCCTATACTTAACAAGTGCAGAACTATGGCCATAAATAAGCATTAGTGCTTCAAAAATTGTGAAACCACAGCTTTATGGTTTTAAACAGAGACAAGGTGGAATCCTGAATGGTGGCAATGTATTTCAGATGAAAGCTTTCAAGGAGATGAGGAATAGTTACAGGAGCTGGAACCTGAGTAACTACAGTTGCATTAAATTATTCCATCTGCAAGTCCATTAAAAATTGTTAATGGTTTTGTATGGCTTTTATATTTATTGGGTGGGTTTATTCCTATGTGAGTCATACATATTTATTACCACAGGCCAGATAATGGTTATTAATAAAACTTCTTTTATTTGCATACTGTCTCGATGCTGCCCTAAATATTTACAACTGGTCTATAAAATATAAAGAATCCTCAAAAATTCTAAATAGCACCAGGGATGCATCACAACTTTGCATTTTGTACTTTATTACTTTTTTGGTGGTTTTATTTTTCAAAACTGGGGAAAAAACCCATCAGCCTGGTAAATCCATTTCTTTTCTCAAGTCAAAAGAGCACTAATTCTTTCAAAGCTTTAAAGCACTATTTGTGTGGAGGAAGTGAGAGGAGATCCAAAGTTAAAGCAGGCTGGTTTTTTATAATTAAGAAAATACATATATTTCTACACATAATTATGAACAGTAACAAAAGCTCAGTATTAAAATAGGTCCACAGAATCCCTGGAATTGTGCCTGCCAACTAAAACACCTACTATGAATTTAGTAATGGGTTATGCAAACATAAATTACAAGGCCAGACATTTTAAAAGGAAAAAAAGGTGATTTATTGTCACACTGGAGACAAGGCAGGATAGAAGCACAATTTCATTTTTCCATATATTCATCAACACTGCAGATGTGTTAATGCAAAAAGAATTCCAAAATAAAAATGACTCTCAACTGCTCTAATTCTCATCTGTCATTTAATTTACTTTAAAATTGTTACCAGAAAGCATTTTTTTGTTTGAAGCAAGGAAAACACACTCAAAATTCCTGGAAGAAAATAGGTTTTAAGAGCATTTTACAGACATTTCTCCCCCTAAAAAATCAAGTCTTCATCCAAAACTGACCACAACAGAGTGGCCCTGCAGAAACTTGGGGCATTTGTGAGAGTGTTTAATAGAAAAACTTCAAACTATCATTTGTACCTTGGGCATTTGGTTTGTGAGTATTTTTAGTCCCCATATTAATAGTTTCTGGTTTCCTTTCAAGCAGATCCAACTATTCACTTATCCACTGTCAGAGCAACAAGAATCTCTCATAACTGGCAACTCCTGTTCAAGGGGTTATTTGTGACAACATCGTGATTTTAATGGGAACAACATGTTCCTTTAGTTCCACCTGAGTGACTTTGAGGTGGTCCAGCAGATGAGCTGAGGGTTACAGAACCTTTGTTCACAAAGTAAAAAAGGAAAAATACTAACTGAAGATGTTTAATTATTTCTTCGCTTGGTAAATACACATAGGAAGGAAGAGCAGCGATATTGATGCCTGTTATTTTTATAACTCTTGAAAATAAGTCAAACTATTGTTCAGAGTAAATTTAGGAACTGAACTTCAGACTCGCTTTGCCAGTGATCTCCATATAAATTCCAAATTTGATACTTAGCTTACCATAAAACAGAATGTAAGAATAGCCATTCTTACCATGTAACGGTAATTGTTGGTACCGCAGTGAGAAAAATCTCAGCTAGTTCAGCTAAAAGAAATGACAATATTTTCCCTTAAAAGCCAGTCAATGATACATCAATAAATCACGTTGTATCTTAATGCACACTACATAAAGTACAACCATTCTGCAGGAGGAAGGATGACAAATGCTCTGTCAGACTCCGTTTTTTCCCTTGAGTTGTGACCTTGGGCAGGTTCTCCTCTCTCAGCCTCAGCCCCTGCCCCGCCGCCTGCTCTGGCCGCTTTCCAACTGGGCCAGCCCGGCAAGCTTCGAGCAAAGGCAAGAACAACCAGGGAAAAACAAACTGTTTGCTTTGCCTTCTTTCAGCCTCAGTGACAGCAGAAACTCGCTGCAGCATCAAAGGCTTAACAAGAGAGATTAACTTGTAAATATTTGCTTACAAGCGTGTCCCTTTGGAAACCACAGTAATACCCCAAACATCCCCTTTCCTCCTTCTCTGCAATGGAAAATGCTGCGCCCTTGGCATTACTGAAACCCAATACCTGCGACCAGTGCTGGGAGAAGAAAAGGGAATTGTTCGGCTCTCAAGAATGCTCAACCAGGAAAATGCTCAAATGAAATAAATCTACCTTACTAACAGCAAGTGACTTCAGAGGAATTAATTCGTTCAACTACTCTAACGAGCTTGGTTGAATCAGATGTGTCCCCCTCTTGAATATTTTTTGGAACTCTTGAATAAAGTAATTGCCTGGATATTTTCAGATTTACAAAATCGACTTTTGAGGTAAATGCCTGTAGAAATTTGATTTGAGGGTCTCTTGAAAGCAAATGGAGAGACAAACAGTAACTCAAAGTGGTCATGGGGTCTCAGAAAAATGCTTTAAATGAAACTTCTCTGCCTAATAACACACAACACAATCATGACTTCTGTAGGTCAGGGAAACTCTTTTCCTGGCTTTCAGACCTTTACAAATGCTGTTTGAAAATTATGAACTATGAAATCCTGCAGAGCAATAACCCCCAAAATACGGCCTCATTTGCTAAAAGGACTTTCTCAAGCTCTGTTATTCCCAAATAAATTGCAGAGATTCTGCTGCCCACCCTCTGCTGCCGCCCTGCCCTGCTGGGAACAGCACAAGTTAAGACAATAGAGACAATTATTAAAAAAAAAATAAATTAATGAACTTTACTGAGTATGGTAGGAATGGTCAGTGTGGTCAGTGGAGGTGAGTTCTGGGAGAATCCTAGAAAAATACAACTGTGGATCATAATAGTTTTAGTCTTCTCTCACTTCCAATAAAAAGGCAGCACAAAATCATAATATAGAAATAGATGTTAGAAACACTAATGGGTTTCGTGTGAACAAAGAGAATATTCTAAAGTGAAACATGTATTAAATAATCTGTCCAGGGTAAGGTTAGACCTGATTTAACCCCTCTGACTCCACAAGACTGGCGTTTAGATCACATTTAAAGATATGGAGATAGATTTTATTACTTTTCTGGAAAAGTCACATGATAATAATAATATACTTCTCCATTTAGCTTTTGAAATACCAAGCCCATGTGGTATAAATTGTCATAAAAATCATTTGACTGGCACACAAAGCTCTTAAGAATAAAAATGTGGGAAGGTACGACATGGCACCTAAATATTATCCTAAGGGAGAGTTATTCACCAAAGGGGGAAAAAGGTAGAAAACTGGGACGAAAAGGGGAAAAAAGGAGGAAAAAGGAAAGAAGAGAGGAAAAAGAGGAGGAGAGTGGGAAAAGGAAAAAGGAGGGGGGAAGGAAAAAAGAAAACAATAAAAGGAGTGGAACAACCCAGCTGTAGATGGCAGCAAATCAATATTCACCCCTCTGTACACAGACACTGAGAACATCAATTTTCCTCAGACAGACTGCGTGTTTTCAGTAGATTTTGTTATTATTTCCACTTTGTCACACAGACTAGACCAAAGTTGACTGTGCAAAGTCATTGGGAATCAACATTACCCAAAATTCTGAAGATGCTGTTCTCATTTCAAGAACTAATTCAAGCAGCAGAATTATTTTATTTTTTTTACCCTTAATTTAATTATCTTTTGCTGTAGAGAATGGATATTTCAACAGAATACTCCAGAAATACTGGAGACAAAAAATTTAAGAGTTTTGCTCTTTGAAAAACTGAGCCCTTCCATAATAACTGTCTTAACTTCCTTTAGTTCCTTATGACTTGCACTTCTAAGGATATATTTTTATATTCATGATTTATATTTATATTTTTATGGATCTTAAAGATCTGCATCACCGTGACACACAACATGAGGCATAAAACCATTATTTGTGTAACAGAAGATGTTACAGGCATCTTTCTTTCTCTTTGGGGGACTGCAGGACTGTGACGGAGCAGGATGGGGGTGACAGGGATGGTTGGGGTGACACTGATGGAAAACAGCTTGGATGTAGGCAGGTAAATGTCATTTATTTGACGTTAACCAAGGGCTCGGGTCAGCAGGCTGCCGCCTCCACCCAGTCAGTGTTGTGGTATTATTTTAGGTATTTCAGGTATTATTTCATTATTTTTAATTGTCTAGTACTTTCCTATATTCCATTTTCCAGAGCACCTTTGTTTGAGAATTTCTGTTTCTGTGCTTAGGGGTTCTCCCACATCCCTCCATAACTCTGCCTGCTGGACCTTTAATCTGCATTACAGGATTCAGATGGGAATTTGGGCATTAAAAGGTAATCTTGACTTTCTCAATCTCTCCAGTGGAGTTCATTTACAACCCAGAAACTGCAAAGGGCAAAGCCAGCGAGGAATCACCCATCCAATTTGCCATTTTATCCGGCAGGATAAAAACCAGGGCCCGCAGCACCAGGACAAGCTCCCGTCTCGAAATCTGGCCTTTATGCAGGCACCTCACATCTGCCCGATTTTGTAGAGCTCGCAGCCTCCCATGACAAAATTAGTTGCTTATTTCATTTGCCAAGAGCAGCTGCCTCAGGCCTCCCAGGCTGCTCTTTTGTCTTGTGCCCAGTTGAATGACCCCTGGCTCAGGTGAGCCTGGTAATAACCCCACAGCTCAATAAATATTGCCTGCCTGACGTGGCCAAATCCTAGGGAAAAGCAGTGGAGAGTTACAGGTTAAACAGGCTTAAAAGTGGAAGGATTAGAGAAGCTTTTCAATATTTAAAACAGAAATAAGTAAGCAGAAAGTGGTTACTGAAGTAAGAATCTGGGTAAAAACAAAAGCAAGGTTATCAACATTAGGAACACTATCTACACTTCATGCCAGAAATTATTAACCTGTGCACCTGGAATTATTTAGAGACTAAAAAACGCCAACTCTCAAAGATGGTCATACAAACATTCCATTATTCACACCAGAATTGGCATATGAGGACAGGATTAGGTAAAACAAGAATTCCACAGAGGTTAAAATACCCCAGAAATACCAGAGTTGGTCACAACAGTTCAGGATTTGTCACTGTAAGAAAATAATCATCTGATGCAGGCTGTCAATTCACATGATATATTTTGAGATGTCTTCCAAGTAACAGTCATGTAAAATTGATGTTTCAAGTAATCTCCTGACCAGTCTCAGCCTTCCACAGTAGCTGCACAGGGGGAAGCAAACTGAGACTGAAAATACTCCAAAACATCTCTGAGCAGCAGGTCTGACATGACCCCCTAAAAGGTGTGAGGAGGTGAGGAGTATTTGTGCAGTAACAGGTTAAGAACCCTTTCTGAAAGTTTCTGCACAAGCCCTGCTGAATTTTCTGTTCACGTGAAGTTCCCAAACATGAGATACTTCTTCCCAGAGTCATCTCCCAGTATGCCAAGACAGAAATAGTATTTTAACATTTTTAAATACCAAAAGCCCTAGGGTCATTCCTCCAAACATGAAAACATTGTATTGCTTTTGCAGCAATTTGATAATTTGCAAGGAAGGCAGAAATGACCCAAATAGATCTGTCACAATTTTGAAAGTAAAAAGAAACAGAAGTATCCTCAACTTCATTAGCAATTTTTGGAATCCTTTTCTGCTGCACAAGAGGTAACTTTTAAGCCGATATGAAAAGTCTAGAGGCAGCAATGAATAGGAAAGTCAAGGCAATCCACACTTGTCTCCTGATTTATGGTGGGCCTGGCAAGGGCAGAGGAAAAGAGATGCTGGCACAGCCTAAACCAGGGCTGCACTGACAGGGATGCGGGCAGGGTGAAACACCAAATGGAAAGTACAATTCTCAAACAGATTGTTACATTTGACAATTCCATCTTTGTGGCTTTGTTTCTCCTTTTAATGCCAAGAAAGTTGTTACTTCATTGTGGAAATTTAAGTTGAGCTGTACACTGGGTTATTTATCTATCTGAAGAACATTCTGCATCCAGGCTGGTTTTCTACCACAGAACTCTTTGTTATGAAAAAAGAGCACGTTGGATGTTTTAGGAACTTAAATGTATCGGTTTGGAGATGCCAGCGGCTCCCTGTGCATTCCCTGTCCACCTCCAGGACATTTCCCACCCTGGGGGGACAAAGCTGCAGTTCCTGATCCTTCCTTCTGATTTCCAGCTGCCTCCCCAGACTCCTGAAGTTCGGAGGAATGTTCGCAGACCTCCCTGCTTTTTGGGAGCGCCCAGAACCACTGAAGGTGAGCACACACACCGCACAAGCTGTGAGTTTGGTGTGAGGAGGAAATCCCGGGCAGTTTTCCAGCAGGGATGGCTGGACACCCACACCTACCAAACCCCTGGGACGGGACAGACCTTCCACATCTGAGCTCCCTCCGTGCCCCGGGGGGCAAAAACTACATCTCAAGTTGGCTACAGCTGCCTGCTCCTACAGTTCAGATACTTTCTTCTAATTCTTTGATCCCCTTTTCATTCTTTCTCTGTCAGAGAAAGCAGAAGTTGCTCTTCAGAAACAAAGCTGCAGAAGAGCACCATGGCAGAGAAGGCAAAGAAGGAACCTAAAAAATTCATGCAAGATTACAAAGGAATGTGGTTTCACAGGGGTCCCAGGACAAAAGATGAGGCTGTAGAACCTAGCAGAGATCCCAATTTCCTCAAACAACTGGGGATGTTCAGAGTGTGGTTTTGAATGTAGTCCCTGAATAAATAAACTCACATATAAATAAACACATAATAAATAATTAAAATAAATAAATAAATTAGAACTCACATATTCTAGAAGAGAATAGAGGGTACAGAATTGTATTTTGTAAAATAATATTTAAAATCTTCCCATCAAATGATTTAATTTCTGTATCCTGCTTACTGGAAAGGACTAATTGCATATCATTTCCCACTATATCTCTTAAAGTAATTACAAGAGGATCTATTTGCCTCTGTACATTCCCCGAGTCACCAAGGTGCTCTCACAATGCACTTAAAAAGTGTAGTGTCCTGGGGGTTTTTGTTTGTTGCTCCCCTTCTGCTCCACAGAAACAAAACTGGCCTAAAGAAACCCTCCTGAAATCTCTAACATGCCATCAGATGGGAACTGGCAGCTACAGCCACATTCTGAAGAATTTGTCATTTTACTTATAGGAAAAAAAGGAAGGCAGCAGGGAACAATTTAGGTTTTGTAGTACGAATTCAGCTTCTAGCAAACAATTGAAAACGCGGCCCCAGAATTCCATGTATTTTCTGGATTCTGTACAACTTCCTATACTCTCCATACTTTTCCACTTCTCTCCTTTCTCCTCCTCTTCCCAACAGTTTGCAAAGGGAATCAACTCACCCTCTCACAGCTCCTGAACTCAACTCTTCAAATCCTTCCACTCCTTTTTAGAAAGTCCTGTTCCTTCAAAGCTGCAGTCCCCAAATTCTCTCTCCTTCGAAGGGAACCGATTTCTGCCCCACAAAACCTCCAGAGACAGAGCCCTGCCTCTTCCCCACGGGTCCCTCCTGCTCCCCGTTCCCTTTTGCCCTCTCTGGGGGAGCATCCCCCCGTGCAGAGCAGCAGCGCTCAGGTGAGGAGAGCTGCCTGCTGCTTCCCTCCCGGGAGGAGCCTTGGCAGGAGCTGGGGCTGCCCTCTCAGTTATCTGGAGCTGGCTTTGAAACGCCACAACGTTCCTGGATGAACAGATTGCTGGCAATCAGCAGGGAAAAAAAAAATCCCCCAATCCACAAAACAAACCGAGGAGGCAGCCAGCCCTGAGCACGGCTCTGCTTTCAGCAGGGAACCCAGTGAGATTATCTGCGCGTTTGAGGTGACTGCTCGTGCCTGGGCACAGGCACACCGCACACGAGGAGTTTAAACACTCCCAGCCTCTCACACGTAATATTCACCTTTCCCATTTTCCCATTGGTTTTACCCCACACCTGTGCTCCACGCACATCCTCCCAGGGGAGTTGGGCTCGGCCCCGACTGAAACGCTAATTTTAAGAAATTAAGGAATTTAGGAGAGTTAAGATCATAGTCAAAGCAGATGTTGCTGAGTTAGCTGAAGTAGATAGATAAGCCTTTGCCTGTNCTTGTTGTGTTTCCAGTAAAATCAACAGTGCAACTTAATTCGATTTTTGATGGAAAAATGAGCATCTTTGAAGTGACGCCCTTGATATGGATTTATTTAGGCAGCGGAATGTCACTTTCTAAATCCAAGTGCTCTGAGAGTTTGGATTGGTGAGGAATTTTTTTTTGAATTCTCCAGGTTTTACATTATTATATAATTTAGAGCAAGCCTGTTTGAAGGCCTGTGTTGATGCTGCCTCTAAAAACATCAATCCACATTTTGGTATTTACAAGATGCAAAAGCTCCCTGATGAGGAAAACATCAGAGATGAGCAGGTTTAAATAAGGACCTGGCAACACATACAAGAAAATTATAGAAATAAACCATTAAGAAGAAATCATCACTTCCACATGCCCAAGACCACCAACTACAGCCAGAGACTGGGACAGCTTTTCTCCTTACCTCTGGAGTGTTTTTCTTGAACTCACGACTTTGCTCAATAAGTTTTTTCCGGGACTGCTCACTTTCATCTTGCCGGTTCGCCAATATTGTTGCTGTGGTATCGAGCTCTCTCTGGTAAGAAAAAGAAACATAAAAAAAAAAAAAAAATTAAAAAAAGAGAAAGGAAATACAGTCAGAGCTCTGTTGGTCACAGGAATAATAAAAATCCCCACAAAAACCCCACATACATAAATCATGTTATCGGGAATATGGAGATGGAAGGGTTAGGGAGCAGCACAGAACAAGCACCGGGCTCCCAGTGATCTCACCTCCTGAACAACAGCAACTGAAGCTTTACAACCTTTTGGATTCCATCTTGCAACCAAAACATCACCATTTTTCTCAGAGCTATTCACAGCTCCATCCCAGCATTACACAGGACAGCAGCAATGGTACACAATACACACCTCCCAAGAAATTCCCAACTCCAGTGAAGACTACAGATCTTGGACATATTCGAACGAGGTTTGTTTTCACCTGCCTGCTTTTAAAAGGTACGGGCTTTCCCTGTTTTGAGTTATAAAAATTTTTTAGTTCAAATATTGGTTGACCTTATACTTGAATCTGGGCTGGTTATGCTTCATTCTTAATCTCCTATGACACACTGTATATAATTCCATACCGCTGCCACAGTGCTCTTTTCCATGTAAGTCTGGCCTTATTTGAATACAAAATTATCTTTTCCTGTTATTGGAATCTATTCCTCCGAGGTTATTAGCAGGTATCTCCACTTCCTTTCCAAAATGTAACTTTTTATAAGCACCTGATGAAGGTCAGAGTATCTTCCAAAAGACCTTCTACTGAGCTGAAGCCCAGGTCCCACTGTTTTCCAGCTTCTCCCAAGTGTTATCCCCATCCCAATTCCTCCACTCAGTGCTGTGCCTCCAAATGCCACCGTAATGGATTGAACGGGTCACTTCTCAGTGCACAAACCAACAATACTCAATCTTCTCTGTCAGTTGGTGCCCCTTCTGCAGTATTTCCACGTAATATGAAAAAATAAAGGCAACTCCCCCCTCATTCAGCTACAGACATCGTTCCCCAAGTCACTGGGAGAATCAAGAATTCGTAAAAGAAATTTGGCACTGTTTGAGCCTCTTATTAATTCAAAAAGGGAAAAACCTGGCTATGAGAAAAGTTCGTGAAAAGTAAGAGCAACATGCTAGAGCAAGACTGCCTTCATCTCATCCCTCTGCCAAGGTGCCTGCAAAACTCCCAGTATTCTCACCAGAAATTTGCCACGCTTCTGGAATTTGTTCGTAACTCAACCACCTGTAAGGGACCCAAAGCACAAACCTGGGACCTCCTGTCAGGTCAAATCCCAGACCCCAAACACCTGATCAAGTCACTGACTTGTCGCTAGATACAAATACTACTGTCTAAATATCCTGAAAAACCCTAATTGCTAGTTTTAGATACATTTTCGAGTGGATAAATGTAAATCCTGGATGGATAGACATGTGTCTTATGTAACTCCACAGTCTGACTTCTGCATGGAAAATAAAAAACCTTTTGAGTTCCCGACACAAGAGGACTAGTATTTTTTCCCCTTTAGGTTTATTAGCATAAAATTACGATTTTTTAATAAATATATGGACCACAGTTATCCTAATCCTTGGAAACCAGCTCAATATGACAAATGGATTTGAAGCCAAGCAGCGTGCTGCAACCAGTGACCTAAATATTGTCATCGAAATGCTTAAAAGTCTTTCTATATCTGACTCTGAGTAAAGAAACAGAGCAATATGTCCACCAGATCTTGGTTTGGAATTCTGTAACATATGTGAAATCTATTGCAGAAAAGTGGGAAATACTTAACAGTTGGATAAACCACATTTGAAATTCATCCCAGCTAAGTTTATGCAAGAAAAAAGAGCAACAGAAACCAATGTGGTTAAGCAGAACTATAAAGAGCAATATAACGGCTAAGCAGAAGGCTTTTAAAAAATATAAACAATCTGGTACGGCCAGAAACTTGGAAAACTATATTTAAAAAGGAAGCACACATTTAGAGCCAAGCAAAGAAAACACAAATCATGAAGTAAGAGGGAATTTCAGTGGAGCAAAGAACCAAGTGCTTTGGCTTCCGATACCGAGCGCTAGCAAGGAACTGAGCAATGGAAAAGCAAGATTTTTAAAGGCCCCTGCTTCCAAGTTTAGAGACAAGAAAGAAAAAGGACTGATTTTTAAAAGATAAATTTCCTATTTTGTTCTTTGCTACAATGAAGAGTCAGGTAGCAAATGACAAAGGACTTCTTCAGCCTCACTGCCTGATCGATACCAGTGCCAGGGCACACTCACACCAGGCGCCCTCCCATTGCTTTCTGAATTCTGGTGGGACAGGTCTGACAATTCCTCCCCACAAAACATTTCCTTCTGCGACAGACCGGGCACAGACGTTGCCAAGGAGAGCTGCCAGCACACCACGGCACTGAGCTGGCTGACTCGGCGGCTGAGCCCACGAGCTCCAGATCTTGCACTGATGAGCAGCTGAGAGCCAAAGATGCAATCCCGGCTGAGGAGCAGCAGGTATCTAACCCCAGAGTCTGATACAGAATAAGGTATTCAATCTTCAAGCCCTGTCATAGTTAATAAGACCAAAATCAAAACTGTTTGGAAAATTGCTAATCTTTTCTTCCTTACTTGATCGGAACCAAGTACAATGAAAGTCATTTATTTAAACCTAATAATAGAGACAGGATTACAACCCACAAGGACTAATGGCAGATTTTTCATACTTTTGTGATTTAATCTCATGAGATAGCCCAATCTTAAAAAAAAAAAAAAAAAAAAAAAAAAAAAATCACTAATGTGGCCAATGCATTCTTTCTGCAAGCAAGCTCATTTTAAGGAGTAGTAACTTCAATGTTTCAAACCTGAGAACTGTGTAACACTCAGATGTAAACACTTTCCCAAGCCTTGCAATCACTCCCTAAGTAGATAACAAGTAAAAGGAGATGTAATTCTGCACAAAGAGAAGTGTGTTGGAGAGTCAAAAATGGGAGCCCATGTCTCAGTATCATCCTTCACACCTTTGAAATCAAAAGGGCTCCAATGAAAAGCAAACAAAAACCAGGGCTCAGAGGTGTTGCAGCGTGACCTGGCTGTGGAAAGGATTCAAAGCCTGGAAGCTTCAGTTCCACTGATTGAACCCTGGCTAATGAACTTTCTGGCCCAAACCAGCCGCCTGCAGAAAGGGAGTCACTGCTTGGAGCACATCTTGACAGAACAAGCAAGGCCATTATCCCTCCCCCTGCCCCAAAGTCCCATCGATTTAGGGCAGGCACAGTTCAGAGATAACTAAAGAACTCTCTCCAGGGTTTCTACTTTGACCCATTTCAACAAATTTCCTGGGGGTGGGAGGGAGGCAGTGGGAGGAGAGGAGACAAGAAAGTCTTATGCTCCTCTAAGTGTGGGAGTCATTAGAAGCAGTCCCAGAAAACAAACATTAAAAGCCTTCTTTCAGGCAGCGTAGAAATAAAAAAAATCTAAACCTAGGAAGGTCAATCCACTATCCAGTGTAACAACAATAACCGTGGAGTGAATTTATGTTCTCTCAGGTACTTCCAGAGCCTGTTGGACTCCCTGCTCATCCTGCCTCTGTCAGCCCACAGCGACAGGGCTGCACGGGACGCAGCAGAGCAGAGGGAGCCTGCTGAAAACACCCCATCCTGCCCTTGCTGCCTTCTGCTCCCTGCTCAGGGCCCAGCTGTGCCCACGAGGAGCTGCACCATTCCAAGAGGGAGGTGGGAAAACACAGCTGCAGTGGGGGGGCTGTGGAACCCCCCTTCTTGGCACCAGCCTGCAATTAGGTTGACCTCAAGTAATTACAAAACTGCAGGCTCACTGCAGGCGAGTCTCAAGGTTGTTTTCCTTTACGGCTGACATGTCTTTGCCTACCAGATGAATTCTTTGATAATCACCCAGCAGCAGGTCTGCACCACTGACCAGTTCAGCACAACAAGGCTTTTCCTTTCCATAATAAGAAGATTCAAGTCAGCCCTTCCATGCCTGAAACCTGGGAGCTGCAGGTTGGCTGCTCTCAAACTTGAGTCCTAAAAATTACTCACTTAGGAAAACAGTTTTGGGAAGAAATTGAACTTTCTTGGCTATTTACGAAGTTTCTGTTCCCTCACCCACTTCTAACAGTTACTGGGCACTGCCCTGCCATGGGCAGGGCTCTTTCACAACCAAAGAAACCACCACACTTCAGCATCCCAATGCCCCCAAAAGCTGCTCCAAGAACCATAAGTAGTCCTCAGTCTCTGCTTTGAAGCAGTACTCCCATGGCCCACATGGAAGAAGTTACAAAAACCTGTAATAACCAGCTATAACTACTGTGACATAACTGTTTCCCAAACTTTTGTAATTCTCCCATATTTAAATATTTAATCCTTGCTGCATTTCCCACAACGCTGCAGCAGTGGAGCAAGAAACACCTCTCACAACTTGAAGACAAACTGATTATTTCCTGGTAGGCTTCCAGACGTGGATGCAAAGCCTAAGTTGTGCCTTTGAAAGCCGTAAGCACGGCTGCAGAGTTTAACAGGACACCAGGACGAATTTTTTCATAGAAAAGGTGGTCAAAGCATTGGAATGGGCTGCCCAGGGAGGTGGTGGAGTCACCATCCCTAGAAAGGTTCAGGAAACAGCTGGACGTGGCACTCAGTGCTCTGGTTTAGTTGTCAAGGTGGAGATCAGTCACAGGTTGGATTTGATGATCTCAGAGCTCCTTTCCAACCTTAATGATTCTGTGATTCACCATAAACCTCATTTTACTTATTACAAGGACCGACACAAACTACAACTTCACGTAGATTAGGAATTTTCTACCAGTAAATGAAGCATTAACCACTTCCCCCAAAATCCTGTTTCTGTGTACTTCAGGTATTTCCCTTTATCACCAGTTCAGTCAGCTCCCCAGTCTACTGATAATCTGCTACTGAACGGAGATTTTGGAAGTTTCATTTCTATTTTCATCCTCTCAAAGGACTGCATTTGTCAGATCTATCAAAGCTGTCAATGTCGCTTTTTGCAATTTTTAATTTCCTGTTAAAGGAAAATTTCCCAGGACCAGGATGACACCAGTGTAGAGGCATCTTGCACAACTCTGCTCACTTGTCTTGGGGAAATTTTACATTTCCCTGACTGCTCCACGAGGCATTCCACCCTGCAGTCTCAAAACCCCATCGTCTGCACCTGTCCAGAAGCCAACATACCGATTATGTAAGTATTTCAGAAATATTTCAGAAATAATAAACTGCTTTGCAAGCTTGGTGTGTTCCTCTGGAAAAACAAAGCCACGTTCCCCTGATAAAGCTCTAGATTATGACTGGGGGAGAAACCGCAGAGCTGACATTGGGAATTTTTATTAATGTCTGTTTTGACTGTAAAAGGCCAGCCCCCGTTCTAAGCTGAAAGTGCTTAGAAAGGTAAAACACTGTAAGGATCCTGTGAGCAGTTTGTGTCAGCCTTGCTGTAAAACCCCTTTCTAAAACAAGCAAAAGGAAAGACCAGACAGTTCAACAAGAGCACAACATCTCAAGAACCACGATCCCATCTTACAACTCAACAGTAACTGCTGAACAAATAACAAAGACCAGAATACCTGTAATTTACACTCCCAGAGGAAGGAAAAAAAATAGTAAAAACCCACAAGCATTTGAACATATTTCTTAGGAAGCATTTTGCCACTTGGCAAACCGATGCAAATACCCTTCACACGTAGAAGTAGTTAGAAAATTTCAATAAACGATTTTATTTCCGCATACTGAAGTAATTTGACTCCAAATAAGTTTTTAAACAAGCTTTAACTGGAACAAATTTAGGGCTCTACACAATGCTTTTGGGACAGGGAGTCAAGGTGTGTGGTGGCCGCTGCATAAGACAAAGAGAGCAAAAACAGAGGTGCCAATTTAGCCATCAGGAAAATTATCTTAATTAGCAGGCTACTAAAAAAAAAAAAACGCAAAAGGAAAATGTAAAAAAGAAATGGTGTTGTGGCTCTGTCTGCTCACAACAAGAACAGCCAGTGCCAAAAAATGTAAGCAAAGCCTATCGAACTATCTTGCAAGAGGGGAAAGGTAGCACTGGCTTTTCAAAAGGAGCTACAATCAGCAGAAAGAAGCCACACAAATATTGATGCCAGCAACAAATGCACTGGGAGGGGAAAAGCTTGGCAGTGCCAGAGCCAAGATGATTATTCCTGTCTTTTCTTCCACACCTTGAATTCAAAACTTTTTAGAAAATGCAAAGAACTGGAGAGAATCCAATGCCAAAGGCCTGTGCTGAACAAGGCTTTTCTCTCAGGAAAATAATGAAACATTGCCTATTTGTTTCAAAAGATAGTTTTTCTTCCTCCAGCATTATTTACTCCCTCTTTCCATCCTCCTCAAACCAGGTGCAGAACGAGTGCCCCAGTCCCGGGCCCGGGGTCTCCAGCCCTGCTCACAGCGGCACCAGGTGGGTGATGTGACCATCTGGTCTCTGACCTCTCTCCAGAAACAAGGCTCAGGCTTCATCCACAGCACCCTCAGCCTTCACCCCAAAGCTTCTCTTCTCCTCCTGTTCCTCAGTTTCTACCCCAGACTAATCCCTCTGTTCCTGCCAGCTCCACCCTCACCTCAGCCCTACAGCAGCACCGTTCACCCTGAGCACTGGGTGAGCTAAAACCCACTTTCAGGGTGGATTTTCCCAGAGCCAGCAGCACTGCCTGCTCTCTGCATCCCGCAGGCTGCTCCTTGCCCAGCTCTGTCCCATCTGCTCTCCCACAGAAGCTGCCCAGCGTGAAACCACCGGCTTCCATTACCTCACCCAAAGACCCGCAGTTTGGGCTCCATACCCGGCAGAGAATCTGTCAGCAAACCCGCTCCACCACTCACTTAACACTCTGCTTGGTTTTACATTGCAGCTCATCACGCTTTGGAAGGACATAAATTTCCTAAGAAGTGAATGTTTGCTGGGGAGAGGGCTCCCTTGGTTCTGCAAGCACAGCGCATCCCCAGCCGGCTGCGGCTCCCGTCCCGCTGGGAGCTGCCTACAGCTTCACCCACTGCCCACACCAGCATCTTCACACTCTTCCACTTAAAAGCAGAAGTTCAGACCGGTTACTTCAATACCCACAACAGAAAAAGCCCAAAAGTAATGAGTTAAGTGCTGCTGCAGTGAGGCTTCCCAGAAGGGAGCATTTCAGATGCCTGTAGCAAGGGGACAGAGCGGTGAGGGCTGCTCCAGCTTGGAGCAATCTGCTCACCCACCATCCACTGGCTGTGGTGTAAAATCACAATACAACCCTGTGAGCACCTGCTCAACTGCCCTGTGCTGGCTGTCTACAGATAAAATTAAGTTTATCACGTACACGCTAGTTAATCACTGTGAAAGAAACAAAAAATTGCCACAGCTTGGTATTTGCAACCTTCAGGGCAGCTACAGGGTGGTGGGGATTCAAACTGCACCTTCTCCTGCCAAATGAAATAAATGATGGGAAACCTGAGGAAACCCACTGCTTGCACAGCCCTTGCCCGGGCAAGACGCAGAGTAAAGTCCATCTGCTTGACCTCCTGCCCTGCTGGCTGATCAAAGGCTGACCAAAGCACAAAGCCAGCAGCCAGACTGACCAGAGCTCTGACCACACCACAGCAGCCAATTACCCTGTGGGTGAAGTGCCACAGAGAACATAAACCCCACAGTCTGGAGGTCACGGCAGGCTGCGTCCCACCAGGGCCAGGCTGCCCCTCCCATCCCCTCCACTTCTGCCACAGCCAGAAAGGGCACGAGGAATATCCCCTGTCCCCTCCTCAGCCCTCCACACACACGGGTGACAGGGAATGGAGAAGGACACTGAGGGAAAACCAACAGCTCAACCACGTTTTCTGGTCCCAGCAAACTGGGAGCCAGGAGATGCACAGCATCCATGACCCATGGAAGAACTGGGAGCCAGGACATGCACAGCATCCATGGCCCAAAGGAGAACTGGGAGCCAGGGCATTCACAGCATCCATGGCCCAAAGGAGAACTGGGAGCCAGGAGATGCACAGCATCCATGGCCCAAAGGAGAACTGGGAGCCAGGGCATTCACAGCATCCATGGCCCATGGAAGAACTGGGAGCCAGGAGATGCACAGCCTCCATGACCCATAAAAGAACTGGGAGCCAGGAGATGCACAGCATCCATGGACCATAAAACACGTTCACTGTGTTTCTGATCCCAGCAAAGCCAGGAGATGCACAGGAGCCACGATCCATGAGTGAAACGTTTGGTAGAAGATTTTAAAAAGAGCCTTGGCCCTTAAATTGGAAAAACAAATAAAATAAAAGGCAATTAACTGATGAACAAGTATAGACTACTGAATGCACTACTCTTGGCATTTGAAGCCCAAATGCAGCAGCCCGTGCTCAGGTGGAAGAGGATTACGCTGCCATTTTGTAATAACACACCTTCAGCAAATGTCTTACTTCCAAGAAAGATCAGATTCATGAGCTACATTAAATAATTCTTTTGACCACAGATCAAAGTAAAATGTAGTCATAAAAGAGTGGTTTAAATATCAGAAAGTTCAACTCTTTAACTAAGCTCTGTTAGATCATTTCCAGGATTGAGTTACTCCCGTTTCCAGCCTAAGCTGTGCTGGTAAATGAAGCATGACCAGGCTTTAAGCAAGACACGTCCTGTAACACAGACCAGGATTTATAACTTGCTGTACAGGTTGCCACCAATAAATCAATAATATATATACACCCACAGGTGTGTTTCACTGTGAGTTCTGGGTACTTGCTGTTTGAAAAAAAAAACAACCTAACTCAAGCTTTTTTATTTCTATTCTAAATGAAAATGAACTTGTTGATCAGCTTTTAGTCAACTTCTCCCAACTCCTAACTATGCTATCTTCTAGAACAAAAATTCACAATTTTTCTTTGATGAAATGCATTCTTAATTTTCCTTTTTTTAAACAAGGTTAACCATTACAGACTGAGTCCATCCCAGCCACCGCTCACTAATCCTTCAGACTACAAATGCAATTTCCAATCTCAAAGCTACTTCAGCTGTTTCCTAGCATTGGGATATAAAATATTTACCAACAAAAGTACAAATACACACTGAAAAAGCAACCTAAAAATACTCTTAAAACCACATTTTAACAAAGTAATTCCTTCAGGGATGGGAAAAAATTACCATGGACTTGAACTAATCACCTCGTGTTTTGCTCCCTTCTCATGTTTTTGGGCATTGCAGAAATGGGATAATGGATGAATAAACTATCCTACCATGACAAATTTGGCTTGGAAAGATTGGGCTAGGCATAACTTGGAATTTTTTGTTGTTATAAGTTTAAAATCCTAAACCACAGGCATGTGCACGAGGGAAAACCTATAAAATATATAATGGAAACGCTGTCCAGTGGCCCCCTCCTAGCAGGCCCAATTTCACCTCCCCTTTACTGCTGATCCAAGGCCACATTTCAATTCTGATTTTTCCCTTCACTGGAGGTCTTTGCTCGCTGTGGAGGAGCAGCTCAGCAGCCCCACGGAGCAGTGGGCACGGGACAGGGACACAGAGGAAGCTGGATGGGGAACTTGTGTTAAGAAATCAGTTGTAACAAAAACAAGATCAGAAGAAAATTACTGGCAAATGAAATTGCTGTTTGATAAACAATCTAAGCAGGAAGAGCATTTGGCAGAGGGTTTCCAGGGAACGGTCCTTGACTCCTGACTAACATGCTTCCTCCCTTGGTCTGAGTTTGTTGACTTTCTGGGCATTGCTGTAAGGTTTAGACAGTTTCCCATGATGGCAAAAATACAGCTTTTTTTTGAGAAGCTGCCTGTGAATGCAATTGGTGGATGCTTTCTGAAAAGTTATAGATATAAATAGGAAACAAGAAAGCAACAATTTCTTTATTTAGGCTTTTCCTACTACTAAAAAGTCCCATTTAGGCATCTTAGTATCCTTTCTGATCTAAATCCCAAACATTGACTCAGTTTGGCATGACAACACGTGGTGAGAAATGTATATCTGGCATTTCATCCCAAAAGCAAACGTGACATATGTTGGACAATGAAAGAGAAGACCAGATTTTGAAGACTTTCAGAGATTTTTTTTACAGTTTTTTTTTTAATATTTTAATCTGGATGATTACAGTCCAGCATAAATAGATACCAACCCCAGTTGACGCTGAACTGAAATCAAGAGGCAGAGGCGGTGGAATGCAGAATGCCTTTTCTAGGTGTTTCCCAACAACATATTGCAGTACTTAGTTAAGCTCATTTTCTGTGACATGAAAAGGAAAATAGCAGAATTGACTCATGAAGTAAAATTAGCTGATGTACAGTCACAAGGAGGCTGGATTGGAGTTGACAGCAGCCAGAACTGCATTTAACGAAAACTAACATGCTTCATGCTAATAATGGTGCTGGTTCAGAGCCACAAGGACTATTCTCTGTATTTTTAACATGGACTGACTGTTTTTAAACCAACATTTCTAATAGCATACCCTAAACTGTACATCAGGAATTATTTAAAGACCTTCCAGAAGTGATGTATTATGAAAGGCATTTATAAAATAGTTTTTAAACGCTGCAAATCTTGCATTTCCAATCAGGAGATGCCTCCAAGGAGGCACCAAGCTGTGGACAGCCAATATCTACTTCCTCCGTGATCACAACTAAGGTAGACAGGGCAGCTAAAACACTTTTTAACCAGAAAAAAAATGTTTGGTGATAATTTACAGAATTTCTCCAATATTCACTGCAACAAATCACCCTAGAATGAAAACAACAGATTTAGCTGCAGTGGCACTGTCAACCTCGCTATGATACACTGGCACTAAAAAGTCCTTAATTTTGGCTATCAACTACAATTTCAATTTCTTGCACTTTAGGGCAGTAAAAACAATTCTGTGAAGACTCTGTGTTTACAATCCCGCAGTAAAGAATGCAGCTGTCTCAATCAGCGCTGATTGTCTGTTAATTAGCTCAGTTTTACAAGCTGATGGAACAGATTACTTCATTCCCTCCCCACGCTCAGAAAGAAACTACAAATACAGTTATCTCCAATACAGTAATTTTTGCTTCCCGACAGTTTGGGGAGGTAGATGATGTACCAGGGACACAAGTGATCTCATTACCAAGAAATCATTTCTGTTTGTGTCTTTGCCAGGCACTCTGTCATATAGCGATTTTCAGTCCATATATAAATGCACACACATCTCTCTCTCCTCTGTGAAAACTGAAATAAAGAGCACCACTTTCTGATAAAACAGAAATACCTCCCCCTCTCTTTTGCTGTGACTGAAACCAAGAAGATGATCTTCAAGATGCCTTCCAAGCCAACTGTTTTATGATTCTAAGATTATCAGAGTCCTTTAGGAACAAAAGTCAGGTCCTCATGAACAATTTCCTGTCTGTATTATGTATTTAATGAGAAACACATTTTTGACCCCAAACCAGTACTAAACTTTGTGACCTAGAGCAGCAAACTGCGGGTTTTTAGAAGAGCCCGAAGTTGCTGTTGCCGTTCTCCATCCCCATGTGCTTTTTCAGCAAACCACAAATAAATAGCTGGATTACCTCTGAGCTACTCTCTCAGATTCATTGCCTCTAGTTCCTCATCCTTTATCTAGACACTCTTGAAGAGAAGCCAAATTTTAGCTTTCATATATGCAGACAAGAGGTTGGACACCCTCATCCAAATGCCAGCAAACACTTCTGCTGAGAAAACCGATGGAACACTATAAAGCCCCAGGCCTGACAATATGAAACCGATCCAAAAATGCCTTTTTTGAGATGACACAACATGCTACACATTGTATCAAACAATAGAGGTTTCACTTTGAAACTGATTTTCTTTCTTGCTCAGTTTAGATCCTTTATGATCAGGGAAAGACGAAAAAAAGATGTAGCTGAAGAACATCTATGTATTTAAAAGAAAACTCATTTCTGGGTGTACATGCAGCTACTAAGCTCATTGAAAAAGCAGCAAGTGAACAAATATGAAACGCCACAAAACCAGGGAATTATCAGACCACCAGAGCTGGGTTTTGGAAGTGTATCTGGGTGATAAGTACAAAAGATAATCTAAATAAAACAGTCATTTTTTTCCTACACAAAGACATCTGTAGACATCTGCTCTAACAGCAGCAACCCAGAGAGCCTAAAACCCCTTAAGGATTTTCAGATTTCAGTACATAAAAAATGTGAGAGTTTCATTTTTGCATTATGGACAGGCATCCAAAGCAGATAACTGAGAACACCTCGCAGAAAATTCTCTGGCTCCCCAGAACCAGCACTGGGGAAAGACAAAGCCTGAAATGCATCAGTCACCTCAGGTTAGAGATGTAAACCTGGACAATGAGGGAACCAAGACCAACAACCACCAGCTAATGCCTGAGCATTTTTTCAGCTTTTGTTTTTCATTTAAGTTTAGCTAAATCATGTTTCTCAACCCTAATAAGCACTTCTTTCACAACAACTAGCAAAAAGATATTTAGAATATGATCCTGGCTTCCCAAAGTTCTTCTGCAGACCAAAATAAAAATGGAGAGGAGGGGTGTGCTTGGTTTTGTTGGGAGGTAGGTTGGTTGTGTATTTTCTAAACAAAGGTTTTATTCTGATATTTCTTCGGTATGTTTTGTTGTCTGTCCCATTCCGAGAGCTGCCTTACCCACCCAGACCTGAGGACACCTGCCTGGCTTCGCCTCTAAACACCAAACAAAACACCTTTGCAGAACAAGCAGCATCAAGCGCTGCATTTACATCCCTGACTTTTACTGCTGCCCCAGCGCTTCCCTGGCTCTCCCGTGCCAGGGCACAGAGTTACAGCCCTGGGAAGTTTCAGCAGAGTTCCTCTTGAACCGCTGCCATGCCCCTGGCTGCCTGGCCTTGCGACATCCCCGTTGCATCCCATCCCTTCCCACACGGGGAGGAGGCAGAGGTGTGAGAACACGGGGGACCAGGGCTTGGGGCTCCTGGGGAACCTGGCCAGGCACCCACAGGAATGTCACATTCCTGCTAGAAAACAGCCATTTGGGAAGGGAGAGCTGGCTGCTGTTTGATGTAAACGAAGCACTGCCGGCGAGCCCTCGGCGCTACTCCGTGCATCATCTCTGGGTGTATGACTGTAAATCAATCTTTAATCTTTGTGCTCCACGTGCAGCCATCCACCTGCAGATGAAAAATCCCCAAAGCCTTTCCTCCACCTCCCTCAGCGCTCAGCAGGACACTGTTTAGGGCTGAACTGGCTCAGGTTTGCTGTGGGATGGACCCTGAAACGCTGGGAAACGTTTGGGAAGAAGCAAAGCGTGTTACCTCAGTTACTTCTCCAGGGCACCACCGTTACAGAAGCTACAAGGCAAAACAACCACCTACACACACTTTCCTATTTTTGTGTAAAGCCTCACTTGATCTGCTGCTCTATCCTCCATGCCTTGTATTTGATACATTTCCAGACAGATTATTCTCTAGAAAATTGTCCATGATAAAAGGGGAGAGGGTGAGGTTGGGAATTATGCTTTCAAGGCAGTACAGTTTTTTCTGTGTCTCTGCCCAGACAATAACAGAGACAGCAAAAATCCCCAATAGTTAAATGAGAAACAGACTCCTCCTTGCCCATCTATCCCCAGGGACTGCAGCAGCCCTGCACTGCCAGTCCTGCTCCCCCATTACCACGGGTAGAGGATATTTAGAGAAATGATGCAAAATGCCTTTCCTTCTTTTGACACTCCTGCAGTGTGCCCTAATCTTGTGCTTTAATCCAGCCCTTTGTGGGGAAGGAATAAAGCTACTGCTGCATTTTTATACTGACTACACACATCAGTCAAAAAACCAAATATACAAAGGGCCCTAAATAGTCAGCCAAAAGAGAATGACAAAATTACACATTACTTCTGTCATTATGTGCTCTCCTTTACCATATGTCTAAGGTAAGCAGAATGCCACCTTCATAATGGATTCAGCCCTGGAGTAAGGCTGGACTGCCGAGGCTGGTGAACCTGAGGTAACACTCCATCACTTATTTACTGCATCTCCAAAGCATTTCAGATTCTAAGCTGAATATATATTTCACACAGTACCAAAACTTTTAAATATCCACAGGAAGATTTCATTTTTATAGGCAATAAACATTAAATCTAAAGGACTGGAACATAAAAAGTGTTTTAATACCATATAAATCACCTTTCCCTAGACAGAATAAATCTCTGAAGGTTTTAAGGACTGCAATATAAATTTTTATGGCAAATTATCTACATAGGAATTACTTGCACGAGATGCACTTTCACTTCTCCCTCTCATTTGCATAGTGCTGACAATCTTTTCAATCAAAACGTTCAATCCAATTTGGGAAGTCCAGAACACAATGTGCAGCAATGCTGGGCTAAATGCTGGGTGGTTGGTTCCTCCTCCTCTTCCTCAGGAGTTTTCCAGCTGCTGCTCCCTCTGTTAAATACAGAGGCTGGCTTTGCACAGCTAACAACACCAATATGTAAAAAATTAGGGCTTAGATGAGTAGCTAGGTCCTTGTGCAAAGCACTTGTTGACTTTACTAACACAAGGCCTGGCAACTAAGAGCTCATGTCATGCTGCAAGCAACACCCTGCTAAAGCAAAGAGTGACACAGGCTGAATTGGGAGGGCCTGAATTAAGGAGGAACAGCCAAAACCACTCTCTGGGACGCTCAGAAGGGGCATTTTCATTGCAACGTTGGCACAGCACTGAGAGGTCATGAAGGGGGAACTTCATCTGTGGGGAGCCCCAGTGCTCTGCTAGGATGAAGAGATCGGATGGGTCCAGGCCCGGCTCAGGCAGGACATCAAGCATCACACTGGAGATTCCTTCCATCCAACGTGCCCACAGTGGTGGGATCTCTCCTCTAGATGCCTCCAAAGGAGCCCAGCCCTAAGGAGATGACACCTTCAGCCAGGTTTCACAGCTCTGACTTCCAGCTAACCAGTTAGTAACGACAGAAGGTGAGAGGCTGACTCTTTTTCCTGGTGGAACAATAAGAGCTCACTCCCAAGAGCTTCTGTCCCGGCCTGTTGGCACAAACACTTCCTCATGACTGAAGCACAAACATGCACAACATGTACAATTCCTGAGCCTCCAAGCGCACCCATCCTGAAAGGACGGGCTCCCTAGAGGTGTGGTGTACCACTGTTACCAAAAATACTCGGGTTTATTCACCGTTTCATTACAGCAGAAAATGTGCTGACAAAGACTCTCACAGAAACAGCCAGAATTAGTTCTTGGAAAACCTCCTGTTGCCTTGGAGTCAGGTCTGAAACGTGCTCAGGACTTCACCAAATCCTTCCCTCGAGGGAAATCAGGGTACACGCAAAGTTAAAGCACCTGAAGAACAGCAAAGTCACAAGGGAAAAAAAAAAAAAAGTAGGAAGTTTGCAAAGAGAGCTAAGAATAGCACTGCTTTATTTCCAATGTATATTTCCCTTAGAAAGTATTTTCAGGACTTCTGTCCTACCAATCAAATTAAGACAACAGAGAAGAGGAAGAAACACAAGTCGGTTCCCAGACGGTTTCCTATGCTTCAAAGGTATTTATTTAATAAGTACCATGTATGGATAAAATGAGATCATCAGTCATAAGATGGTTCTCCAAATTTTTAATGAAGCCCTGCAGTGTGTGATTTACGGAGTGATGGTTGGTGCTGCAGGAAGCAGCAGCCCTGAGTGCCAGAATGCCCCGAGACGCAGAGGGTGTGAGATTTCTGCTCCAGGAGCGGAGGGAAGAGACCACTCAAGTGCATGAAAGTCAGGGACTTGCAAAATAAAAAATTACAGGGTCATTTCCAAGACACAGAGTTGTGGCCAATGAAACGAGGTATTTGCTTTCTATCTGATGAAGGAGTCAAGTGACATAAAGCTTTCTTCCATATGATTTCACAAGCTTCTATTACTTTCCTGAATTATCTTTGAATCTAGAGGATGGCATATTATTTTCTTTTGAAATATCAGGTTGTTGATAGTCTTCCAATTGTACAATCCACAAAACCTATTAACATTTTCAGTAATTAATGCTAATACTTGAGAAAAAAAGCCATTGTGTTAAGAAATGCTTTAACAAGATCAAGAAAGAAAACAAGTGCTTCTCAGACTGTACATAATTTATTTTGCTACATAATTATTTTTTTCCACAAAAAAACAAGCAGGGACCACGTATCACTGTGTTCAGCACTCATGTTATTATTCTCTTTCTCTCTTTCCCCACAAGTGCAAATTTTACAAAGACATTTATTTTCTTCACCACAGAAAACTAAACACACAGACCAGTTCCTCTCTGAACTTCCCTTTTGGGGGCAGGGAAAAAAAGGGGGGAAAAAAGAATTTTGGGCTTTTCTCTGCTCGTACTCTTAAACAGTTCGATAGACTTTTCCTTTTAATACTTTGAATCCAGGCCTAATTTATTTAATTGGGTCCCTGCAAGGATGAGTTTCAAATGCTCCAGGATCACAAATATTTCTGTTGGAGGCCCACGGTGATGCAGCTTTGCCAGTGGGTCAAAGCTGGCTCACCTGGCTCACCAAACAGTGTAAAGGCACTTGAATTAATTCAGCACACTGGAGCAAGACCCAGGACTTCACTTTCAGTCAGGCTGACGAACTTAATCATACTGGAACCAAGACATACTGAACTGGAAAGTCTGACTCAAGTTGTGGCTGCTTTCCCAAACAGATCATGAAAGAATACTCAGCCCTAAACTTAGAGCAGCTCAACTATGTATTTTATAGGATATTTATCTATGAATCAGCAGATCACAGACTTGAAGGCCAGACATTCTTCCCACTCCAGCCTTTAGTCATTTGATCAGGAGAGCCAAGGAAAAGCATGCTGAAGAAGTTTATACCAGTTCTTTTCAAAGGAAAAAATTTGATGGGTTAAAAAATTTTAAATAAATAAGGAAATCAGCAAGCCTGAAGCTACCAAATAGAGAAATTCCAAATGAAAGAAGCAGGGATCTGGAATGCCAAGGCAAAGCACACTTGCTGCTTTGGGGTGGGGCAGAGGGCATCTCTAAAATAACTACCTTTTAAGTAGGTTGAGCTCACTGTCAACCCCCCTGGCTAAAGCACACAACCAAAAGGCAAATAAATTCCTTGGAAAATGAATAATTTTCGATATGAACTGAAAGTTGAACAAAGGTTGGGTACATGGGTCAGAAGGGGCCCTTCAAGGCCACAGAATTCACAAGAATTCCAGAGCACAGGCTGCACCTGACAGATGCAGCTCTGCTCCTCCAGCCCCTTTCCTCTCATAAACTCATTTCATTCCTTCACCATACTGAGGGTTTTCCACCCAGAAAAACCTCCCAGTAGAAGAAAAAAATTAAATCCACAGACCATTGTACATCCTGCTATAATTTGGCGACAGAAGCTGGCACAGACTGCTTAGCATTTTGGGAAGTAAGTTGTTTCTGTCCACTAAAAGTACGATTTTGCTGTCGCAAGTTGGAGTCATTTGAACCTTAAACATTGCCAAGAACTAACGCAAACCTAAGCCTGCCCACAGGCACCCGCAGCAGATGGGAACTGGCTCCGGATTTTGCCTGAAGAGAGGCAGCACTCTGTGCGTGGCCGGGGGAGCAGAGGGAGCAGGGCTGCGGCTCGCTTTGCCCTCCGCGGCTCTGTGCAAAGGCTGGCCTCCAGTGTCCCCAGCAAGCACAACGGCAGCGTGGGGCCCACACTGGGCAGTCTGGGCACAGGACAGGACACAGCTTCAACACTGGCACCTTCCTCAGGTCCTTGCCCTAAAATAATGCGGGAGTTTGTGGAAAACTGCAACCCAAGGCCTCAACCACAAGGCCTTTCTGGATGGTGCTGACAAGACCAGAGCATCTGCTGTCGAGTTCAATGAATTTCCCCAAAGCTACACACAAATCTCATCTGTAAAACAATTTTTTTTTCCTTCTGGGTCAGTTTTGCAGTTGACTTTTCCACAGACTTTGCCCCTAAGGAATGCCTCAGCTGCAAAGCAGGAGGAATGGAGATGCATGGCATAAACACGAATGCGCTGTGAGAGAACTCCGCTGCTCTGAACTTCAAACATGTTGCCCCATGGAAAGGATGAAATTTTTAATTCCAATCCCACCTCCGAAAAAGATAAGGTTTGCAGCGCCATCAAGACCCAGACAGGATACCCAGTGACTTCTGGGCAACTCATCTGGCGCGGGCAGGTCTGCTCAGCCATATGATCAAACTCCATAATTCCTCTTCAAATACATGCAGAGACTTTTCCTCCAGCAGAAGTTCTCCCACATGCAGCAGCTGGAAGGTAACATCCTCTGGTGCTAAAGAACAACCCAAACGCCTCATCCCCTCCCTACACACCATGGAACACTCCAGGCTCCACGTAACATCACAGACCCAGCAAAAACAACCTTTAAGTCTCCCTGGCACAAGGATGTATTTTGGATATAACAAGAGGATTAGAAGTTCTTGCTAAGATTCAG
This sequence comes from Donacobius atricapilla, assembly GCA_013397315.1. Taxonomy (NCBI): domain Eukaryota; kingdom Metazoa; phylum Chordata; class Aves; order Passeriformes; family Mimidae; genus Donacobius; species Donacobius atricapilla. The sequence continues at coordinate 607,604 of WBMY01009119.1, forward strand.
GGCGTGCTGTTCAGTACTTTTAAAATACATATTATCATCTAAAGAAAACCGTATTTCTGTGTGAGTAATGACACGCTCTGCCCTTGGACACCTTCCCGAGCTGGGCTGGGGCTGAGTGCGCCGAGGATGAGCTCCTGGCCAGGCTCAACCCTAGATGGCACTGCTTGTCACTGCTTGGCACGCTCCGGGCTGGCTGTGCCGTGCCAAAGAACGCGCTCATCACCCAGCTGATGCACCACAGGTACACACCGACACCTCAGCACCTGCAGGGCTGCTGCGCTGCTGTCCTGGGCTCAGGGACACGGCAGCAGCCCCAGTGCAGGGACAGCGTCTCACCGACACATCCCAGAGCTGCCAGCACCCAGAGCATGGCTGTGACTGGGGACAACCACTGCCCAGCACACCAGAGCCCCGCGGGGAGATCTGCTGCTCAGGAGCACCTCGATACCTGCCTTTGGGACTTTAGGACTTTCTAGAAAGTCCATGAATAAACTGCCAAATTATTTCTCAAATAATCCACTGCAAAAAATTACCGTCACGAAATATAAGAACTCTGATATTAGAGATACCCCAACACTGCTCTGTTCTGTACAGCAGAAGGGGCCAAAGCAATATCATTTTAAATGTATTTTACTCAAATACATGCCAGAATTATCCTATCTAAACCACTGTGGAAAACTGAAACTAGATTTGATCATGGCTGTTTTCAGAATACCCCATGACTGGCTGGTGCTTTTCAGGTAAGAGTGTCCATGCTAATCCCTCCTCCTCTCCCCTGTTCCTTTTTTAAATAGTTGTTCACTTTTCTACAGAAGCAAAGGATTTTGTGATTGCAGGACAGACTCTAGGGTTCTCATTATTTTCTGCAGAAAACTCTGAAGTAGGAACAAACAAATCCTCTCTTGTTGCTGCCCTGAAAGGATCTCAACTCCAGCTGACAGCACAGGGCTCTGCCCTCCCATTTGAAAGCGTCCCCTCATCCCTGGGTGTGCAGCACCAGCAGCACTGGGCACCATTTGAGGAAAAAGGGAATTTGTTGTTCCCCCATCACATGCAAAAATTGAGAAAAGGAACTTACCGTGATGCTTTTTATAACCCGTGATGTTGTTAAACTGTCAGAGATTATTATAATTTCAGATAGATTTGATAATAGTTTTGACACAGAAACACAGGTACTTTTTTGTTTTCAGGAGATTTGAAATGACAAATCAACCTACTGTCAGTTCATGGTCTTGCCTCTCTACTCTGATTTATTTACTTATTTCTACTGTCAGTGAGCCAAGCACTGGGGAACAGGATCTGTGAGGGTGACCCTGTAAATAAGGGGGGCCGGGAAAACAAGTCAGGAATGCTCAGCGCTCCCTTCACACGTCCGTCACCCATCCTTCCCTCTGCACTTCAACATTTCCCCTCAGCAAGGGGGTTTTTGTTGCAGCAAATAAATCTGGTAAGGAAAAGGAGTCCATGACACTGGTTCCATACCAGGTTTGGCACCAAGATGCTGAGAGGGGACTCTGTTTGAAGTGCCAAATTGACAATTCCCAGTTTCGACTTGCACAAAGTCCCTTTAAGATTCCCTGTCCATAGACACACGAAAGGTGGCCATCAAATAGTTAAAACAGTCCTCAAATATGGCAGGGAAGTTTTCCAAAGATTGATAACTGACAGTGCTGTTTAAGAATTGAAGTTTGAGAATTAGGGTGAAGTTTTAAGGAGCTGGTTTCTGTTCTTCTCCATAAAACCAGAAAGTGGATTGAGTTAAAGTCCTTCCAGGGAGCAGGGTGCATCTACAACCAAGTCAATATCCCTCTTCCTCAGAAAAACTAATTAAAAGATGAATTGGCAGTACTGAGCTCTGGGGAGAGGTTTAATGATCCAACTTAAAATATCTGGTTGAAGGAGATATTCTGTTTACAAAAAGATCCCAGGGTTTCTTTGTTTTTATTTTTTAAGAGTCTTACACCTACATTAAAACATAACATGATCTCCCTTCAAAATTAACACTGGAGTGACTAAGTCAGAATTTAAAGCTAGGCGCTGTTTTTTAAGCCCTGTTTACAAGAAAGGTCACTAGATTTATCTGGGTAGATGGTTGCCCAAGTGACCCATGACCTTACAACACCATGTAGCAACCCACCTCCAAATATAAATGGAAAGTATGAAACAATGTGGAATATCTCCTATTGCTTGTATCTAAACCAAGAAATACAGTAAAGTCAAGAAACAAAGGACAAGTTTTTCATTTGACTAGAGCACAGACAAAAAAGGCATCTAAAACAAAGAAGAAAATGGCACTAGATACACATCACCTAGCAGGAAATCCTGCCAGATAGCATCTGCTATACAAAACTGGGATTTTTCACTGCATCGACATCATTTGCATAGGTTGTCTTAAAAAAAAAAGAAGATCTTTGAAGTAAGATGATGCTATCCTACCTGGCCCAGGCACTGCACATTGCAGGGCAAAGAAAAAAAGAAAAGGATTGCTCTGACGATTTTTTTAAAAAAAAGGGTTTTTTTAAATCCCTAATGCTTTATATTTCAGGGTAAGAATGTGCTCAGTTTAACTACAAAGATAAGGAGAAGTTGAGAAACCTGTTTACATTTTTGCCTTTGCACAACCCTGTGCATGAGCAGCCCGGCAATAGTAACGAAAGTAACTCGTCACAAACAGCTCGAGCCTGCCAGCAACGAAAATTAATGGGAAGGCAAGGATTTTCTTTTGATGTTGGAAAGACTCCAGTAAAAACTGGTTTGTACATGGGAACATGGTGTCAGACTAGAAGAGAATCAGCTTGTCTGACTTGTGGTTTTCTTGACAACATTCATCTTCTCTTGGCCTGATAGAGAGCAATTAGTGCTTGTCAGTTGAATCATGTGTTATTAAGATCATTCAGGCATTTTTTAATTATGATTACCTAAACAGACAGCAAAAGAAATTCTCAAGCAACTCTAACAATCCACTTCCTTTTCAGATGCTTCCAAGTCTTTTCTCCTTTAATGTTTTAAAGTATGGCATTGGATTTTACCTGCAAAGACGTTTTCCATTTTAAATACATTAAAAAAAAAGGCACTATAGCCTAAAATCCAAGCACTATCGCTTTACCAGATGCTGAGTAATGATTTTTTTTTTTTGCAGTTAAAAAGTAGATCAGTCTTCTCTAAACCCAGTAAGCTGCTCTATATGCCAAGACTTGTTTTAGAACACCAAAACCAATGCCAATAAGTTTATAAAGATACAGCATTCCTAATACATACTTCTTTCTTTCACCATTGCAGATTTCCAATCAGGATATGAACAGTGTCAGGAATGACATCATTCTTGGGTGGTGTTTCAAACTCCTCCCCAAATAAAATGGTTCCTTATCACTGACTTGGACAGTTTTTCCACTGTAAAGAAAGCTAAAAGCAAGACAAGACTAGACATAAAGTTTCTAGTTATTTAAATTCCAGGTATCAGAGTAATTGGATTTTATAGACTTTGCACAGATGAGATCAGGACAGCTTCAGCCCTAGGTTTGAGCTTCGAACATCACTTTTAGAGCAACACTATTGTTTCTTCCCGTTGGCATTTCTCCCTTCTCTTTATCAGGGGATTTTTCAAGTTCCTAAATTAACATTTCCTTTTTTTCCCCCCCCCGCTTGCTGCAAGCCTTGGCCCCCAGAACTCGCGAGCTCTTCTTGCTGTACCATCTGCTCCTGCACGAGGAGCCAAGGGCCTGCACGGCAGCATTTGGGAATTGGGAAATGAAGGTCTCAGTTCTGTGGGAGCCCCGATATCCCTGTGAAGCGCTGCGGAGCTGTGCATTTCCTCTGCATGAGCAGCTCTGTTAAAAGGAACACACATTTCCAAACAAACAGGGTAAATATTTAGCGTGCACCTTGATTTTAATAGGCATCAAAATCCTGCTCCTAAAATGAATGATATTCAAGTATCTATTACCAATTCCCAGGAGTAGATCTAATGAAGGATCCTTGAGGATTTTTCTTTTTGGAAAGGTTCTTCACATTTGTTTGCAGCAACAGCAGAAAACAGAACAGGCACAAGATGACTCTGCCTGCATCAACACCATATTCAATACTGCATTTAAGGGGGTAAAGTCCCATACAGGGAATAGCCAATAATTTGGGAACAAAACTGACGATAATAGCCAATTTCCTGGAGTGGAAAACAGATGCAAGTTAATGGCACATATTCTAATAAACACCTAAGAGCTTATTAAAATGGCAAGTGGGCAGATGAAGGATGAAGGGAAAAAAAAAACAAACCAGAATTCTTAGGATAATTTTGATTTAATTTTGTTTCTCTTATGAGCCCTAGTTCCAGTATATTACATGTCTCATTCTTCCATTGGGGAGAATCTTACAGACTAGTTCTGAGGTACTGTGGAGAAAAAAAAGGAAATTACTCATCTTTGGCTCAGCTCAGAGCAGACCATTATTTGCAGGTTTATGAACTATTATGGAAATATAAAGGTAATGCTGACCAAACCACTTAAATCTCCAAGTACTATTGCTGATCCCTGGGAAAGCAGATAGAAGACTAGAGCGGCATCCAAGACTGTCATCGTCTTGGTTTCTGCTTGCTGGCCAAGTTTATAAAAAAATCAGCATTCTGCTTCCTAAATTAAAAATCTGCGTGAATCCTTTTGCTGCAACAGCTGATCATTACCCACAGTAATTCTCATCATCAACATCAAATTGGATATATTCAAGGCATAGTTAAATAGGTCTGAAAAAAACTAGAAATGAGAAGAAACAGGAGTTTTTACCTTGGATTCAGCATCCCTTAGTAACAGGCTATTCTGAGGAACCTGATGTCCCCATTTCATTACTCAGCCTGTGCCTACCTTTAATAACTTCTCCTACTCATGGGTGATATAGTATTTTTATACTAGGTTTGTCTTTTGCATAGACTTGAAATATTTATATGGTTTTTTTTTAAAAAAATCATAGGAATAGAAATTTCCTGCAAGATGCTGTTTTATGGTTTAAATAATTTAGGCCTATGATAACTACACCTAGAAACAGTGCACACATGAAAGTTACAGAATTATTTTTTTATTTAGGAAGAAACTGCTCTTGAAATGACACCTTCTACCAGAGATGTCAAAAATGTGTATTCAGGATACTCAAGTCACTTAAATTCTTATTTCTAGAGCCAAGGATAACATTAAATATGAACAGCAAGACAACAATTTAGCTGCTGTAGGGAGTTTCTGGATCAAAATGTCTTGTAATTTTTGGTTCAGATCTTTCTGCTCTCTGCAAGAGGGCTAAATGACAAAGAAACACGCTGCCATCGTTTAAATACTGTGCTTGGCAGACAAACACACACACGAGGCTCTTACTCAGTGCTGCCAAACCTATTTTGAGTCAAAACCTCAAGCTCTCTGCAATGCTGTCCAGTAATGCCACCTTTAAGCAAACTGGTTCTTAACACAGTGGTGGGGTTTGATTATAAGATAAAATTCCTCTCCCTGCCTTTTCCTGTAAATATTCATTCCCTTTGGCTACCAGTAAAACACTTGAGCAAACCGATCCTTGCTGAAACAAATTACATTGCTGAGAAATTCTTCATTTGCAAGACACAAAGAGCTGTGCCTGATGTTACCTCCCCCAGTGGTAAACCCAACTCACCTTCTGTTAACTAAACCCAGCTGTAACAAATACTTCAACTCCCTGCTCAAAACGATTCCTGTTCTCCAGAAAATTGCCTAATATTCGCTCTCATCCCTCCATTAGGTTCTCCCAATCTTTCTTACAGAAATTACCAAAATGATGTCAAGTATACAACAACTGTGAACCCCACAGTCTATAATTCTCCCACTTTTCCTGTTCATTAGACACTTTTAGTCAGTTGTTTAGTACGTTATTCATTCTTGTTCCCAGTCCTCCTCCTCCTGCTGCTGCAGATAATCCACTGATGTTGACATAATCCACAAATACCATCAGTCACATCAGTTTGTGCTGCTGCCTTGAATGCTGCGGCACAACTCTCCGGGATGCCACTTAGATTAGCCCAGGACGTTCAGGCGATGGCTCAAGGGCAGCCACCTTGCTGCTCATTTAGGGGGGCCAGACACAAACCCCATTAGCAGGTTCTGCCCCCTGCAGCAGCCTCGCTCCCCGGGGAGCTGAGCACACCACAGCTCACAGCTCCCGCGGTACCAGCAGAGGCCAACACTCACTTTGGATTATTTTATGCGCGCAAATTAATCCCTCCATTTAGCAAAACCCGTAAGAACACACCCAAGCCAGAAAATCTGTAAAGAAGTGCGCTCTAATAACAATGAAGTTAATTTGATACCGTGCGCTGATTTATACTGCACGGCACTGCACCTTAGAGTACAGCAGAATATTTTCATTTACAAGTGAAACAAGTGACCCCGAAGCCTTGAGCACTATTTCTATGATTTTCACGAGATTCATTTGGCAGCAATGTGCTCCTAAGGTGGCAACCAACCCCCAAAAAAGTGAGGTAAGCAGAGATAACGGAAAAAGATAAGAGACATTGTTCTTCTCTTAGTTTACACTGCAGGAGCTGCAGCACATGCACAGTCCCCTGCCTTGAAACTCCTCTGCACCGCAACAGTGGAGAGAACTGCATTTAAGGAAATGTAATTACAGGACCAGAGAGAACCAAAGAACTGACTAAAAGGCAAAATTCTTAACTCTGGTGATGTCTGTGTTGGCTGTGTGAAGCAGAGTTGGGCTCTCAGGTCAGGACAGACACTGGAGAGAACCGAGGGTGAAGGAAAAGCTTCTCTGATCTTGCCATAAATGCCACCCTGCATAAACATGCAAAAGCATCTCCTAATCCCATGCTGATTCATAAATATATTAAAATTATTCAAAATTGTAAACTGCCATTTGTTACATACTTGTTTTAAATATTTTAGTTATTTTGAAATGAGTGTTTTCTAAGAGTCCAAACAGATCCTTCTCAATGATCTATAGGATTCACTAAAAAAGCACAATTATTCAAGCATTCCTCAAGAATTTTAAAGTACAGTTTCATAGGAAAAGAGAAATTTATACAAGTAAACTTCTGAGAAAGTACTGAAATAGTTTTGGGGGCTTTTTTCCCCTTCCTTCCTCTTTGTAGAGGGCAGAAAGGAGAATTTGTGCATTGTTCTTGTCTGAAAACTTGACACCAAATTTGGAAGAGGTTCAAATTCACCTGTTAACCAGCTACAGCACGAGACATATGAACACACAGAGAAGCCTTGTCCCAATTTAAAAACTACTGCTTTCAAAATAATTTGCTTACATATATAATTTATTTGCAGTGCCATCAAGAGCAGCTAAGTTGAGGCAGGCACGCAGAGCTCGCTTTGCAGCCTTCTGGTAGGTATAATTTAGCAGTCTGAAAGGAGTCCTCTAACTAATTTTGAAATGTTAAGCACAACCTCTTGAAATCTTAAGAAAACAGTGAAGCAAAGATAATCAACAGAAGCATTTCTTTCACAGTTGAGAAACAACCAACTCTACATCAGCTCCACAAGAAAACTCCACTGTATTTTACAGAAAACTCAGAAATTTGAGCAGCGTAGAATAGATGGATGGTCTTACTGCCTAAAATGAATGACACCAAACATACCCAGCAGCTAAAAATACAGTAAATCATCTGAAAATATATGCCAGGAATCTTCACAGTACCCTGCCCTCCACCCTAATCCACCCCCTTCTCCCATGTTACTGTAAAAATTTAAGCAGTTTTTAGGGTCTGGGATCCTCACTGGCTTCATTAGGATCCACAGGTGTTCCTAAAATGTGTTAAAAAAGAAATCCAAGTAATTAAATATCTGAGTCTGTGTTTTCTTTAATAATAAATGCTTCTGCTGAAACCAGAATTAATTCTAAGGATGACTAAAAGCCCTAAATATTAAGGGCATGAAGCCTGACACTTTACTGTATTTATATTAAAGACTGAATCACCAAAATTAAAATATTACTGAGTTTATGGGAAGAAGCCATTACTTACTGTTACCTAGAAAATATCAACCAACAAATCCACGTCTCCCACTGCCAAAGAAAAACCATTCAATGACTGGGAGCATCATTTTATTCACTACGTTACCATTTGAAAACATTTTTTCCTGCATTGCAAACCACAGAACTTAACTCACTCATCACTGGAGAAAACCATTCTAAATCTGTTCTAAAAGGGCCCTATAATGAAAAATCTAAGCATGCGGCCAGCTGAGCAGTAAGAACAGGCATGAAGGGTTGGAAATTTTATTCCCTGGTATGGGCCAATAGTTGGGCAGACATGCAACAGCCAGATCAGCTCTGCAATTTATTTTTATGAAGGGGGGAAAAAATAGCAAGGCAGAAGAAGACTGGGGAAAAAAAAAATGTTTCAGGGATTTGCTTCAGAAATAGCAAAGATCAAGACCAAAGAAATCCAAAGTTTGGCAGGGAGAAGGGGCCAGGTGGCAGAACATGCAATGCAGCAGCCACATGGGCATTGAAGGACCTCAGCAGTAAAATCAATTTTCTAGCAAATAGAGGGACAGCAGAAAAATCAACTGTGATTTCCAACCTTAGCAAAAATAGAGGGGAAAATGCATTCCTGCCCTGTGAACAGGGTGAGTTTAAAATGTATGCACAGTTCCCATGAAAATTACAAATTTTCAGAAGAACAGATCACTTTTATGTAAACAAGTGGCAATATAAAAGTCTAAACTGACCTGCCTCACCATTACTCATTTGCACTGGAGGAAATGGTGTTTTCCTTACTGCAAGAGGGGAAAAAGAAAAGAAAAAGCACATCCTGAGGAAAAAAACATAAAGGAAAGGACATCTCTTGCACTAAGTATTATTAGAAAACAGATAAGCATTAAAGTGAGTCACAGTTGGACCAAATAAGCAAAGAATACCTTTAAAGGCTGCACAACACCACAATACTATAAACAAGTAATGAGAAAGAAATAGCTGGTTTCTGAAAAGCAGGCAGTGGTTCTCAGCAGCAACTTCATTTTTCACTTCCTAAGCATGGCTCAAATCGCACAAACTCTCAGATTCTCCAATATTTCTTTCAAAAGCACTTTGCTGTAGGAATCAGCAACCCTAATTCTTCACACTATTCCTTGTCTGATGCCAAAACCACCAAAATCCTTGGAAACGGCAGAGAATGGGCGAACGGGGCAATACCTGCTGGACGTGATGTGAAGGCGAGCGGCCTTTCGCAGCGGCACTCAGCTGGGGGGTTCAGCAGCTGGGCACTGCACGGCGCTGCACGGCGCTGCATGCGCTGCATGTGCTGCATGGCGCTGCATGGCGCTGCATATGGCGCTGCATATGGCGCTGCATATGGCGCTGCATGGGGNACTGCACGGCACTGCACGACGCTGCATATGGTGCTGCACGGGGCTGCGCATCATGCAAGGCACTGCAAGGCACTGCACGGCACTGCACGACGCTGCATATGGTGCTGCACGGGGCTGCGCATCATGCAAGGCACTGCAAGGCACTGCACGGCACTGCACGACGCTGCATATGGTGCTGCACGGGGCTGCGCATCATGCAAGGCACTGCAAGGCACTGCACGGCACTGCACGACGCTGCATATGGTGCTGCACGGGGCTGCGCATCATGCAAGGCACTGCAAGGCACTGCACGGCACTGCACGGCACTGCACGGCACTGCACGGCACCACACAGCACTGCATATGGCGCTGCATGGGGCTGCATGGCTCTGCATGGCACTGTGTGGCGCTGCATATGGCATTGCATGGGGCTGCATGGCACTGCACGGCGCTGCATGGCGCTGCATGGCACTGCATGGCACTGCATGGGGCTGCACGGCGCTGCACATCATGCAAGGCACTGCAAGGCACTGCACGGCACTGCACGGCACCACACAGCACTGCATATGGCGCTGCATATGGCGCTGCACGGCACCGCACGGCGCTGCACGGCGCTGCACGGCGCTGCACGGCGCTGCATGTGCTGCACGGTGCTGCACGGCGCTGCATGGCGCTGCACGGCGCTGCAGCCCCGGGCCCGCAGCAGCTGCCACGGATCCTGCGGGGATGCAGGAGGCCTCCGGGGCATGGAACGCTGCCGGACCTGCAGGCGTTGGCCCAGCCATGGTGCCCGTGTCTGCGCAGGGCACACAAAACACAAAAACTGGCACGGCTCAGAGCCCTCCTTTCCCGAGCTGCCTCTCTGCGCTTTGAAAATGCCTTTTTGTGGTCAAGTCGAGGGTAAAAGCTCCACCATGTGGGAGAAGCTTAGCACTAGCCCAGGTGACGGCGGTGTTTACTCCGTGGAGCATCCAAGGAGCACGGCCCCGGTGGGCGCCCCACGGCAGCACGGCCACCGGGACACCCAAAGCACCGGGAGGGCTCCCAGGCCACGAACAGCCCGTGATGTTCATTAATTTACAGCACGCTGTCACTGCCCTGGGTACCCACACATCATTAATACCTGTCAATTACGAAAATGAGGGAGGCTCACAACACTTCCGAGGCTTTTGTTTTGTGAAGGAGTAACTTTTTCCAGAGCCATGAATAATACTTGGTGCTGTATGACTGAAAACAGTGAATAATCGCAAAAAAAAGGAACTGCTCCATGTTCCAGTGAAGAGACAGCCTGCCAAAACAAACATATTATGGCTGCAAAGGAAAGTAATGTGTCTGTAATTTTAAACTCTGTCCACTTTAGTAGTTCAACAAGTTTTTATCTCACCCAAACAACAGAAGCAGTAACACAGAGCACAGAACCTGCATGAACCGACCTGTACTGTGTGTGTGGTGGTGGGGAGCAGCAGACAACTCAAATAAAATGCCACCTGTGAAATTTCATGATAAATCTACCTTCAAAGCCCAATGAAATTATGCTACACAAGCAGAATATTAATTCTAAGCAATTAGGAAAAAATATTTTAATAGGAATAATACCTAGTCTTTCATTCTCACAAGTAGTCACATAATTCATTAGTAAGCCCCACCCGCCCCCAAAAAGAAACAGATCCAATAATAATCTTACAAATAATATTAGAAAAACTGACAGTGTTTCAGGATTGCATTTATACACCACTAAGAGGGAAGAAGGATTAAATATTCTTCAGCATCAGGGCAACCAATCTTAAAAGCGTTATTTTAAAATAAAACAATTAGGGAAAATATCTTAGTTGCAGAATTTAAACATATTCACGACAAGTTTTTTAAAAACAAGAGCCTAATCAGCATACAGGGACTGGGGTTTCAGCAGTGACTACAGATTTTGCAGGTGCTTTTCAGTAGCCCCATTTGAACAGCTCCACTATTTATTCAGTTGATTAAGCACATGTTGGGAACAAGGCAGTGCTGCTGTCAGGATGTGCAATTGGGAGATGCTTCCCAACGCTGCCCAGATCCAGAAATCCCCATCTTCCAACCTCACTATTTCAGCACACACACGGGATCACCAGGGAAGGGTCCAACACAGTGGGGCCCCAATGCAGTGAGACAGCAGAACATGGAATGCTCATTCCTGGACAGTCAAAGCTCCAGGAAATGGTGCATTCAATCTCTAGCTGACTTTGTTTTTATAAACATACGTATCAAGGTCTGCTAGAGGGCAGCCTGGGGGGACAGTGAGGAGGGAGGTGGCTGCGGCCCCTCATCTCCAAGCCTGAGGACCAGTGGCAGGTTCCCCCTTGCTCTGCAGCAGCCGCAGCCCCAGGGAAGCCCCTTCCTGACCCTTCCACCACCCCGGCTCCCTGCCCACGGCTCCACTCCTCCCAGGCCAGGGCTGCAAACCAGGGAGCACAACGGGCACGGAGTGCGGGCTCGACATTTCTGAGCCTGAATTTTAGCTTGCTAACTATTGCCAACAGCTTTTCTAAGGGAAAGCTGTCGACAGTTTCTCCCTTTTTAAAACATCTCTCTCCGTTTCTCAGCACAGGTTCAGTAAACAGTGTTCCTTTTCCCGTAACAACTGTCCCCAGGCGTAGTTTCCTATGACTTAACCAAAGGAGAGAAGTGTCAGTCCCATGGACCAACAATAGACATTTTTACACAGCATGTTATAAAAGAAACTGCTCGAATTGTAAATAAAGCCTTCTTCCTCTTCTGACAACTCTATGGAGTCCATCTATTTTGTGTCCTTGTGACAACGGAGAGCTCCACTACCCTGGCCAGGAGGGATGCAACCCTGCCGCCTGCCTGGCCTGGCCTGGCCGGCCCAAGGTGGCCGCACCAAGAGCTGCCGTGTCCTTCACCAGCCCCTGGGCTTTGCAGGGCCGGCAGCGGGCCCAGCCC
>WBMY01009119.1:619945-638533 GCA_013397315.1 Donacobius atricapilla
TATCCAGTCGGATCTTCGGCCCTCTGGGTGGGAAAGTGGGGGGGTGGGAGGGATAAAAATCAGGCTCTGTCATCGCAACCAAGAGCGACTCTTATACCCACAGAGCCAGTTGGCACCAGCCAACCGTATCTCTGAATTTATGCTAATTCTGTCACTCATCATTACCAGTCAGTCACTTCGAAACCAGCTCTCTGGGAAACACCCCAGTTCGGCTCTGTCCTTCCTGAGGAAGGATGAAGATAAATTTTAAGAACTATTTTTTTCTTCAATAAGGCTGAAACAGAGCTGAAGTTCTTGAGGCTGGTAGAAAAGTTTTGTTCCAATAGACACATCACCTGTTTTTTTCAAAGGCAAACTATCTTTTCAAAACTAACTGAAACATTTTAAATGTCTATGAGCTGAGGCCACTTTCACCAGACACATCACACCCAACCATCTGACTTTGAGAGTCAAATCACCTCAGCTGGCTGCTCCAGGACCATTCATTTGGAGGACTGCACTCTGAGGTCAGCTAATGGCCCTGCCTCATCCACCTACGATTTAGGTGTCTTTGTTTGCACAGTACAGAGGATCACTTCATCAAAGCTCTTACACAGCCACGCTCCATTTTCAATTCGCGTTTCCCTTTAATCTACACATCCCTCTGGCGGGCTCCTTCTCCAGACATGAGTGTCCTCACTGCATTCCCTGGAAAACGCTGCTTCCCACCACATCCCACCTGCCCTTACTGCTTTTATTGCCCAGAGAACAGTTATGCACCCCTCCACTTTTGCGAAGTCTATCAGCACGGAGGGCCATCATCGCTCTGTCCTGCTCCACTGCCTCGTCCCACAGCTGGGGGTGACAGACCCAGCTGGCTGCTCCATCACAAGGGCGCTCTTATGAAATTTCCTTCCTGTTTAGTAACACATGAACGTCTCTGTATGAAGAATATGAGTTGTATAAAGAGTATTAACTAAAGCGTTGATGAAATATATGGGGGCAAGCCTGCAAAACAATTTACACGTACAAAAATTGTGTGACCATTTGGATAAAATGCCTCCATGCACATGGAATAGGAAACATTCAGAGATGCATAAACCTATTTTATGTCTCATCTCAGGAATTATCATCATGCCAGTGTCTGCAGTGGAAGTGATGCAAACTCAAGAGACATACATGTTGAAATCACCATCAGTACCTCCTACAGTAGTGAAATACTCATTAAAGATTTGCCATCCAAATACTGACTTGCAGGTCTCACACTTAACTCGTCAGGTATTTGATGATCCCAGAACAAGGCAACATATCCATAATCACTGATTTCAGTGGTCTGTAAGTTCTGGACTCAAAACACCAAGCACTGGAGCATGTTTTATGTATGTGCTCAGTGGCTATACAGCAGAATCATGTCATTGTTCAAACTGCTTAATCTGTCTCAGCATTTAAAATTAAAGTTGAAAAGAACCACTAGTGCTTTTAACTGTCCTTAAATTACATCAATTGCATTGTTAAGCACTTTAACAGCCTTATGAAGGCAGCTAAGTAAATCACTGCTCAAAAGTAAGTCTGTACCAGCACCTCCCAAGCTCCACACAAAGGACAGATGTTGATGTCCCAGCCTGAAGAATGAGGATCTCCCATACATGAGAAATCAAAGCAGAGGCTACTTTTACCCTTTGCCAGACAATCTCTGTGTCAGCATCAACTGCTGGAACAGCAATATATCGTGCGCACAGAGAGCACTCAAGTTATGCTGTCATGATTCTGTTTACACCCTGTCCTGCCAGCAGGCAACTGATGTCATACACCTGTATACAACAGAAAAATTCCCAACCCAGAAATTTCTGCTGGCAACAGATCAACAGGCTGTAATGAGCACTGAAAACAAATCTCCAGCCTTTAGCCAGAGCTCACTGATCTCTGCTTGAACTATTGCACAGGGCTAAAACTTCACAGCTCCAAGAGCAGAGATGTCACTGCTAGGGTCAGCAACAGACTGAACAAAGCCAGTGCTGGTGACCACAACTTTGGATTTTTAGATCAACAGGCTCTCTCTTTGGGATGTGCTTTCTACGTCCCGTGTAACTGGAGAATGTGCAGGTGTGGTGGTCAAACAACTCGACAGAAGTATTCTTGTGCATTATAAATAAGCACACCTGTACTGACATGCAGAACATGGAACTTGCACAAAATAGCAGCCAAATTCTTACAGCAACAACAGACGCAAGCTGAACCAAATACAGATCAGGTTGTTTCAAGAATAGCAATTATATATATATATATCACATACATATAATCTCACATATATATATATATCAAGAGATACTTGATATACCGAGAAGAAACAATGGAATGAAATAAAGCAATCCGAAAGTTTCGAGCCATCTGTATATTCCATGCTGAGTATCAAACCATCTGTATTATATTCTTAGATCAGCTAAAGCAAACCACTGGCACCAGTGCCAAGATTGGCAGCAGAGACGATTTGGACTGCCACCAACGAGAACGAGCTACCATGCCTTTTAGAATAAATTTTGTAGCAAACACCAAAAGGGTTGATCAACACATATTATCACAGCTACAACAAGCCAACTAGTTTAAAAAACAGCCTTTGCCATCCCACAGTGTTTGATTTTGTGCCGTACGATAAACTCTACGCCTAAAAAGGAAATTCAGCTTCTCACTGTCCCTGTCCCGCAGGGAAATGGCTCAAACCACCCCAGCAGGTTTTGCACAACAGCACCAAGCACCTGCACGAGGTGTCAGCAAGCTCATACCCCACATCAGCGACTGCAGGAGTTCACAGCCATATTCAAGGACACCAAGACCCCACAGGAGTCAGGGGAGAGGCAACTGCACCCCAAACTGAACCCTCAGCAGCATTTTCTGAGGCACATCCTTGGAAGGTCTCCTGCGTCAGTGTGGGACAAGGTTTGGCTTCCTTCATCTGCGAGACACCAGCAGCACCAAGTGACCCACACTCATTTACATCTTCTCCAAGCCCAGTCTCCACCATTCTACAGCACCCCACTTGTCCCAGGAAATTTCATCGATCCTTTGAAGTCTAGCCAAGACTTCAAAGGCAAAAATGCCAAAATATCCTTGAGGATAAAGTTGCTGATGTAAAGAACATTGGCTAACCCCAATAAATTTATTTTCATGTTTGAAAAGAGCCCGAAAATAACTATTCACCACCTTTTCCTCTGCTTGAGATTTTGAGAACAACCCGCCTACCAAAGAGTGTAATTCTCTTAGCGCTAAGAATTTTGCATGGGTGGAACTCTTTAGCTAAAAGTGATGATAAATAACACCTCCTCAATCCTGCAATCTCCAGAAACAGTTTACAAGAACTAATACATTGGGTTGATTTGCAATGTTCAGCTAGAATTTCCCAACCCTCTGATGTCCACCTGAAGGATGCCAGGGGAGACATCAAGATCAAGGGAGCACAACACCAAGTTCAGCTGTGTGAGGATCTTCCTTCCTCTCTACCTCTGCTGTTGTGGGAATATCTGACTCTGTGATAAGTTTCTGCGTGGAGAATTAGCAGATAGAACACATTGCCACATCCTGAAAGCTCATCCATCACCCCTTCAACAGCCTCACAGGACCCTCGCTCTGCTGGGAAGCACAGCACCAGCCTTTAGCTGAAGGTACAACCCTCTAATGACAGATTTCTTTTTTTTTTCAGCATTCACACAGCACTTAGGTGTTAAATCAGCAAAATTAAGCAGCATTTTTTCAACTTTTGTGTCCAGTTTATGTACAAATGCTGCTAATTGATAGAAAAGCAGTGTACACAGGTTCAAGAACTTGCCTGCATGTTCTTCTTACCTCTAGACCTGCCACACAAAGGCCCACACACACTTCCATCAATGAAATGGGTTGCATATGATTTTTGTAAACTTATTCATACACTCAATGCAGAGCACCTTCTGAAGAGGCCAATTAAAGGTACCAAAGAACAGCAGAATAATATCCTATCCCCAATAAAACATATTTGCACTTTGAACTATGCATATTGTTTAACTCCATTCGGAATCCTATTATGAGAAACTTATTTTATGAGTCTGCCAAAAAGCCTGGTTACCAGAAGCGTAATCACAGTAAGCAATAAAGGCCGACATGGAGGATATTTCTAGGCAATTACAGCAGGTGTTTTAAAGGCATAAAGCTGCAGAGTTATAAATCTATTTAGAGCCACATACACAGAGAAAGTAAAAGGCAACCAGAAGGTTCAAACTCGCACAGCAGACAAATATTGTTCTTCTTTCCCTGCAGGATGTAGAGGCTGCAGGAACAAGTCCACAGTGAATTTCAGCAAGTCAGAAGAAAGCAATATAAAATGCAGAGGTACAACAATCACTGCAAAATGAACATAGTGCCTTCAAAGGAGGATGCAGCATACATTCACATATATATCTATATCTATCTACACATCCATATATACATACATATATATATATATATAAATGATACAAAGCTCAAAAAAATCTTATCACTTAAGAACTGCTAGATCACTTTTAAAATGTTCTTTCTTTTCAACTCAATTAAGCAGGGTTGCATGTAATGTCTTCTGTTGCATGAAGAAGTCTGAAAAGACAGTCTAATGGGGGGTGGCTACAGAAAGTAAAGTTGTAGATGTGACAAGTCCCTTTCAGACCTTACAAAACCTTGTACATGAGCCGTATCTACAGTGCAGAATTGGTGGAGGGAACTCAGGGAGAGCTGACTTGCCAACACAACACGTAACTTTACAGAACGATTGCTGGTTATCAAGGTTGCATAAGCCAAGAGACAACACCAACGATAAATATGACTACCAGCTATTCCACACAACCCCAAGCGTCCTGCCAAGCCCTCCTTCATGTTCTCTCTCACACAGACAAAGGCCTCAAAGCCATGGGACATCTGCCAGGGAAACAAATGAAGTTAAAAAACCAGAAGAACATGAACATGTACTAACCTAAACTTGTGTGTTCTTTCTTCCCAATTCCTCCCCCAACACCTCCCCCTACAAAGACAACGTCTCAGTTTACTGTACTCTCTTCCTTCTCCCAACCAGTCTTAACTCTTGGACCAATGTTTTAAAGTTTCCCTACCTTTGAAAAAATAATGTTCAGTTCTTAAATGTTTTGCCAGATCTGGACCACACCCTGCCCTCTCCCAAAATCTTGGTTGTTTGTCTCCTATTGCACATAATCAATTATAGCCCTTTCAGGTTTGTATTTTGCATGGTGGGAGCTGATCCAGAAGGGAGATTGTGCTTGTGTGAGCTTGTGTGTTTACACAAACACACACACACGTACACACACCTTGACAGAACTGTTTTGTCTCTATAGAACTTCAGGGGATTTTCCTGAAACTGAGTTTTTCACTTGTAAGCAGATAAGCACCTGATAGAAAAAAAAGTAGCTGAAAATTTGACTCTTACCAGGTCATGCAAATCACTTAAAATACAAAAGGAAAGAGCAGAACCCCCATCATTCTATCACCACAAGAACTGGGAATCAATCATAAGCAGTAACCACAGAAAAAATGCACAGAGACACCCAGCAGACCTCTCCAGTTCCGCTGTACATTTATTTCCCTCTCCCCATTCTTCTTCCCGGATTCAGTGTCAGACACCAACTCCGAAGTTTGACAAAAAAGGGATACGGCAGATTGCCCACCAGCCGCAGCATGTGCTGCCAAGTGAGAAATACAAGCTTGGAAACAGGCTCGAGATTCCAGCCAGGACAGCGAGGCTCGGAGCATCACACCAGTGACATAACTGAGCGTGGTGGGGAGAGGCTGCAGGGGACGTGGGAAGTTATTGCATGAAATAACTCTGCAGTGCATGCAAAGGAGCTGTTTTCAGTACCCAGCAAGACAACTTCATCATTTAGGATTGCCAAGAAGTAACTGCAGCTTTCCTCTTTCTGATTCTTCTTTTTATAACTAAGTCGAACAGCTAAATCCCCTTTACTACTCGAATGTGAATTTTCCAGCATAACTTTCCTGTGGATGTTCTGTACCTAAATTTTCTTTATTAGCTACACTAAAATGACAATCAAGTGACACTTGTCAAGTGACAATCAGTCCTTGACAGAACAAGCATCACCCTGGGTCTAGTTCACAACTTTGGGCTCCTACAACATTGGAAAAGAAAGTTTACATCCTAGAAAAGACAAGAATCATCTTGTTAATTTGTTTGGTACAACAGTGTGAACAGCACATGTAGACAAATACTCAATTTGTCTTCAGACAGTTTTTAGAAGACAGACATTTTATCAGCGGATCTGTTAACACTTTCCTTCAGAAAATATGTTTCGCCTGCCAGCAAACAAACAACAAAATAATGTGTCATATCTGTAAAACGAGGGAGAGAAATAATCAAGATTAGCTTCAAAGTGTTGCAATAAAACAACAATAATCAAAGGCTGGAACATGGAACTCATGTTTCAGCCCTGTGCTCACAATCTCACATTTGCTCTTTTTCTCTGCAGCACCTGCAGACACGGTGGCATTTCACGGTGATTCTCTCCAGTTCTGCTCTTTAACAATAACCAAGGGAATGTGATGCTCATGAAGCCAGCGTGCCGTGGCTTGGAAGGCACTGCTGGAAACCAAGGCAGCTCACACGGGCTGTGCTACACCCGGATGAGCCCAAAAGGCAAAGCAGCTCCATGCTGCGAAAGGCACCCGGAGATGGTGCTGCTTGTTCCAACCCTTCTCAAGTCACCAGCACCACTGCAACTGGCTTCCCCACTAACTTAAACGACGGGAAAAAACCTGCAAAATTCTGCTATCTTTCTGTTTAACTTGACATAATAACTGCTAAGTAAGTTCTCTATTTTGAACTCAAGGGTACAGAAGAATCTTTAACCAGCAAACACTACATGGAAGCACTTTTGAGTGAGGCTTCCAAGATCCCGAAAACATTTTTAGTAAGCTCCATAAATTGTAGTTCTAATTAAGGATTAAATTTGGAGACTAAACACCTCTTTATTTGAGGGCAGGGAGGCTTAAATCTTTTTGTATTAATGCTGAGCTATATCATCTGATATTTTTGCTATGACCAACCTATAAAACCTGTCAAGTTCACTCAGTTTACACAGGGCTTTAATTATGTTTAACTAGAATCTGAATGATCTAATTACTTAACATCTTACAGCACAAACTACTGAGGACATCTGGTTGAGCAATTGGCAAAGGAGTCGGGGAAATAAAACCACTGTTGTGTACCCTGCTCAGGACCCCTGCAAACAGTTCTGCCTCCAGACAGCTTCCTACTTCCATCCCACCTGAAATTTCTGCTGCCTGAAAACAGCTCTGTGAGAACAAATCATCCACCAGCTCAAGGAAAATAATCTGAAGAAAAACTCTTAGTGCCGTGAGCAGGATGATGGGACTTTGAAGAAGTTTCTCACTGTGCTTTGTTCATCACTGGGTGAAAATCCAGATCATGCTCTTGGCCCCTCTGGGGCTCCTTCTCCCACCATTCTCCAGGAATTAAGGCATGGAGGATCACCCCGAGCACAAGAACACTAAAGCTGGTGTCGGCTCACCTCCATCATGCCAGCAGGAAGCTCTCACACCTGCAAGCCTTGAAGATTTTAAAATTTGTAACCTTTAAGGGAGCAGATCTTAGTAAATCCAGGGAAAACTCCACTGGGGGAACTATGAAGTCACACAGAGAGCCCAGAGGTTAAACTGGGAATAAGCAGCAATATGAGCTGAGGATCCTTTTGGCCACGAACTCTTAAATGGTTTCCATAATGTCAGCCTTGGTCAGAGTCTTTCCCTTGGCCTGGCTCCCTGCCAGGGTGATATCACACTTCCTACCTGAGGACTGTTCAAAGAAAAGGGTGCCTGAAACGCAGGAAGCTGTTGTCATGACCCATATTGAGCAGACAAGCTCTCACTTTAATCTCTTCGCCTTGAAACCGCAGCGCACTCACCCAACACATTAACCTGGCGTGGTCAAGGAAGAAATAAAACCTGAAAGTTCTGGTTAAAAACCCAGTGAAAGCTTCTGTTTTCTGTCTTTACTTTTCCTTAACGAACAGATGGAAACCAGCAATAACCATCTGGGTAAAGCAGCAATAGCTGTAAAGCACAATAATTCCACAAAAATACACTAACAAGGTCAGTTAAGTGTTTCTCTAATTGTCTCTTGCCCGTGACCTTTTTCAAAGATCTCAGATGAAAAAACAAAACCAAAACAACTTATGAAAGATCCTTTGGCATCTCTGACAGCATCAAAATTTGATTCTGTATCCTGGGGAAATTCCAGCTGGGGAAGAACATTCTGCCTTCCCAGATTTCCCCCTGCTTCCTCCCCGACCTCCCAGGAAGAACATCCAGATTTCCATGCTCCACGACAAAATTGATTATCCCTGAACGAGCAGTAAAACTAAACCATTCCTGTACGTGCAATGCAGCAAATGTTTTGGAATCCTTCAAGATCAAAGCCACTCTATTAATAAACTTATATTTTTATATTCCTTGCAGCTGAAAAATCCAATTAAAACACTACAGTGACCTTTTACCAAAGAACGACTGTCACAGTGAGGACAGGATCAGAAGACACCCGAAGCAGGGTTGCAGCAAAAATGGGATAGACAGGGAAAGAGACTTTTGCAGTTGTTTTACTTCAGTCACTGGGGTGGTAAAGTGTGGCCTAATTCAATAGGAAGATCTGAGAGGCTTTTATTAGGTCTCCCAAGTAGTGTAACTGACAGTTAAACAAACAAAGTGTCATGCCTTAAGTCAGCATTTAGAAAGTAAATTTATAATGAAGAGCTGACAATCAAGACACCGTACAAAGGGGCTGCTGCCAACCAACAACTTAAAAAAAAAAAAAAAGGCAACTAGATATGGAATGAATATTTCTTACCACTGAAATTAACTTCACAACTGGCTGGAAAAATGATTACAGCAAATAAATAGGGCACAAAACACTATGAAGTGCGACTGCAGTTTGCCATGACATCCCTGGAAGCAAGGCAAGAGCACTGGATCCCAGCCCGGCAGCAGTGGCTGTGTTCTCCCGCACCAGGCATCCCCATCTCACCCGTCTCCTGCCCAAACCCAACGGGCACCCAAACAATGGAAACTAGCACACAGAGCCATCATCTCCTGGGATCAGGACCTTTCACACTGGCAGAAGAAAGCCTCTAACCCCAGTTCCTGCCGTCACCTTTCACCAGCGAGGATCCTGCCAGGCATCAGGAGTGCAAGGCCAGGACCCGGAGACACAACAACCTTTGGCACACAGGCAGCAGCCAGGCACGGAAAGGACCTTTCCAACCCCAGCACACCCTGCTGGATGGCCAAGCAGAGACTGCTGCAGTCCCAAAGTAACTTTTTAGCCCTTGCAGTGAAGTTAATTTTTAAGAAGATGCCACATACAACAGCTCTGGGGCACAGTGACCACTTTCTAAGATCCTGAAATCAATCTAAACTATTAAATTCTTCTTCTAATCCCAGCTAAAGTAGGTTTTCACAGTTCCAATTTTAGACTTCAAGTTCTATTTACAGGACAGAAAATCCCAGATAGTGACACTAATCAAGTTTTACTTAGCTTGGCATATTAAAGAACTAACTATTCTCAGGATATGGCAGAACATCTCAGATGCTAACAGATTTTAATTTATCATCTAAACCAAGCTGATAACAGCACAGTGTGTGTGATGTTTTAATCATTCATGCTGTATTTAACACATCACTCCGAAAAAAAAATCCCACACAGTTCTGGTCTCACAAGCTGATGGCCTGGAGCACAGCAAAAGCCTCACAAAGAGAAAAAATGTGTATCACAAGTTGTACAGAAGAACTCAGCTTTTACAATAAAACTTTCCAGCTGTGGGACTGACCAAAACTCCGCCTGCTCTTAAAAGAAAATGTGAAACCTCATGGGCATGGAAACAGCAAACCAAATTTTGGACATAAAACTGACAGCAGGGCTTAGTAAGACAGTTTAATTTGATTCAAATCTTGACCTTAACTAGGGAATTAATCCTCAGTCCTGCAGGGGTGAAGGACTCTCAGTAACACTGATGGCACCCAGAGTCTCACAGCATCAGGAAAGTACAAAAATAAAATTCTTACAAAGTACTATAGGAATAAATTCCTATAGAACAAGTCTTCCCTCCTTACTGTCTGCTTCATCCAGGGAAGCAAAAGCACAGCACCCCCGAGCTCACCCCTACACGGCCACAAGTATGCACTCACTTTGGGAAGGAATGAAAAAGAGATATTCTGAGTTTCAAGTGGTAATTAGGAGTGTAAAGTACATTTGCCTAACAAAATAGACAAATGTGTTGTGAACAGAGGCCGAGGGATGAGCTGAGGATACAATATTAGCAAGCTGCCCTTTTCCAGCATCCCAAGAATTTTGAAAGCAACACTCCATGCCAAAGAAAATGTGCAGAAACCTATAAGCAAAAGAAAACTAGAGCTCCTGAAAGAGGCAGGGCAGAGCTGGAAGAAGGGGAGGGAAGGAGGAGAAACCAGTGCACTCAACTTTATTTTTTAAATCCATGAAACACTTGCACTCACCTAAAAGAACCTATGTGTAAACAACTCAGCAGAGAAGTCTCTCCACAGAAAATCAATTGCAAGACTACTGGCTCCTTGTTTTTAAATGTTTAATATTATCCCATCCCCACAATTAATATTAGAAAAGCAACTATGCTCATACCAGACATACCAAACCAAAGCTGAGTTCTATCAATATTAACACACTGATATCTGCAACAGAAAAACAGTTATGTAGTTCACTGACAAAATTAACATTCTCATGCTTCAGATCCTAGACAAAGGGTACATTTTATTTATGGATGAAAATGAAGCAAACATCTTTAAGTGACAACATGATACAAATTTACTTTGACGTGAACATGCAATAAAATGTGTAAACACCCAATAAAAATAAAATAAAAAATAATTACAGACAAGACACAAGTATAAATTTTATTGAGCTACTGTGACAACATTTGTGTGTCACATCAATGAAACAAGAAGAAAACAAATGGGGTTGATTAGAAACATGAGATAAAGGCAAAGACGAGAGGCCACTGGACTAGGATGGAGAGATTCACCTTTGCTCACAACTTAACCCTGGGCTGGGCTAGAAAGGGCAGCTCCTTCAGCTAAGCTCAGCAAGAAACTCTGGCTACACACGTGCTGGAAATTCAGCACGTGCAGCAGTGCTCACTGGGTGTTGTGCTGAACAGGGATAAAGTTTATCCACCTTTACAGGACACGAGCAGGAGATGGATATTCCTGATGGCACAAGCAGCACAGACAAAGCAAACCTCCAACCCCACAGACAGCCCAAGCAGGCTGCTGATACACTACAAAGCCTGGGTAATTTGGATAAAAGAGAAAAGTTGGTGTAGGAAAAGGTTTCAAGCTACCCCATGCTATGTCTTTGGTGAATGATGAATTTCAGCCTTCAAGTACAGGTCCAGCACTTGACATAAGAACTGCTCTGAACATCTCTCCTCTCTTTGGCTATCCAGGGGGCTCAAAGGCTCCCAGTTACTGGCCTTAAAACCACCAGAGTGTGGCTTGGGATGGAAGATCCTCCTGCCCCTGGCTGGCAGAGGCTGGCCTGTCCTGCTAGAACAGGGAGCTATTTCAAACCTCGGGCTGAAGCCTGAAATGACGCAACCACAAACTGCTGAATTTTTAATTCAACATTCATATCACTGGCTGCCTATAATGTAAATTTGAAACAGCCTTCAATATAAGGAGAAATCTGAAGGGAAACTTGATAAATTGTACATTACACCAAACAACAGGGAGGTATGTTTTAAAGTAAGAGTGTATCTATGTATGAGTAACACCACATTATAACTTTATAACCAAGGGTAAGAAACGTTTTTTCCAGTGATTTAGTACCAATCATTCTCAATATTCTCTTAGGACAACCAACAGCTCAGTTCTTATTTTCACATTCATTTCTGTAGAAATTGTTTTCAGCAACAGCCTGAAAAGCGCCTACAAATCAGCACATTCTCTGACTGAGCCATTTAAAATATTGAGAACGAAGGTGCAGGAAATGTAACCACTGAGTCTTGTTTATCCACAAGAGGGAATTCAGTAGCAGCAGAACACAACAGTAACTGCTAACTCACAATCTTGTATCTCAAAGAGGGGCTGGGAGCACTATCAGAACTTCCCAGCTGGAGAAGCAAACCAGGGGAGGCAAGGGACACGTTCAGGGACTGGAGGCATGGGGATGGGGCAGCTCCTGACACTGAGGCTGCAACTCCCAACTCATTTGAGAGTCACTGCCACCTCCTGACTGTGCTCACACTGAATCTGAGGCAGGGCAAGGCTCTGGGTGTCAGCACCGCTGCCCGGAGTGTTCACACACAGGCGTTTTTGATGGGCTGACACATACCAGCTTCAGCTCACCCTGGCTAAGAGAAATCTTTCGTTTTCTTTAGAATATTGGTTCAGCAACACCATGAAACCACAAGCACCCAGCAGAGATACCAGTGAGTGCAGGAGCAAGGCTTAACCCGTCAGACTTCCACTGCATCTCATCACCTGCAACATTCCCTTTTGGCTCTGCAGTTTTGTTTCTACAGGAATAAGCCAGGGCATTTCCACTCAAAACATACAAGCTTTTGCCATCTAAGATATACCTAGTCTGAGTCTTCATTTACAAAAAGAAGGGGGGAGGGAAAGTCAAAAGCTATGAAATTCCATGGGGGTTTTGCCCCCTCCTTTATTTTTCAGTAAGAACAATGGGAATGCTTCTCCTGTTCATAATACCTGAAAATACCGCACAGGTGGATAGAAAGCTACCAGGAAACACAAACCCTGATTGTCATGGGACAACACTAAAAACCTGCCAGTGCACTCTGAAGTCACACCATCACCTCAGTATCTCATGGACAGATTTTCCCAGATTGTTCCCACAAGGACAGCCTGGAGGCAAACCCCAGGTGATCCTTTCATAAGGTGAGCGAGTGCAGGTGAGGTGGATTTGGTGGCAACACTGCAGCCAGGCATTTGTTGGGAGACCCACCACG
The DNA here is from genome assembly GCA_013397315.1 of Donacobius atricapilla. NCBI lineage: Eukaryota > Metazoa > Chordata > Aves > Passeriformes > Mimidae > Donacobius > Donacobius atricapilla. The sequence goes on from WBMY01009119.1 coordinate 632,962, forward strand.
TGCCCTGTGCACTGCCCAATATTTATTTATATAAAGGCTAAAATAAGCTCTCTTCTCTCAACGGTACTGCAAGAAGTTTCATTTCCAAGTCTGAGGTTTATGCTCACTCCTTACCTCCTTCCTTTCTTCACCACTTCCCTCTACCCCCTCCACTCCTTTAAGCGGTGCCATTTCCCCCACACTACTTGTTTTTATTTTTATTTCCCCCTAAAACTGCTGCCCTCAACTTGTCACACGTGAGCCACAGACAGAAGCCAGCACTCCTCAGCAAGGAAAGATCTCTGCGATGTGCCAGAACTGATCCTGCACACACCCTCCCCAAGCCCATAAAAGCAATCCCATGGTGACGTGATAGAGCAGCAGCACTGGACCGTCCCTCCTCCACAGCTCGAGGGACGTGATAAAATGTTTGCAGGAATCAGACCACGGTTTGGTCTCACCTGAATACCCACGTGCAGTGCACACCTGGGCTCACCTATACAAGATCACTGGATTCAGCCAGAGGAATGGTCACGTTCCTGTGGAATTTGTGCTGCCATTTACCCATATTTTAGCCTAAATGTTCACATCATTCACAGAAAGCTTGTGCTGGCACTCCAGATGCTGCAGTCTCCAGGTTTGCTCATTCACTGAGGTACATTTCCCCACAAAAGAGCAGAACCACAGGATCTGCTCAGCTCTGATGCATGAACTCCTCTGAAAAGCCTCCGAGACAGCCATGGCCTACATCCGTACGTGCCTCAAAGTGCTCACAACCAGAGACACAAAGATATGGGGGAATTCAAAGCATCTAAACACAGCAGCTTAAAATACTTCCATGCATCTGCTTTTCAGCCTTTCAAAAACGAGTAATCTTCACCTCTGTCTTCCCAGAGCAGATCACTGGGGTCCATGAACCACGGGAAAAGGATGAGCACCACCCCAGCTGCCCTCCCTGCTCCCGGGGAAAGGCAGCACCGCTCCAGCCCCCACAGAAACTTCCTTATTACCCCAACTGCCAACAAAGGAATTCAATTATTGCAAGGCAAGGGGGCAAGTGAATTGCCAGGGAGGCAAAAAGCTGTTAGACATTGGCATGACAGGCTCCAGCTTCAAACCCCTGCTGGCTGTAACAACGCATGGGAGCAGTCGAGAGCTCCTGGCTTTAGCACCTTCATACCAAAAATTACCTTTATTCAGGGTAAATGTTTAACTCTGCTAAGTCACAGGAGGGACCAAGCAACAGTGCAGTAAGAACTGCAATGTCTTGCTAGAGACAGAAGAGATCCACCAGGGTACAGTGGTGGATCTACTGCAAACTCCTTACTGCCTAGTGCTTTCCTGGAAATCCAGGTACTGTTTGTTGGACAGCAGTGGATACTTTTGCTACATGCAACAACCTACAGCCAACTGGGTTTAATCTTTTATAAAAACTTAACACCCAACAATCTGTCTGCATTCCATGTTCTTCACAATGCAAGCAATGCCACAGCCTCTATTTTCTTCATTATAACTGCCAGTAAAGGCAGAAATCACTGATTTGCCTTGTCAAACCACAGAGAACAAAAACAAGCTGAGAACATATGTCATAAAATGAGTAGGATTTATCTTATGTTCACTAATTTAAGGACACTATTTCTGACTATTTCTGAGGTCCAAGTTTCTCTCATGTTTCATGGTACACTCAACTCCATGTGTGAGCCCTCCAGTACAAGTCTCTTCACCCAACACTCCTGGTGTTCTGCAAACAATCCTATTTCAGCTTTGCCTTTCTCATCCTCACATCTTTCTCCCCACTCCCCCATTCCAGCATCATGGACTATTGTCACTATATTCCCAATACAGGAAACACTGTATTTTCAAGGCCTTCCCACAAAGGATATGGGAAAGAACCAAGCACATGTGCAGGAAAAACCTGGATACACAAGATGGGAACTTATCACCCTGCTTACATAGAAAGACTACAAGCCAGTGCACTCTCCCTGCTTGGTGCCTTAAAAAATACCAGTCATCCATATATGTGTCTGTTCTCTACCCAATAAATAAACTGCCTTTATTCTTGGCCTCAGTGTGATCAAACTGAAACTCTGGATAATGCATTTTTCTACATTCACTTTTTGCATTACAAATCAGCTTGCAAATAAAGCATAACTGTTCACTGGAATTTTAGACTGCATGTAGTTTCTTCTCTAGCAAATGTTTCACCCATTACTTATTTGGTATTGCTAGACACAGCCAACCAGTGCAGTTTTTTTTTTTTTTTTGAAAACTCCCAACCATTACCATACCCCAAATCCTCCCTTCTGCATTTCTCAATACATCATCCAATTAACCACAAACTTGGCATGAGAGCAGAGTGACCGAAGCACGCACTGACTCTGCCACATTTCTGATGGGCATTATTTCATTGCAGGAATAGAACAAGGGGTAGGAAAGCTCTCAGAGATTTATCCCCAAGGAACAGGACTCAAGGAATCTTATGAAAGACAAGTTCTTGTGCCAGAAGTACATCAAGGGCCTTTCTTCTGGTGTGTCACGGGTGGTGGGTGTCCAGGGACATCACCCTGACCCCCAGGAGCTGCCAAAGCTTTCCTGCTGCAGGGGAGCAGCGATTCCTCTCGAAATATCTTGGCAGCAGTGCCCTGCTTTGCCATGCCTCCCTTCCCTGTTATTGCATCTTCCTGCAGGAACACCCAGCTGCTTCCACCGCGCCTCCCCAGCAGGTGAGCGGAGCAGAAACGTGCGTCCAGCAGACTGGAGACTCTTCTCCACGAGCACATTCAGCTACCACTATAAACAGGAAACCACTGGCAACTTTTGGGACAGAAACAAGTCTACAATGACCCGCACAGATACACAAAATTCAACACTCAGAGCTGATCACTGATTGCACGTCTGATGAAACATAGGAACTCCTTCACAGATCAGCTTGTTCTCTGGTACCATCAGACCCAACTAAAAGATGCCAACAACTCCACCTGCTTCTAATTCAGTAACAGAAGTACTTCAGTATACAAAGTTATTCATTACAACTTAGCTTTTGCAGATTTTGTTTCAGATTTTATAAGATCAATGGTTTACCTTAAACAGCCTGCACAGAACTAATACTCCATCCTTACTTTAGTCGTATATGATGCAATACCAGGATGAGATTTTAAAAAACAAACACATTAGCAAGATTTGCCTTTAGATTTTCACTCCCAGCTTGATGGTAATGAGTGCTGCCATTCTGCCCAAAAGCAATAAGAAACTGTACTTTTTACCAGAATGTGAGCCTGTCCTAAAAAGCTACAATGACATTTTGAGAACTTGTGTTTACTATCACAATAACTACAGATAGTTTAAGTTCTCAAAGGGTATTAACTTCTTCCATTTGTCCTCAGATCCAACTCAGAGCTGTGGCTCAAGCTAGACTTATTCCTGCTGGTCAGAGAGACCAGCTGCCTCCTCTGATATTGATATATACACACGCATTCAGAAATATTAAGCGAGCTGTCAAGGAGAGCTGCACGCTGTGCTCAGGGGAACATGATGCTCATTTTCCTGTTCTCCAGCAAAAGGTTGTTTTTCGAGTGAAGGTGATGGTGACACCAAAAGCTACAAACAAACCAGGACCATGGAACAGCAGGTTACCTTCACGCTGCTGAGCTGATTCCAATCACAGCTGCTTCCAAACAGGACGTGCAGCTTTAACTCCAGGGCAGCAGCATTTCTCCAGCGATTTCATCGGCATTTACTGCCACCAGACTCGCTGTTTGTGAGGGGCTGTTTTCTCTGAGCACTGCAACTCCCTCCCCATCAAACACGGGCCCATACATCACCACAGAGCAAACTGAGGCAGCAATGCCGTGCCAATTCCAGCTTCTTTAGGAACCATGCCAGCCTTTCCCATAGAAAAGGGTTCATGTTCAGCTGCGTGCCTCGCAGGTACAGTCTCCAGTGAAGAGCCCCGTTTGATACCTGTAGGAAGCTGCCATTTTTGCATCTCATATTCCATTTGTGAACAGACCTTTTTGTTCTTTAATCCAAGTTCTGAATTATTTAATCCTGTCTCCAACACTTGAAACATCTTTCCCTATAAACAAGGGGTTATTTAGCGAAAGGAAATAAATAATTTAAAAAGTCAGACCCTAAAGTGTTCCTGGCTCTGTTTTTAATTAATATTGATACAATCCGGAGAAACCTGCTGCTTAATATTACAAGGCAGGTCGAAGCTCATCAACAGTTAAATGTCTCCTTCTAACAGAAGGTGGAAGAGGAAGTTGGGAGCAGCCGGGTACGCGGCGCTCGCTGCCAGCGAGCCGGGACTGCCCAGTCCCAGCTCCTCACGACTTTCTCATGCACAGAGAGCTTCAAAGCCCTCACACCCTGAGCTACGCGAGCTGCACTTCACAGGGCTCAGGTGGAATTGTGCTGAGCATAAATCCTCCAAGCTTTCGTGCTGGAACAGAGCGTACACGGAAGTATTTTTATTTTCTACAATTCCACGCTCGAAGTACGTCAGTGCGAGCGAAGGACGGGGAAGGAGGGAGGCATGGACAGCTCTGTGGGACTGAACTTCATCCCTGGGAATGACGGTTTTAAACGCACACTGCTTCATCTGCAAGTGGGAGTAAATATTACACTACCGCTTCGTGCAGATGGGTGGGTAAAAAAAAAAAAAGAAAAGAAAAAGCTAATTTGAAATAAATTAACTATTCTGCATAAGCAGGAAGGTACTCCCTCCCTCCTCGGTCACTCCAGGGCTCTCTGCAGACAGAGCGTATGTAAAGTTAACAAATTCCGTGCTGCTCACAGCCTGCCTGGTGAACCTGCCAACAGGTGAACAGCCTCAATCCGCAGCACAGATAAATAATCACCAGTCCTCCAAAGCAGGTAATGAATATTGTTCAAACAACTCTAAGCTGGCGTTACCAGAATGCTTCAAAGGAGAAGCTACAAGCTGTTCAAGTCAGACTGTCACATTTAGTCTGCAAAAACGAGATTAAGGTTTGTACAGTGATACTCCACAACAGGTTTTACAGTATGCACAGAAATTAAATTATTATAAAAGTGAGCTGTTTTTTTTACTAAAAACAGAATAGAACAATCTATCAAAATGCCATTTGGCTGTGTTCGTTACATTTTAGAATTTAATTTACATGATAGATACTTTAGCATAATATGTTTTAATCAATAAGCATTTCTGAAGGCTTTATTTTTATAGGCAATATTTAGACTTGTTCACCGTTAAATGTAACGCCACAGCAGCGATGTTCGGAGCGTTTATTTTCCTATGCTAAGCAAGTACAGCCACACATACACAGAGGCAAAAGCAAAAGTCCACAATTAGAGATGTCAGACCTTGTTTAACTACATCTTAATCTAATCCATTTTATTTTATACAGTTCTACATCTGGATCTCATTTTCTGTATTCCTGCAGGTATTCCGGGTCGCCATTAAGAACCCTTTCAAGTTAGCAAAGTTCAGCCAAGTCCACCTTAATCCAAAACCTTTAAAAGAGACCCCAAAACGCGAAAGGGGCTGGAAGACGACGGAGAACCCTAGACCAAAACGCTCCTTCACCCCACCCTCCCGTATGCACCTGGAAGT
>WBMY01009119.1:640214-706521 GCA_013397315.1 Donacobius atricapilla
CCCCCGCGGGCGGAGCGCAGCGCATCGCCCGGCAAATGGTGCCCGGAGCGGCGGCCGGCGCGGGGGAGCCCGCTCGGGGAGCCGCGGGGCTAAAAGCTAAAATTAGCCAAGTGCGGAGAGTTGAGGGGAAACAAGCAGGAAAAGGTGCATGGGGAGCAGCGGGTGCCCGCTGTCCGGGGCGGTCCGGGAGCGCCTGGAACGGGATTTCTTCGGCACGGACAGGCGCTCCCTGCCGGGGCCGGCGCCGCCGGCGCTGCCGAGGGGAGACCGATCGCACGGAGGTTGGAAAATCAGATCCCAGCCCCGCGCAGGATATCCATAGAAACGGAGATTAAAAGGATGAAATAACTTATTTTGTTCTAAACAATAATGTTGCTATAAATACGAACATTTTCCTTGTTCCCTTCCTGGAAAGCACATTACATTTTAGCAGGCTCATCTCCTAACAAAACAAACCGGTGTACACACGCAGCCTGCTGATACCTTGCCCCCCTCGAAAGCATTCCCTGTTTTTACTGGGAAATGGGCAAACCCACGGTCTGTACCTGTCCCCTCTGGAATCAATAAGCTGCAAATACTACTTTCGCTGTTTTGCGCTTCATCTGTAAAAGGAAAATATCTCTTCCCCCCCCAAGTGAGCGATTGTAGATTTTTTCTGAAATTGTATTTGATCATCGAGTGAATTTAGTGCTCGCTCAAGCCTGTGGGCTGACTGCTTGGAAATGGCTCTGCCTGTCTTTGGAGAAGTTACGGCAGAGACAGCGCCAGAGCAATTGCCACAGATTATTTCCCAATCTGCTGCCGGCCTCCTTTGGAAGAGCACCATCATTTCAGCCTCCATTTCCACTTTTTGCTGAGGCTGCTGCTTACAAAGATACTAATTGCGATGGCGGGTTTTATGTTAATGGGTTCCACGTAATGATCAGCCCGACGACTGCAGACCTTCAGATTGTTGGTTGGCTGTGCTGGGAATAAAGCTAATGGCATTTGGTTATGAAAATGTCAGACCTCGACGTGGTGGATCTAAACTGGGGGCCCAGCGAGACCGAAATCCAAGAGCCTCGGCGCCACTGCCGTGGGGCTGGACCCAGGGATGCCCTGGGAGAAGGAAACTCCTTCTCCCCCAGAGGTGCCATGCTGGGAGGGAGGGCAGCTCCTTGCTGGGATGATGCTGGAGAGGAGTGGGGTGCCCGGCTGGGGTCCCCCCTGCTCTGGGGAGAGGCTGTGGGGTGCTTGGAGCGACAGCCGGGGATGGAGCAGGGATGGAGCCGCGCGAGCCTCCAATTCTGACTAACGCCGTAACCGGTTTGGTCGCTCTAAAATAGGATTTTAATCCTGGGAAGCATCATTTCACATTCCAGTGATCTAATCAAAATCCTTTCCTCTAATCTCTCCATGGTCCCCCCTTTCTAGATGAAAGAGGCTGGAGTTCCTGTCTTCACCCTTTCTCCGCTGCCTCCCTGTTCTACCAGTCTGTTCTGTGTCCAGGCAACTGCAAAAAGACATTTCAAAGGCCCCTGCCGTGCCATGTAGATGTTTTCTCTTGTTAGTTTGGACTGCAGGTGTGTAAGCCTCAAGGATGAAGTATCGTGGTGCTGTTTTAGGTTCGGGGCACACAGTCACGGCACAATAAATCACACAGGAGCGCTCCGCTTTGAACGCGCGCACACAGAAAAGGGAAAAGAAAAAAGCATCTGACCTGAATCATTTTCTGGAAACACATCTGGTTAAAATCCAAAGTTTTAAATTGAGTAATATTTTAAAATACATTTGGTAGGTATTAAATTACAGTGTTATATCTGGTAATATTTATGATACTAATGTGTTAAGCGGAGGTTTATATCTGTCAAGAAATATGAATGATTGTCATATGGGGTGACAAATGAATCCGGATATAAATAACATTTAGTGATATTTTTAACATTATTGTAGTCTTTTTTTTTTTTTTGCAGAAGTTACATTATTGCCAATTTGAAATAAAAGCTCTGTGGCTACATACCAAAGTTTTAGCTATGTAATTTTGAATAAGTATACGACAGTACGGCTGATGTGGGGAATTACTGAGAAATCTTAACTCTGCCAGAAGACAAATGCTGAGCACCTATAATGCCTATTGTCTTCCATGCAGGATCAAGTCCCTCATTTGCCATTTTGTGTGGCAGCGAGCCCAAGGAAATCTTGCTTGACAGCTCTGTTTTCTCAAAGTGCTGCATTTCTTCAGGCTGGATTCTCAAAGATCCTGCAGGCTACAGACCTCCTTGGAGGCAGAGATGATGTGCTTTGTGTTCCTGCTGAAATGTACCCGTGTGCGATGGGAGAGGGAGCTTGCAAAACTGGGGGCACGCTGGCAAGAGGGTGGTTAGAATAAAGTTTCCTTGGGTTATTATGTTTTGAGGAATCATTCTCATCTGTTCGTTTGAGGAAGGTTTTTCTAATGTTAGATTTCGTCTGTGTAAATGCTAACTTTCAACAGGCACTAATAGAGTACTGAGAAAGGAAGCACAGTGGATTTGAAGTTTAAATCTGAAATGATGGCAGCAGCTAGTAATGCTTGATACATCCAAAATATTTGTAAGTATGTTGTGCAGATTTCTTTTTAGGAATTGGGTGAAAATCACATCAAAATCTGTTACCTATTAAGGTCATAAGACCTAACTGATACAGCTCTTTAATGAAGATATTTGCACTTCGGGCCATCACAGAAAATTCTTCTTGTTATTCTTCTTGTCATCATCTGGAATACTGAAGGAAATGGATCTTATTCCAAAGGTCCCAAACTGGTTGGGAGCAGTTCCTTAGCACGGCTGCTCCCCTGGGCATCTCTCTGCATTCATGAGGATATTTTGAGTCCAGTACTGATCACTGGACTTAGGCTTCTCTTTGCCTTAATGAACCTGGCTGATTTTCTTGGCCAGGACACTGAAAGGTGAGGTGCTGCTTCTCCCAGCACCTGTAACTTTTGGATCTCTTCTCCAAGGATTCTTGTGGTTTTTTTCTTCTCATTTTCATGTAAACTGACTCCCAAATTTCTGTCAGTTCCCCTAAAAGAGTTCCTCTAGAGCCTTCTCTGTACCCCTGCCTGCTCCTTGTCCAGCCCCTTCCCTCCTCACTTCATGGTTCTCATCTTTGCATTTTCTTCAGCTGATTCTTGTCCCTGGCTGCCAGTGCCTGCTAGAAAGTAGCTCCTCATTCCACAATCTCAGACCTCTCCACAGTGGAAGTACCCTTCTGTTCACTTTAAACTGGATTTGAGACATCCTCTACTGCTCTGTGCCACTGCACAGCGAGATTCCACAGGGATGGCAGGGAACAGAGACAGCCAAACAGATAATTTATGTTCCTGGGAGATTTAGTCCAAATTAAGATCAGAACTCATATATGTCTTCCAAATCACAATTTTTTTCCCCCAATTATTGTCAATGACTCTCATTCTGTTTGATTTATATCTCTGGTAGTAGCCAGAGGTTTTGCAGCACATAAATTGCCTGAGGGTTGGGCCAATGATGTGGACACTGCGACATGTAGAAGCTCAGGAAAGTCCCTGAAAAGAAAATGGTTGGAAACAGGAAAAATAGCAGGGAAAAGTATCCCCCATGCCTGCACATGATCGCCTGGGTGTCCAGCTGAGGTCACCCACCTGGATGGACCCTTGTTTTCTCAACCAACATGGCAATTCCCACACTCTTTGATAGACTGGGAAAGTTTTAGCAGAAATCACGTAGATGGCAGCACACAGGATCCAAGCACAAAATCCTATCATTTCTGTTATCCTGTGAGCACTGCACAGCCACAGCCACACTCTGGCAGGTGGAAGAGAAGAAGGCAATTCTCACAGAGGGCAGGGAAAACAGCCACAACGAAAAGCACAGTAAGTTTGCCCGGTGTGGTTACTTGCTGGGTGACTCTGAAGACGTTTGTGAGGATCCAGCATGACCCACAACAGATCTTCCTTGAGGATTTTGTGGATTAACGCACACCAACACAAGCATGGGATGGCACTGCAGTGGTGTCTCTGCTGTGTGCAGCAGGAGTTACTGAAGACCTCAAAAGAGCTCCCATATGTCTCTCAAATAGCTGCTTTTCTCCGCAAATGTTCCGTCCAGATGCGTGGTTGTGTTTTGGACAACATCTGGAACAGCAGAAAGAATTAGAGGAAAGGATCTATTGGGTTATGCATTCCCTGGAGCTGGAGTGAGTAAATTTGATACTGAATTTCTCTCAGGGTATGGCTCACCCCAGTTTTAATTTGTCAGCACTGTCCTTGCCTTCTCATCCCATATCCCATGCACAGGATGGTACCAGAGGCAGGATTTTGTTGGATGGGGGGCACATCGAGTCCTTTTCTGGCCTCATGCTCCATGCAGCACTCTTCTCTCTGACTAATGCTGGTCTTGATTGGGGAATTTATCTTTTCTGCCCTCTAAAGGGAGCAGCAGACAAGTCAGTAAGTTATGTTCCCAGGAAAAATTCCCACCTTTTTTCTCTCTCTTTCAAACTTTCATATTTTTTACCTTTTACTGGTTTCTTTTAGAGGTTTGGGGTTTGGGTTTTGCACATCCTATTTTTTGTGGTATTTAACTCTTGCTGTTCCTATCATGAACCCTCACCCACTTCATGCAGCCACTTCCTCACTTCAGGTTCCTGCTCTTCCCTTCTCCCTCCCTGCTCAGGTCCATTTTGGCTGTGCTTTCACCTCCACTAACTGTCCCAGCCAGGTATTCCTCCCAGTTTCTGCTGAATCTTCCGCTCCAATATTCCACGTATTACTTTGGAATAAGGATCTGAAGCCTGCATTATTATTTTAAACGCCTTTCTGTGTTCTGAACCTCACCTGGGCTTATTCAGTTTGTTTGTGCCACTGTCCCAGTGGCAGGAGAGCTGGTTGAGTGGCTGTGGCTGGGGACAGGAGCTGGGGTTGGCTGCTGGCGCAGGGCTCTTCGTGGCATGAAATGACTCCCTGGATCCTCCCCCAGTTTCTCCACTCTGCGCAGCACCAGTGGTCACTGGGAGATCAGAATCTCGTGGTACATCGAGGCTTGCGGGGCGGGGAAGCAGCAAAGAGGAGAAGGAGGAGGAAAAGTACAACTGAAGCAGCTCGGAGCTGCTGCCTCACCTCCAGTTCCCCTTTCCTTCCCTCGCACAGAAGTGGGGGAGCGCAGAGCTGAGCCGCCTTGGCAGAGGAAAGAGAAGAAAGGTTTTTCTTTCACTTTCCAAACACGAACACTTGACGTGGGACAGAGGAAGGGAACATCCCTCAGCTCCTGTCCTCCAGCTGGGCTTTCTGGTCCCATTGTCCCCCCACGGTGGTCACATCCCTCGGTGGGTCCCCTACGGGCGCCCGTCTTGTGATCTGTGGTGTTTTGGGTGTCGGAGGTGGTTTGTCCTCCAATAACGAGGGTGAGGTTTCATTTGGGGAAGCACATCTTTTCTTAGAAATGTGAACACTGTGACTCTGTGACTGACTTAGCACAACTGTGATTTTCTGCAAACACAACTGTGTTTGGGGTGGTTGCATGCGAATGCTGGGGAAGGAGAAACAGTAATTCTGAATTATTGCAGAAAGGGAGAAAATAGACACCCTTAGAGGAAGCCCTGAGTTCACTGCAGCTGCCGTACACTGGCAAAACTGATGCTGTGTCCCACAGGAAACATTTCAGCGTGGACAACCTCCTGTTCAAGAGAGCATACCTGTGCCTGTGGTGACACATGACTGAGCCAAAGTGCTTGGGGTAGCACATCAATCCAGTCTTCCTTTAGTAACATGTATGAAAGAAATTGGGTTTTTTCCCCCCCGGTGTTGCATCATTTCCTATTTGGTGTCCAGATGGTGACAGATTACCAAACAGGGGAAAAAAAAATCCATACAATATTTTGTGTCTAAACATTACCTTCTTCTTTGGAATAAAGAGATCCAGTTTTCTTCTGGCCATGATTCTCCACATTTATGTGCTGGCCCTTGTCTGCATCTGCTTGGCATTATCCTGGACTGGGGCTTTAACCTGCTATGAATCCAAAGAAATTATACAGAATTGATGGGATCACTATGAATTTCCAGGGGTGTGGGCTAGTGCAGACCACATCCTATTAATCTTGTTGTGTTCTTTCTGTAAATAACAAGCTGGATTCATCCCAACAAGAGTAAAACAAATTGGAAGCATTCATAAAGGGAAGTAAATGGCTTTAAGATGTAAGAATAACGTATTGGTGGGTTCTCTCCAAGAATCCAGTTTTTAAAGGTACCAAAGCACGCACAAAACTTTAGTTTAACGTGTCCTTAAGTGGCTGCTGTTTGGGACTGGCTGCTGAAGCAGGGCCATGGGCATAAAACCTGCTTTCATGAAGGGATTATATAAAAAAGCAAAAACAGCAAGAAGGAGAAAAACGTTCAAGGGGAGCCAACCTGGAGGAAACAAATATAATTTAGTTGTGTGAAGTGTTTATAAATGCAGTTTATGAACATGTATGGAGCAGTAATTTTTTACTTTTCAGACTGCAACTGTCACACAGAAAAGAAACAATTGCTTATTTGTGCTTTTCAAGGATTTTTAGAGAATACTTTGCAGTTTGGCTATGTAGTTTGACATGTTTTTTCCTGTTTAATAGCTTATTATTCTGATGATTATTTCAGGTTAGCTTTTTGTGTGTGCTCTTCTTTATTTGTGATTGATAGGAAAATATTTACGTGGTCTATCTGAAAGTGGAAATTGATTTTAAATTTTGTTCAAAGTTTCAGACTTTTACATGCATGGGCTACCAAATTTGATCTATCAGTCTCACTCCTTGGTTCTCTTGCATCATCAGAATAAATGTGAAATGACACAGGATGCCTGGAATCGCAATAATGCAGTGTAACAGAACTGACTATCAAGCTTCATATATAGATTAGATTAATGCATAAATCTAATTTGATATTTTACATTACTGGGCTAATATTTTACAGATGTAATGCCAAGTTGTTAAGTAAATGAGAATCACGGAGAGTCCAATTCTGAAAGGATTACTCAGGCAAAAATCCCTGCAGTCAGAGGGAGTATTGCCTGAACGAAGTCTGCAAAATTAGAACTAGAGCCATATTCCCCAAACAGACAAGCAGATTTATCTGTGAGATCTGCCCAGGAGTTGAATTCTTGTAACAATGAAAGATATATAGGGAAAAGGAGCAAGTAGGTAACCTGAAATATAAGGAGAGGCTGATAAGATCTGAGCAAGCACTTGTGCGGTTGGTGATGTCAACAGGAGCCCAAGTTGTTTTAATAAACTTGTTCATAGTTGTCCTATAGTGTGTTTTATATACTGAAGTACATAGATCACGTCAGAGTTTAACAAGAAGAGGATTCATATTAAATTTGCACATAAAATACCTCCATGAAATATGTGAAATGCTTTTCTTTTTTATATGATTCCAATAAACATCGATCATAAAACTCTGCCCCTTCCTGCTTCTTCATATCCAGTTTCAGCTGTTGCTTTGTGTTTAGAGTTGGAACTCACGACACTTGGCAGATGTAATTGTGGGGCACTTCTAATTGGTGAAGAAAGACCCTGGCTCTCTCCTCGCTTGCTCGGGGGGTGTAAATCAGGAGGAGCCCCAGCAGAGCTGGTGAAATGCTGCATCTCTGCAAGAGGCTGTGGGGCCAAGTGATAGGAATGCTTGCAGCTCCTGTGGAACGTGCAGCCGTGGGGCTGTTTGCAGGATCTGCCCCACTGCCTCGCATGGAGCAACGCCAGGGATGATTCCTGCCCTTTACCATGAGTTCTGCTCGGTGTTTTGCGCTGTAAATTCTCCTGACTCTTGCTGCCAAGCTCAGCTCCCTCCTTCACAGTTTCATACTCTGAGTGTGAACTGATACTGGTGGAAATCCAAGGGTAAAAAAGTGGTGAGTATAAAGCACAGATCTGTAGCCTGGATCTGAGAGGAACAGCTTGACCACAGAGGAAGTTATTTGCACAAAAAGTATTCAAACAGATACGCACGGTTTACATGTGTTTAGTAAATCTTGTCTGAAAACTAGAACCAGCTGTATGGTGTGTGGAGGCCCCGATCCCAGCCCCTCCTGAGCACTGTTTTATACATGTGGATGATACATTTCCAGTCACTTTTTCCATCTTTTCATTTGGGGGCTGTTAGGGACTGAAACACGAGGAGAGTGATTTCCACCTCGGTCTGGGGTGCTTGTCAGCATCCTCAGGTAGCTGCTCACAGCCCCTGCTGGGGAAACCTTCCCACCACAAGCCCTTCCCTGCTTCCCTCCACCTGCAGCCCAGCAGCACAGGTAGGGCACGAACCCCCCTGGCAGCTCAGGGGCACGAAAGGAGGAAAGGAGCTTTTCATGCCAGGCTCTCCGTTATCCCACGGAATTATCCTACGTGACGGCAGCGAAATCGATTGAGCCACTCGGGTTCACTGCTAAATGAGAGGCAAACCAGGCCTGAAAGCTAAATTTGCATGCCAGATTAAGAAAGTTGTAGATGCAAGCAAGCTCTTTTTCCTTTTTTTCCCCCTTCTTTGTGTGTGTGTGTGTGTGTCTAACTATGCCACAAATTTTGTAGCTGAAATTTACATACTTCTTGATTCATGAAATTATGAGCAGCTGCTATTTTGCTACATTCTTAAATTGAAAAGGCAGCGAAGAAAAGAACAGACACATTAGGCAAACTCCATCTGCCCCTCATGTCTATCACTTCCCTTCACTCTCTCCTTTGCCAAACAGGATACAATGGCATAATCAGATGTCTTGGTTTGCCTGGGAGAGTCCCCAAATTCATATAGCTGTCGTCTAAGACGGCATTTTTGTTTTTCAGACAACTTCTTGACATGGTCTCTTGTTCCCCCCCGAAACACGGATACATATTTACAGAGGAAACAGCAGAGCACAAAAGAGCTACAGGGAGAGAATAACCTTCAAGATGGTTAACAGGCTTTTAGAGGTTCCTGGAAGCCTTCAGACATCATCTTAGGGACCTAAGGGTCACTGAGAATTAAGAAGCTTTCCTATTTTTTTTTCCTCCCATCTTTTTATTCAAATTACAGCATGGAAAGATTTTGGGGTGAGAGGGTAAAATACAGGATTCATAAATAGAACAAATGGGGTTCACTGCTGCCTTTTGCCATGAATCTGAATGAATCCAATCTACAGGTAGCTCCATGCCTGGAGAGAGGAGCCGTCTTTGGGGATGAGAACTTCTATTCTAAAAGTCTGGCCCTTACTTCACACTAAATGCCACTTTACAGATCATAACACTACATTTCATCGTGACGCAAATGTTTTAATTTTCCAGTTTTGAATAAAAAGATGGAAGCTCAGAATTTTAGACCTATTTAACACCTGGTTAAACATTTAACAAACCAGCAACAGCTGAGTGCATCCCTGTTAAGTGGAGTTTTTTCCTTTTTGTTGCCCCACTTAAGAAACAGTCATTGTCATTCAGTCTCATTAACATAAATAGGTTCCCTAGGAGATGTCCCATTAAAGTGGCCATCCCTATTAAGCATGTCCCAATTAAGTAGTGTTTATTGTATGGCAGGTTCCAGACCTCAAAGCAGAATAATTTTCGGTTCCTAGAGGGAAAAAAAATAAGTCAAAGAAATTACATATTTAAAAAAGGCTTAAATTGATACAAACTGATAAGAGCCCAAAAATGAAAAATGAGGGCTGACATTTCAGCCTTTTGTTTACCCTGTAATGCTGCTTTTCTGGTTTTGAGTTAAGAATGTAGCCTACACCCTAACTATGAATTTCTTGGCTTTGATTTGATTGTGTCATAACTTAATGTTTTATGACTTACAATCACATTAGTCATAGGAGTCACTCAAGTTTAGAGATGATGGAAAAGACATAGGGGATAGACAAATCCATACTGGGGAATAGTCTTGTGATTGCAGCAGTGGGCTGGGACCCAGCGGAGCCAAGCTCACTGTCCAGGCCTGTGCCAAAGGGCTCTGCCTCACTGAGAGCTCAACTCCAAGGCTCTGTTCACAGAATTATTTACATACCTGAGCAGACATTTAAATAGTATTTTGTGTGCTCCTGTGCATACATAATCTATTTTGCTCTTAATCAAGGTGGATTTAAGTCGGGGGCTTATTCAAGGTGTTAAGAGACAAGCTCTGGAAAATCTTCCTGCGTTGGCTGAGGATGATACAACTCAGTGTCTGCTGCCAAAGGCTACCCCTTATCCCCCAAATTATATTAGTGTCAGCCACTTCAGCATAAAATCCAGGTCTTTCGCACAAACCTGCCTTCAAAGAGCTGAAATTACTTGCCTTGATTTTGTCTCAAAGCGGGGGAGAAGCAGGCAGGTATCTCCTGTCTGTGCCGTGTCTGTGGGAGGTGACCTCCAGAGCAGAGACCCAGCAGAGGAGGAAGAGGAGGAGGAGGAGTAATGCCATCTTCAACAACTGAAGTGAGTGCAGCACATTCAGACTTTCAGCCAAGGCATTTGCACCTGCAGGAACGACATCCCTCGTGTAGCTTTACCCCAAATTAGACAACCTGTCCTTTCTCTGAAGGAGAAATTTGTACCTGGGTGGAGTTCAATAAATAAATAAAAAAATAGTCATGTTCCAGGGCCACAAACTGAACAGGACCTCCAGAATTTTCCTCAGTACAGGTAAAAATGGAAATGCAACAGATTCAAAGCTTGTCAGAAAGTGGAATTTTGATGTGTACAGGGAGATGACTTCTCTGCATCACCTTTTTTTGGTGTTTCAGAGAAACAGACAGTTTGAGTCATGCCAACTTATTTTCTTTACTTAACAGAATCACAGAATCATGTGATTGGAAATGTCATGATTTAACAGAATCACAGAATCATGTCTTCTTGGAAAAGAACTTTGAATATCCAAGTGTAAACCCAACAGTGCCAAGCCCACCATTAAACCATGTCCCTAAGCTCCATGCCTGGAAGCTTTCATGCTTCCCTGAAAAGCTGTGTACACCTGTTAAATACTTTTCCTTGGTCTCAATAATCACTTTTTTTCTTTTAGGGATTTATCCCTGGGAGTACAGTTTCATATCAAAAGATGTGATTTGCACAACAGTACACACAAGTGGTTCACACATTTAATACACAGCCCACACTCTGAAGAACCTTGAGATTCCTTGCATTAAATAAGAGGCACAGTACTTCAAAATGAGGGCTTGTGAGTAGGTGGTAAACTTTTTTCTGGGTCACTGAGTAGCAACTGGCTGCTTTGAAAGCATCTTGCAGGAGCCAGGTAAGCTGTGGTTGAGTGATGCAGGTGTCCTACTGTGGTCAGAGCAGAAAGACTTCTATCCTTAAGGCAGCAAAGCAATTACACCGGGTATCTTCATCTCTTACTCCCAGTAAATAGGTGTAGAGCAATGTGGCTTTGTAGTGCCCAGTCATAATATCAGGAGTTGGCAGCAAGGGGCTCTGAGAGTCCTAGCAGGGTTTGCTGAACCCCTGCATCACTGTGAGCAGGAGAAATGGTTCAGTCACAGTGCTCAGGGGTTCACCCCAGAACCAAAATACCTGGCTGGGTGTAAAACTCCAAAGTCTGCATGACCGGGGTGGGGATCAGCACGGGGAGGTCGCTCCTGCCCCTCAGAGTGTCTGCTTTGAGGACAGGGGTTGTGCTCACAACTGTACCCAAACCCCAGCTCCAAAGAGCCGCTGCTCTGACGAGAACTTCAGACCCAGATTGGAGCTTGATGCTTTGGCTCCCCAGTTCACCTGCTCCTTGTTAAACAGCAAAACTGTAACAGCGCTTGCTTAAGCTCCAAGTAGAAGTTGTGTCGGTATTTCTGGTGTGAGACCACTTGTGTGGGGCTTGGAATTGTCCAGGACTTCCAAAGCAGGACCCACGGCAGCAGAGGAAGGCTCCAAAGGGCCCTGGGGCAGAAAGGAGAGCCCAGCCGTGTACCTGTGTGAGACTGGAGTGTATTCTTTCAGCTCTGACACAAATCAACTGCAGGGCACTTTGACACATCCCAACCTTTCAGAGTGAATTTTTTGAGCTCAGCTCATTATCTGAGCCTCCATTCAGATGCTCTCAGCACAGATGCCTTCCTCATCAGCTCTGCACTAAAACATACAGTAAGTGAAATTCTGCCATATGTTAATACATATGTTTCAGTTTCAATAAGCATTTGATGCAGGGCTGTTTTTATTTTTTTTTTCCCAAGCAACAGAAATTACAGACTTTATACTATTACTTTCCCTCTTTATTTCAATGTACTAGTGAGCTTAAATAAACTAATTAAAGTAAGGTTAGCTACCTGCAGCATAACCTGTCGCAATGGTGGAAACATGTATCGATTCTTAATGGTTCAGCATTTATCTGGTAGGTCCAAACCAGCTGGGGATGGCAGAGTCAAACTGTCTGAGACTCTCTGTGATGTTGTAAAATGATGGAGAGGCAGATAGCCTGGAGAAAAGGTGTAACCGGGATTTTCACTTCATCCCCACCTCAAATTTTCCCATCTGGCATATCACAACATAATGATGTGAGTGATGTCATCAAACTGGGAGAGAGAAAATGGGGCAGTTTTCTCCTTTACGGAACTTTGTAAACTGGCCACAAATTGTAATTAGCAAGTGTCTACAGTTGATTCCTGGCAGGGGCTCAGTCCTTTTTCCACGGGCTGGAATCAGTCTGTTTAGCCACGATGATTCTTTTTGTTTGTTTGTTTGCAAATAAACTCTTGGAAGGATCCTGGGCACATTATGAGATTTACAGATCAGTTGCTCTGCACAAGCACAGTGCTTTTACAGCAGTGCAATACCTCTGAGTAATGCTTTTGATTTAACTAGAGCTACCCTAGATTTGCACCATTGTAGGAGCCAGATTAGGCCCCATAACTCTTGCACACAGACTTGAAAGCATCCAAGCAGTTATGAATGAGAGCAGCATTTGCAAGATAGAACAAAGAAAAACCAGCCAAAAAATATCCAACTTACATCAGCTTTGCCTGCCGGATTCTTCGCTTTACAGCTAGAGAAATATCCAGGCAGACCCTCAGCTAGCAGAAGCTGGCACAGCTTTGTTAAAAATCAGTGGAGCTTTGCTGATTTATATCAGCTGAGAATCACTATCTGCCCCGATGACAAAATGAGGCATTGAAACCGAGTGGGAAGGCAATAGGGTTTATCTATGGTTACACCATTAAAGCAGCATCATAAGATAAAATAATTTTGTGTAAAGCTTTCAAAAAAAAAAAAAAAAAAGGGAAAAAGAAGGTGTCTGTGGGGATAGAGCATGGACTTGGCTTTCTCAATGTTGGCTTCTGATCACTGTGCCAAGACTGGCATCTTCCCTTCCCTCAACAAATCAGCATTGCTGCTGCAAACTCTTCATTGACTGCCAATGCTGTGCTACCAATAATTCACCACGATTGAGAAACGTCTCTGCTCTCGCTCTGCACAAGAGAGTTTGCTCCTGCATGCCTGGATCTGTTCAGTTACTTACTTTATGAACTTTATTAAAAAGAATCAAAGGATTCTTTTGGGTTTGTTTTTCATAAAATGTCTCAAGCATTTGATAAATAAATAATCTTCTACTTAAAATGGGCATGAATTCTCGAAAGAGTCAGCATTTCAAGCAGGTATGTGCCAAGCCCAGCTCTCCTCCAGGGGGATGTATATATCTATATACCTGTAATTATAGGCTGATAATTATATAATTCCCTCTATGTATATCATCATTTGTGAATAACTCTGTAAGCTGGCAACACAGAAGGGCGGGACTGTATCATAAGCTAATAAAAAAAAAGCAATTATATTTTCTTTCTGATCCAGTTCTCACCTTCCCAGTGAGATTGGGGCATTGTGCAATAAGTGAGAAATGAGGAACCTCGGAACACTTGGAAGCAAGATAAGCATCCAAATGTCTGACTCTGTCATTCAGAGCTCAGCCGAACTGTTTCACTCAGGAAATTATGGGCTGCCATGGGAACAAAGGTCCCTTCCCAGATTACCAAAAGGAGTCTGAAGTGGGTCAGAAATGTTATAAGAATAGGCTTTCAAATGGCATTTATATTATTTCCCAGGTTAATACATGTTTGAATCTAAGCACTGAGGCTAATGTGGGCTATGTCATTTCAGCTTTATGCAACCCCTCCCCACTGTACCTGCAGTTCACCCCCAAAATGAATCCTGGGAGAAGCTCTCTCCACAGTCCAGCCTGCACCTCTCCCCTCTTGTTTTATAATAACTTTGCAAACAGCTCAAATAGGGACCATTTGTAATCTGTGTTGATGCAGAATCCTGCAGAAGGATTCATATCAGAAATCACAAAATTTTACATAAGCCTTAAAAATTCAATAAATTATGAACAGTGCTTTTGTTTTCTAATTCACAGTGTTCGAGAAAGTCTCTAATTCCTTTCCAAGACACACAGCAGTGTGTCCTCAGTTGAACCCTAATGTACACCCACTATCTCGCCCTCCAAATCCTCGGGACGGCTCAGCCTCTGAAAAGCCTGGAAGCAGAGCCCAGTTTTGGGGTAGGATTGAGCCTCCAGTATGTAAACCAGAAATGGAACAAATCTGGGCATGCGGGAGATAATTTAGTTGTGCAGAATGGAAGCACCGAAGTGTCTCAATTCGGGTAAATTATTGGTAGCACAGCACTGGCAGTCAATGAAGTGCCCGCCAAAATTGTGTTGATTTGTCAAAGGAGGAAGAGAAGCCAATCCTGGCAGAATTCCGTGCCATGGAAAAGAGAGAAAGCAGTGCTGTACTTTTACAGTCTGTCCTTGGAGCACTAAATGAAAGATGATTTTTTTTTGGAGGTTCAAATACTGGGAGCACAGATCACCAAATTCTCTGTACCATTTATTACAGCTTTCTGTCCCTGTGCCCCAGGCAGAACTGCTTTACATGTGGAATGAAAATGACTGGAGTGGGACAAATGTAGATCCAAGTTCTGTGTTTGGAGCTGTGCTGGTTATCTCACTCCTAAGGTCCTACTCAGCAGAAACCAAATCAGTATCATCAGAGTTTATTTGCACTGGAGTCTCTGTGGCTGTTGCACACTCCTGAGAGGGCTGCGGGATGCTTTTCCTATTGTGTCACTATTACTGCTTTGCCCTGCAACCAGAAAAAGCATAAATGAAACGTGGCTCAATCCTAAAGGTTCTGCCTCTGGTTCAGCAGAGGGTGGAAGCATATCTTGAAAGTAAACACCCAAGGATCAGGGAGGCTCCTCATCAACTCAGAGCTGAGCATGGCTTGTTACTCTGCTCTGTCAGAAAAGCGGGTGATGGGAGGTTTGACTGAGGCCTGAGATAAAGTTTCTGGTTTGGGTGATCTGTCCTCTATTCAAGAAGGCACCAGAAGGGGGAATGCACACAGAGAAACAACAAAGGTGCCTGAGTTTCGGAAGTGATACGACCCCCTCCCTCACACGGTTATAATCCATAACAAGCTGACAAGGATGACCCCAGCTGCACCTGCAGACAGGTTCTGTGTATTTCACTCACTCACCTTTGGAAAGATTTCTCTCTCCAACGAGCCGCCCATGCTCAGTTCATGCCTGTGTTTGTGGCCTCATGCAGTCGTGGGTGTGAAAGGGAACACTCAGCCACTCCTGAGTGTTGCAAAAGTGAAATGGGTCCGTTTTCCCTGCCTTTGACAAAAATGATTGCCATGCTTTTCTACACCTCACAGATAATTAATATATCAAAGGACTCTGAAAGCCTGTACTTGGAAAATAAACAGTTCTCACTGAGGAACATGTCCACAGCCCTATAGAGGAAAAAATCTTGTTTGGATAATATTAAAGTCTGAAGGACTGAAAGTTGGCGGTTGCATGCGATTGAGTAATTCAGTGACTGAGGGAAGTCTGTGTGATAACATCTACTGAGAGTGGTGTACTGTCAATTCAGAGCACACCAGGATAGGTACTGAAGTGGGTTTTATTTGAGAGAGGTGGTTTTTTACTCTTTGGGTCAATAAACCTAAGTTGGCCTAAAATAACTCAAAATCTTTCAGGGGACTATGGTAGGCATATACTTGTAACCCTCCCAGAAGCCAATATGAGACTCACTGAACAGGAGTTAAATACTGTGCTGGAACAGGGCTCACGTGCTCTTGCTTCTATAAAACTCTGGTTTATGCTCCCTCCCATGTACAGGGTAGTACAAAATGCCACAGCAGCACTTTCCTGGTGTTCTATGGTCAAGGACACTAAATGTCTTCACAAGCAGGAATGAATATTGGCAAAAAAAGAACTCTGTAAAAAGGTTAGTAATTAATATGACAGTGTAACACATGGGGGAAAAAAAATCAGACTCCGTTGATTAAGAAAGTTTGTCAAGAGTGTCCCAAGTTGTATTTATTTCTTTGTTCCAAGTAGATTAGATTAGTAGTATTCATTAGATTTTAAGAGATATTAAACGACCTGGAGCTCCCATTGAGTTTATAGCAGTTATAATTCCTAGAAAAATGTATATAGTCGCCATAAATGTGGAATATTAATGTGCTGTTCTCCTCTTAAGAAAGGGATAATACACATCCTAAAATACCAAAGTTTTGGGGGTTGTCAGTATTTTTACTAAACAGACTAAAATTTGGCTGCAAAAATTGACTACTGTAGAGCCAGTGCATCTCTGGGGAAGTGAGAGAGCAGTTGCACATCTCCTGTCTCATGAGGAAAATGATGAGTGCTCTCCTCAGGTACATCTGTTGCTTTTTAGTTTTCAGCTGTCCAGGTTCAGTTAACCAAGTCTGGCATCATTCGCCTCTTTATTAAATCATGTGTTCAGTGAAACTGTTCGGGGCCAAATGAACTTTGTTTGCATGGCACTAACAATTCAGCGCTTCTAGCAGAAATAAAGGAGAGAGGAGTGAATACTTGGAGAAATAATTGTGTTTTGTTCAAAGCTCTCCCTGCAATTCCCTCCTGCGGTGGCGGGAGAGAACGATAGAAATCTATCTGTTCCCGAGGTGAATTGCTTGGGAATCTCATCTTAGGAGGGCGGGGGCACTGCAGGATGGGGAAGGTGAGAAGTTTCTTACATTTCTGAGGGCTAGTCTGGGCTAATTCCCTCGTGCTTGTCGGGAGGTATCAATTCCTGAAAAGGGAGTTTCCTTTCTCTTTCCTATGACTCGTCAGGACGGTGCCTACACGCTGAACATATCTACATACGGGCTGACTTCCCCGCCTGCTTGGTGCCTACTGGCCCCACTCCCTTATCTAATCAAGGTTCAATCAAAGTTAATTAGGGATCTAGTTTTCTGTTCCTGCATTAGGCATAAAGCAAAAGAAGCTCCTGGGCATATCTGATCAAGGAGCTGATCTGTGTTATAACTATGTAATAACTGGCACAACTGTGTAATTACAATACAGCCCTATCTCAGGTTACATCATTATCATTATGCTTAACACTAAAACAAAGTGTGGTTATCATGATTGGTGTCAACACATTTGTGATGTGCCACCCAGGAAGAGGAGGATATACACATGTCACCCAAGCCCTACTTGAGCCTGGAAAAAAGTTTGTTCCTGATGCAGACAGGGCATAAGGAGAAAAAGAAATACACGGAACACTGATTATCGGGGGTTAAATTTAACCTTCCTTTGCCCTTCCTCCTCCCTTCCTTAGCCAAGACTTTCACTTGTCAATGAGGACTTGACTCTGCAGTCTCTGATAATAAAATATAATCTACCTCCGGGTGTCTGTAGTCTATTTCCACAGGGGAGAGATCTGCAAAGTTCCAAGAGCAGTGTTAACTCAAAGGCTTTGCAATGAGAATGTACTTTTTTGTTCTGTTTTTCTGCTTAAGTGATAGTTTAATGAACTAATGAGTATCTATAAAAAGGAGATGCTGTGGAACTTGTAAGCAGTGCAATTCACTTGAAGGAAAGCCAGTATTGAAAATACCATTTCTGCATCTTCTGCTTCTTGCTGAGTTGAGTTTTAAATATTAGAAAAGCCATACTGCACAGCTTTTAGCCACTAATATTTATGTGCAGTCTTAAATATCAACAGCTTCAGCCATTTTTTGTTAATGATAGGTCTGGATGTGATTTCTTAGCTAAAGACGGGTTCCTTAGCTTACCTCATATCATGGCATCTGGTATCTCTAATTGGAATCATTTTCATAATAACCATGAGCAATATACATTACCATCTAAATATGAAGGCTGACTGCAATACAGACTTGTCTACAGCTTTTTAAGTATCCAGGATCCTGTCCAAAGCCCCTTAGACTCGAGGGAAAGACTCCTGCTGATGTGTCTTATCTAAATTAGGTGCAATGTCTCAAAAAACTCTCCTAGACTCCATATAGGAAAACAGAAATCTATTCAGTAATAATAAGTTTCAGTGCAACTCTGTCAAACCCCTCCAAAGGTGGTGTCCCATTGTGTCACTAAATCAGGCCTAATTCAGTCAGGATTTCGATACTTGCACAGCTTGAAATGCCAGAGTAGCTCTGCAGATTTTTAGGGAAGTTCAAAGCATTCAGTAGTTTGTCTCTCACTAGTTTATTACTTGTACTTAACTGTTGAAAAAAATTTACTGTTTCATTAGTAGTAATAGAAAATTACCTAATTCGTACAGAAACACACGCTCAATACTAATTTTTATGGTGGTATGATCATGTTTCGAATTAACTTCAGAAAAAAACTTGCACTTACGTAGCTATCATAAATTCCTAAGATATCCACAGCCAAAGTTTTTAGCTACTCATTTAGCAGTAGACATTTATGTTGTGTCCAAATGTGATGTTTTATATTCATCACAATTAGCAGTTCTCAAAAAGATAAAAATACATTAATTCACCTCAATCTGGAGATCCAAAATGGACAAGAAATCCTACAGTCAAATTAAAAGGAAAAGAAGGGATTAGAGTCCCCTAATGACTGCACGCACAGAGTTTCTTTAAACTGAAATTTTACATAAAAAGGTGCAAATGCTTTTAAAGAGAACCATCCTGGATTGCATTTTCCTGCTCTCTCCAATGTAATTGTAAACAGCTTTGATTTCAAAGCGAAAATCAGACAATTATTTTATAATGAGAGGTGTGGTCTAGTGATTCGAGCATCGGACTGGCAGCCAAAAACCACTGGAGTTTTAATCCTGGTTCTGACACCGACACCAACTGCGGCCTTGGGCTAATCACCAGGGGTTTGACTGAGATGTGCTCCCTGTGGGTGCAGGAGGCAGGGACAGCGGCACAATTCCTCATTCAGAGCTCCCGAGGTGAGCCAGAACCTTCCTTGTGCTGCGCCCAGCTCCTGCCCAGCCCGTCCCTGAACTGAGGGGCCCCATCCCTGACCAGAGGAAGACATTAAACCCACACAGTTTCACCTCAGGCGAGCTGAGGTTCAGGAAAGCCATAGCTGCTAAGTGCTGTCAATAAAAGCTTTAAAAGCTCTTTGCATAAGCATATTTGAGTAGGTCTGTGCTTTGAAGAAAGCCTGCTGCTTAGGTCGAGGGATGAGTAAAGCCAGTCTTGCCTTTAGAACACTCCCGACACCTGGGGAGATTTTTCTTTCCTTTAAGCACCTTGTAGTTAAATTTTTAGTCATTGTTTTCCTTCTTCCCGTGTGCACCCATCCCCCAGTGACCACCAGCTTTTCCCTGTCCTTTGCTTCTCACTACAATTCCTCCTGTCTCATTGAGTTGTCTGATTTCTTACCCTTGATTAATACAAACACAGACAAAACCCTCATCCTTGGGGAATTTAATTGGAAGGTTGATAGCCTTTTCTTCTCTGCTTGTACATTTTCTGTCGCTTCAGCTTCCTTGAGGTCCGCGGACAGACTTTCAATCTCCCCCACACATTCACCATCATGTTCTTGATCTTTGCTTGCTTGGGGCTTGACTCCTTCTAATATAAATGTTAGGCATCTTGCCATTTCAGATGACAGATCAGCTCTTTGATGTGTCTAATGATGATGGAGAGGGGGCAGAGAAAGCAGGACCTCCTAAAGCCTGGATAAATTTGCTGTCCATATAAACTCTGGGCAGCAATGTGTCCCTCTGCTTCTCCTCTGGTACGTGACAGCACTCTGGCTTCAAATCCTGCTCGACCCGAAGGGCTTCCATGAACACCCTGTACAAGGGAAGATTTTATTCTCGAACATTTCTGATTTGAAAGAGGAAATCTGGCAGCAGCCAGGATGCCAGAATGATAGGGAGGGGTAGCAGAATGGCGAGTTCTGCCTCAACTTTGCATGGCAAAAGCAGAGGTGGCTGACTGAAAGCAATCTAGTGAGAGAACCTTGTTCCTCCACCTCGCCTCACTGTCCCTTTGCTGCCTGCACAGAGCGGCAGCAAACTGACACTCAGTATTTATGTTGGTGCTTTGCAAAAGTCATCAAATTCAATGCCACAACTCATATCTACGCTGAATTTTCAGATTGGTTTTTGGGATGCCGTTCAGAGAGAACAGCTGTGCCGCTCTGAGGGCCAGAAGCTTCAGAGCACAGCAGGCTTCAGTCACTTCTCTTGCTCTGAAGTAATTGAGCCACTTTCAGATCCCACACCAAAGTTCTTTCACTTCAGTTAAGAACCAGACTTGTGGTGAAGCAGGAACAGGACTCACTCTGGAATTTGTGACAACCAGAGCTGAATTCAGCTCTCAGCTGATGTTCAGGACCTTACCACCATCCCTCTCTGTTTGGGGAGCAGGTCTTGCTGAGCAGAAGGGACAGAAGATTGGACAGGCCAATTAAGACCCATCTAAGGGCTGCAGTGACGCAATTTGTCACACACACACAAACACACATTTACACTTTGATCAGAAGGTATGAACTAAAACTTTATTTGAAAGTCTGACTCCAATATGCAATATCTCTAAAAAGGCCAGGGACTGGGGGAGAAGGTTGACACCTCTCCCCATCCCGTTGGTCCGGACAACTGTCCATCAGCTGTGCATATCTGTAAGACAAAGAATGTAAACTACCTTGAAGTTATGATAAACAATTGCTAGTGTTTACAGACCAGAGCGTGAGGAAGAACCTAAAACATGAAACTGTGAAACAGAAGAGAAGGCTGAAAAAATCAGGGCGACACTGCAGTGCTGAACTGTACAGTTCCTCTGGCGCACATTTGCCCACAGAACCGATGTACAGCTTCTGCCTGGGCTTCAGAGACGTGGCTGCCCGCCTCAGACCAGGGCTCAGCTGAGTTGTGCGCTTTACAAACACATGAAAGGCCATGGTCCCGGCCCTGAGGTACTTGAAGTCGTTAGCAAATCTCACAGACACTTCTTAATATGAATGTATTGTTGATCTGTCTGCCCCAGAGCTTGGAATTCTTTATCTGCCAAACAGGCATAGCAGGAGTTTCAGCATTTCTTCCCCTTATAATACCCAGCTAATATGCTTCCAGCCTGACCCACAGTGATCATCTCCTGAGAAGAAAGTTTGGTTTAGCCTTCCCCCTCAGCATTCAGCCCTTGATCTTTCCACCAAAATGGGAAATCAGTACTAGTGAAATGAACACTGATCCACACTGATAAAACCTTTCACCTCATTTCTTGCAGTAAGCTGGGCTTGCGTTTGTGCTGTTGTCCTTGAGCAAAGTCTTGAGTGGAAAGGTTCCTCCTGCCTCCCTTACCCCTTCACTTTCCAGAGCAAACGCAGAAATCAGCTTTAAATGAAACAGCCCTCAGGTGAAGGGAAGCAATGTTCCAGTGTGCAAAGTGACAGTCTGGAAGGCAGCAGGGAAGGAGATCTCTGTGCAGCAGTGGTGGAGGGAGAGCAGGGAACATCTATCAATATTTACTGAGCAGCATTGTTTTCCATTTGGTGTTTCTCAGCCCTTCCTCTTTACAGAGCGCTGCCCTGTAATAGCTTTGTCCTTATTCCTGTGCATTGCCAAGCAAGAAACCCAGTTTCTGGCTCTGATCTTTGGTGACAGGGCTGAGGAAGATTGTGGAAGCCTTTCCCTCCTTGCGTTTTCTCTACACACCCCAGAGAAGATAGTTTCACCCAGAGATTAATAGTTTCTGAAAGCATCTCCACCCTACAGAAAGGTCACCACAGTCCTGGCGAAGATGAATAAATGGGGGTTCATCAAGGCTCTGTAGTAACACGGGAAGGACCTCTTCCAGCAAAAATATTGCCAAAAAATTCTTAACAGTGGCAATTTCAGAGGAGCTGGAGGTAGGCAGGTGATGTTCTGGGTTGTCATTTTTCACACAGTGCAACACACTCCCATCACTTCTACAGGTGTATTTTTTTAACAGTTTTGTTTGCATCAAGGGCTCGTCAGTGTGTGGCCTGTGACCTGTGGGACGTGCTGATTGAGGCTGTAGGAGAATATGTCCCTGTCACCTTATCTTCCATAGGCAGTCAGCTGTCTTTTGGATTCACTTGGAGCTGTGAGCTTGGGCATGATTTTGCTTTAGTTATTTGCCCACTCTATCACCTTAATATTTATTGTTCTGGCTTTGGACAGTAGAGCTAATTAATGTGTTATATACTCTTGAGTATCCTCTTAGTGTTTCACACATCTTTTGGGGTCTGATATACTGAGACTCTTAATCCAACAGTATTTACTTCACAATAAAGTAGAATAAATCTACCAGGAAAAAGCAGCAGGAGTTCAATTAGAGCCGTGGAAAAATCTTCTCTTTAGGGTTTCCATTCCCTCATTTAGGCTAGGGTAGCTACGTTGCCCCATGTGTTCTTTCTAAGCAGATTCCATACATTTGATGTGTACACACAGATACGTGCAGACACACAGTGAAGGGCATTATCCTAAGCTGCAAAATCTAATTACCTGTGCTAAAATTCATTTAAAGACATAATGTTAACTAGTCGTGTTGCTGGAAAGAGGGTGAAAAATGCCTGAAATGGACTGGTGCAATTTTGTCAGATTATCCAAAACTCCCAAACGTAAGCTACAAGAATAGCTGATCCTGACAGATGCTTGTGGTTGGAGTGCCCACATAGGGAGAAGTCTGATTATGTGTCGGGTGGGAGGCAAAAAGACAGAAGAAAGTTGATTTGCTTTATCCTGTCAATCTAATGATTCACTTTGCAGGTCACACTTTATCTACACACAGTGTTTATTTAGACAATGAAACCATCAGTGTCATTGATAGACTCTAACACGCCAGCAGAGATATTTTACTATCTTGCTATTTTTTATTGTTGCTGGAGTATGTAATCCTGCCACAGAAATCTTTTTATGGAAATAATATTTTGTTATAAGCACTACCATCGTGTATTGTAATTATTATTTTGTTTTACCCTGCCCACACACAAAACTGTTTGCATTATATTCCATTGAAAGATACATTTTAAGTTCTCCTGGTAGTCATGAATAATGTAAATTGACAAGAACTATTATGGAGGCAGGTAGACAAAGAAACAGAAAGTTAAGTGGTTTCCTTTCTTTTTATGGCAGAGTGACATTTACCTGTAAGTGCATTTGATTTTAACACAATAGGATGAGTCTCTGCTGTGCTGGATTAGGACTGAGGCATGCGGAGGAGTTCAGATAAAGAGTGGGCACTGAGAAATGCCCTCGCCAGACCTCTCCAGGGAGGGTACTTCAGCAGCAATAGCATGTCAGAATGTCTTTTTTTTTTTCAGTCCTTGCATCCAGCTGACAAAATCTTTCCTTGTTTCTGTATCTGTAATTCCAAGAGATCTCTCAGTGCTTCCCACAGCTGTCTAATACTTTGTGCTTGTCACATCACTTTCCAAAAAAGGGTCAATGTCACTTTCCCACCCTGCAAGACAGGAAAACCAAGGCAAAGAGAAGCTGTGGATGAATGGGGATCACTTGGAGGCCCAGGACAGCCCTCCTGGTGTGCGTACCCACAGCCCAGATTGGTACTGCCTCTCACATTCCAGCTACAAATTCCATCAGTTCCCCTTTTCCTCAGACTTGCCAGAACTGCACTAGTTGGGTCTAACTCTCCCACAGTTACACTGAATTTAAATTAGAAATAACTTCAGTGGGTTGGATTCTCACTTTTGCAAATGGGAGTGTTCCCCCTAAAACCAGTAGAGCTCATTTTTAGGTCTGAGAAGGTGTAGCTGCTCTCACATCTATGAACACCCCACTAAGCATAAAATACTTTATTTCTCTAGTGTGACACATTTACCAACCTCCTCGATCCTGTGTAACTTTCCATGTCTGCAAGGTTACACCAGGTAAGAGGGACAAAAGCCACTCAACCCTTGTCTCCAGTAAAAACCCAACCAACCAAATAAATGAAAACAAACAAAAAACTAAGTAGGCATCACACCACGGTGGAGATATTCCCTCCCCCAGGGGAGTCACAGGTCTGCAAGTGGAGAGCTGAGGTCCTTTGGGAGAGCTGAGATCCCTCTGCTTTTACAGAGAAGCAGAAATGAGTATCATGGTTTAATATGCCCATATTTCTTGAAGGGAAAACTTCAGAGAATGTTGTCCAGGCTGCCTCCCAGAGCTTTTCCACCTTTGTGATCTCTCCTCCAAGTTTCTGTGCAGGAGCAGGACAGGCTCTGGCTGATGACAAATGTGACCTGTCCCACCGAGTTATTGTTGCTCGCTGTGGGGGATGAGCTTTTGCAGCCCTCTGGTTCCTGGTGACGTAGTGCAGGGTGCACACACACACCACAGCTGTGTCTTGGGGCTTCAAATGCCTTTATCTATGTCATGCATTGGTTTTTACAGTTTGCTATGAATCACTGATGCCCGCTGGGAACACATACCCGCTTCTGGTTATTTTTGTTGCAATGTTATAATGGGCACAAGGACGCTTAAAAGTGGAACAACTGAGCATCTCTTGGTAGCCAGTGCTGTGCAACTCCCCTGGGACTCCTGAGAATGGCAAGTTGTGCTGCTGAACTGCCTCACTGTAGTGAAAAGAAATTAATTCCAAAACAGTCCGTGTGCTGCGTAGTAACTCTACTCATGTGAATGATGGAAGAGTAGCCAGAGCCCTGCATCAAGTCCTGGAATATGTGCTCAGAGCCCTTGATAAGCTGCAGGTTTCCTCCGTGAGGGTGGATCAGCCATTTAGACATTCTGGTTATATGTCAGCCGTGGCACAGCTCTCTCTGTTACATGATTCCATGTCCTGGGATGCCCAGGAACTAGGCTGGAAAGTTTTGTGGCTGCCTTCTAGCCAGAATCCCTTGGTTTGCTGGCTTTCCTACCAGCAGTAAACCAATGGGCAAAGGCATGAGATGAGTGTCAGGATCTCCTTCTGATGAGAAACTGAGACATAGCTTGGAAAAATACCTGGACAGTAGTTGAAGAAAAAGGGATTAATAGCATGCTGGGTTATTACACCATGCTGATGCTGTGGGGCAATGCCAGGACGAGTACATTAAAAGATATAAGGAATCCAATACAATGGAAGAAGGGAACATATAAACCCCAAGTTTGTTAATAACCACTTGTCAAGGGATGTGAAGGTTTCAGCTTTGAAGGTCAGAGTATTTGAAGGACAAATATTTCTGTTCTCAGATAGAGAAACAGGGAGCAAAGAAACCAGCTTGAGAACTGCTGGGCCCTCAGCAGTGAGGGTTTAGTGTTGGGTGACTCCTGAAATGTTTTTATGGGTCATGAGCATGTTAGAAAAACATCAGGATGCTCAGAGAAAACAGTAAAGAGAATGGCTGACACAAACAATACTCGATATGAAATACCAATATCATTGGGAGTTCTAGTAGCTTTGGAGCTCTCAGAGTGGACTTCATCACCTCCAGTTTAGAAGGTCAGAGACACGAGAAGAACTGATTTACTCATGACACACAGCCAGCAAATGATAGAATTGGGACTTGAAACCAAATCTTTTTACTCTTTGTAGGAAATAAACAAACAGGTTTGTGGTAGTTTCAAAAGACATGGCTACATGGAAATAACTGAACTTGGTTTTCTAACCCCATTGCACAGACTTTGGCCAGGTCTTTGGATTCTGTTTTGTGCTTTAATTCTCCTGTGCCACTGCACACGAAGTGACAGTCACTTATACAGGAAAATGTTAAGCCCAAACTCTGCCTTTGGGTACAGAAGAAAATTGCAGAGAGGAGAAGCCACCATGTCCAGCTGATCGGGAGAGTGGCCATGTGCCAGACATCATCTTTTGTGGTAATAATTCCTTCCCAATGGCAGCCTGAGCTATTTGCCTGTCACGATTTGTCTTTTTGTGCTTGGGGAATGCTGGCTGACCTTTGTCTTTGATGTTGCTCGGCCCTTTCCTTGCAATAGGGCAGTTCAGGAGGCCATGACCACATCTGCTTAGGCTGGTTCTGTTATCAATTAATTTGTCCTGCCACATCAAAGAACAGAGATAAAGCTGTAGCATTTCCTTACCACAGATTTTTATCTTCGCTCCCCAGTTCACCTCACAACACCCGCACCTTCCACCTCCACAGCAAGCAGAGAGAGAGAGAGACAGACAGAGAAAGAAACTGAAATGATATCCTAATAACCTCCCTCGAGTGCTGATGGCACCTGGGTCTCTGTGTGCTCAGCCTTACACCCACTTCCAATCTGGCCTGGCCACAGCCAGGCAGTTGCTTACTCCCCCAACAAGTTATCTGTTTTTCTCTCTAGACAAATCAGTGATGTTAGAATGACAAATAGCAGTTATAGCTTTGCACTTAGCTGAGTATAATTTCAGCCCATCAGTACCATCTGTCTCCTTTCTTGGGCTGCAGCTCCATTAAGTGACAGCCCGAGATTCTCAAGGACAAAAAGCCCAACTCACACGGACAGATATTTGAGGGATCAGAATCTGTGACTCTTTGCGGTTCACTCCAGTGGAGACCTAGAGAAAATGAAGGTGGCACATAGAACCTAACCCAGATTCAAACTTCCTGAGCTATGCTGTGCTGAGCCTCGATTCTTTTTGTCCAGGAATTCTGTGCTGAGATTGGTATTAAACACCCTCCAAATTTATCTGAAGACTTGCTGGGGTGGTGCTGTTTGTTTTGGCTTTGGGACAGCAGTCAGCCTTATTTCTAGGAAATTTTGTGTTCATTTACTAGAAGTCATGGAAGAGATAAGAAAATGCCTCTGCATAGTAGGTATTAGTATTATTAATATTAATACTGAACTTCAGTATTAATAAACTAACCTAATCTGTTTGTGATAATCTCACCCTGTAGTTCTTGAACTGCCTTGTTTTCCAAGGAGCAATTCCTCTTGCCTCGTTGCACTCACCAGGAAAAAAGATGCTTAGGGAAGATTCCAATCACTGTCAAATTTAGGACAAGATTCCTTCTATCCTGGTTAGGCCTTTCCCTGTCTCCAGAAGCATCCTCTTCTCCCTCTGTGACCTTTCAAAGTTCCTTGTTCCCATTCTGTATGAAGTTCAAACTCCTCTTCCTCATTTTGTCCACTGCCTATACTGTCTATCAGTGATTTATCTGTCATCTCCTCTGTCTCTGCCTCCTGTTCACCATGTGCCCTGTTGAAACCTGGCCACAGAAAAAAAAGTGAGGCATTTTAAAGAGTTTTTAGAATTACTGTAAGGTGGCTCTGTCACAGTAAAGTAAAAAGGCCAAAGTACTGGGCTGGGAGCAACAAGCCACAGGGAAACACCAGTGAAAAGGATTTGTCTGCATGAATATAAAACAAGTTGTTCCAAGTCTTTGGGCACTTGCTATTTAAGAGCTCAATTCTTATTTAACTGCACCAAAAAATGGTCAGATTTGCAAAACAGCTCAGTTTGCTGAGCACAGAGTGTTACATGTGTGTGAAAATCTGATCCTTCTGTCACCAGGCCTGCTGGGGACTGGGCAGGACCAGCACCCAGGGCTCTGTATTCCAGCTTTGGCCTCATGTCCTCAGACTTCCCTGATTTAGTCGTTTAGGCTTGCTTGTTCGTTCTTTCTTTCTTTCTTTCTTTCTTTCTTTCTTTCTTTCTTTCTCTCTTTCTTTCTTTCTTCCTCTCTCTTTTCTTTCTTTTTCTCTCTTTCTCTCTTTCTCTCTTTCTCTCTTTCTCACTCTCTTTCTCTCTTTCTCTCTTTCTTCTCATGTTTATTATGTTTTCTGAGGACTAATTTGATCACATCCCAAGGTATGCAGAAAGCTGGGGTTTGCAGTGAAAAAGCCCAGTCTTCCCCAGTGTGGCTGGGAATGCCCTTCTCTCTCATTGACTAACCCTGTGTACCTTGCAGGATCAGTTGCATTCAAAAACCTGTCCTCTCAGATTTGTTTAGGTAAAGTGCAGAGTGCAGATGATTCCCAGAATAGCTCTTCTGGCTTCATTTGGAATGACAGCAAAAACAAATCTGGACTTAGCTTTTCATCTCAATGGAAGGGCATACGAGAAGCAGTGAGAAAATGTCATTGTTCGTAAAGGACAACGTTACATGAGAGCGAGCACAGGAGAGAGGCAGGGAGAAAGGGATTTTTCCTCTCTGCTTAAAAAGGGCCATTTTGAGGTGTGTGAGGACAGCAGGGGTCAGCGAGTGCTGGAACTGACTCTGAACTTCTGGCTGAACAATCTCCTGGAACTAAAACCAAGAATACCTTCATCTTCAGCAACCTGCCGGGAGATGTTCCACAGCCAGCTTTCTCCACAAGAGCCAGGTTACAGTGTCTGTACATGACAGCAACTCAAGCAAAAGCTTTTGTCTTTTAAAACAGACTGGCTCACACACAGCAGAGTAGACTCAAGCCTGATATTTAATATCAGACACTGCAAAAATCCCTTTGTAAGACAAGAGCCATAAACCATGAGATTATTTGCCACATAAGAAGGAGATGGTGGGTGCATGGCTAATTAGAACAGGAACATGAATCACAGGAATTAGAATTCCTTCAGTAAGGATCTGCTCTGCAAACTGCTCTATTTTACCTACCAGCTACTACCTGAGCTACTTTTCACCATGAACCCAATCTGTTTGTTCAGCCTTGCTGCTTCCCTGTCTTAGGAAGGGAGGAAAGGCTGAGGTCCCCATTTGCCAGAGAGGTGCTTGCACTGAATTTAAAGTCAATTGCCCGCATACACAGTCAGTGTCAGAACCAGGAATAAAGTACAGGAGTCCCAATTCTTAGTCCTGTCCCACCAGCCACATTCTCCTGAGCTTGCTTTACCTGCATATCAGGGATTTTGTGGGCAACTACAGAGACAGAGAACAGCTTGCCTCCAAATGGGGTCTTCAATCACTCAACTTTTATCACTGAGAGACAGTAGCTTCCCTCCCTACCTCCTTGAAAAGCTTTTAAAATAAACACAGGTACATTAGAACAACAGCCCCTCAAAAAGGGTCCCCTCCTCCCCTTTACCTTCCTTGCTCTCCTGTCATTAAGCAGAGCAGAGCCATCCTTACATGTGACATTTGGACACACTGACTTAAGCTATTTACTTTAAGCTTTTCTTCCTCTCATCTAGGATCATTTTCATTCATTTTTTAAGTGTTGCAAAATTTCTTTTGCCAAATCCCTGGATCAGGTGATTCAGAATGAAGCAATGGGACTTGTGCCATTCTGATAAAAGCACAACCCTGAAGCTTCCCTACTTTTCCCACAGCCCCCTTCTGTTTATTCCTCAACTCACTAATTATGCTGACAGAAAGAAAAATACAGCAAGAGTCACAAAGAAAATATCACTTTTAAAGGCTGGTTTTATTTCCTTACCACAGATACTACCTTGCTGGATAAACCATTGAGTAATTGTATTCTGGGCTTAGAGTCAGTGGGTCAGATTCTGGTTTGAATTTTATCAATAAAAGCAACCACTCCAGAGCAACCTTTCATAAATATTCTTGCTTTCAAACCAGTGTGCTCTGCTGCTTGAGGATGCCTTCCTAAACCAAATCCTAACGCAGAATTACCACATTAATGTCAGTGGAACTGGCAGGTGACAGAGTTCAGACTTGGAACACTCTCACAAGGGTTTTCTCTCTGGAAAGCACTGAGCAGGTTTAACACAACCCTCCTGACTTACACTCCCTGCTCAGCAGAAGCCTGGGAGCTTTGCTGGGTAGGTTGGAGATGCAGTAGCACAGATGTGTGTCTGAAGTGAAGATGTGCTGTGCTGCTGTGGATCCTGCAGTGGCAAGAACTGAACAAAGATCTGCTTACTACCCTCTTATCATGAGCTTAGGCAAGGCATTCTCTCTATCAGATTTTTTTTTTTGGGGTTGGTTTTTTTTTTGGTTGCTTTTTGGGGGGGTGGGGTGGTGGTTGTTGTTGGTTTTGTTTTGTTTTTTGTTTTTTTTTTCTCTCATTCTTATCTGTCTTGCTTAATGGCAACAGGAATATTTTGGACATTTCCTCAAGTTCTGTACTAGCTCCATCTAAGGAAAATCTAAGTCACCTCTTTTCAGAATACACAAAAGGTGGCACAGAGGGTAAGATTTAGGGATGAAGGAGTGTTGCCAAGTGATGTTCCCATTACAGAATGGTCACAGCAGCTGT
The DNA here is from genome assembly GCA_013397315.1 of Donacobius atricapilla. Lineage (NCBI taxonomy): Eukaryota > Metazoa > Chordata > Aves > Passeriformes > Mimidae > Donacobius > Donacobius atricapilla. The sequence goes on from WBMY01009119.1 coordinate 670,513, forward strand.
TGGGTAACTGGAACTGCAGTTTGTGGGACTCCTGGGACAGCAACTCACAATAAAATTAAGGCTTTTTCTGTGCATATAGTTTGAATTAGGGGAAATGCTCAAAATATATAAACAGGAACTAGTCTTGCAGAGAAGATAAGCTTTGGAGCAAGGGGGCTGTCTCTTGCCACGTGTATTTAGTGTGGGGACTAATCTCATGTTGGGCCTCTGGATCCTGGGCCTCTCTTAATGTGTGTACTGCTGTAATACACAGAACTACTTCCTTCCATTGACTGCCTTTTTGTTGCATTGTTTTGTGTAATTGACTCCCTTTTTCATCCAGAGGCCAAAAAGTGATTATTGGAGATTGCCAGCTCCAGACCTGAATTGTTTCATTCAGGAAGTTAATTAAAATCAACCCACCTCTTCAGAAACCTTTTCGAATACAGTGTGGATGCTCCTTTCATCTCTGTGTTGCTCTTTCTTTTTCTTTCTTTTTTTTTTTTTTTAATCAGTACTCCCTAAATCATGGAAATAACTTGGCAAAGGAGCTGAATTACAAGAAAAATCAGTTAGGAACGTAGGTAAAGGCACATAATAGGTCTTTAGAGAAGAGGAATGAATTTAATTGAGTGAAAGCTCAGAAAACCCAAAAGTAAACTCAGGGTCATCAGCATGCTTCTTTCACTTATCCCTCAGTTGCACTTCATAGATCCAGGCTTCCTTTTGCTCTGCTGTTATCACACTTTCCTTTTGCTGTGATTTATTAACTGTGGAACTGTCAAATTATGAAACTGAGGTTCTAGAAATACTTATTAATGTTTGAGAAATTCATTTCACACTTGAATACTTTTTCTAACACTTACTAATGTCCCTCATTTTGGTCATGTGGGTCTGCAGGGCAAGAAAACAAGGTATCTTATTATATATTTAGCGTGTGGAGATGAAGGATGAAAAAAATGTATTTTGAAACCCCCTCAAACGTCGCAGCAGCCTCATGCATTTGGTCCTTGTGCTGCTGTACGTGGTGGCTGTGTGTGGATGTGCACAAGCAGGGCAATGTCTGCACATTCAGTGACACCATTCCAGCTCCCTTTCAGTCACTATTAAGAAAGTACTTCTAATCCCCTCTGAGAAGCTCGAACATAAAATTCCTTTCATGCCAGTTTTGTCTTCCTCAATTTGGCGAACACTGACCTTCCCTCTGTGATTCCAATGGAACTTGCAATTCAAAAGGCATTTCTGTTTATTATTACCCTGTTAGTGTACAAGAATCATCAGGGATGCCAGTGCTGCTCAGGCAACAAGGTTACTCACTGAGCTCTCTGTTGCAGCTTTGTACTGCAAACAAAAATACAGAGGCCATGGATAAATTATGATTACTTTACTTACTATTTAATAAGAATAATGAGCCTAAAACAATCGCTGAATAATTACTTGCCTCAAGATCTTTTGCCACACTTATTTCCCACACAAAGTTTTCTCATGGAAATTCATTTAAAAAGTAGAAACAAAGACCACCAAAAATGTCAAAGGTTATGAATTTGTTCTTACAGGACTGGAACATTTCTACCTCTTGACACTCAGTTTTGAAATGTGTTACATTACAACAGTATCAAATTTAACAGTTCTGAACTGGTATAGTCTTACTTAAAAGGAGGTTTTCCTTCAATTTATAATTTTGCACAGAATATTGAGCTCTGTGCTTCCATCAGCATTAATGAAGTCAAGTTTTGTATTTAACCTAATCTGCTCAAAGTAGTCCTATTACCCTTCATACTTAAAGAGACATCATCTGATAGGAAATGGCTGCAATACCTTCATCTTTCCTAAAGTACTGACAGTTTCAACCGTTTCTTAAGAAATATTCACTGGGGACTGCAGCTCTAAACACACTTCTGTTTTAAGATGTGACCATCTTCTTTGGCCTAAATGGGAGACTCCTTACAACTAAAGCAGTGGTGTTGCTGCCCACCCAAAGGCCAGCCAGAGTAAGGAGGGACCACCAGACATTTTCCCTTGAGATGCCTCTCCACAGTGCTTTTTTCCCTTTCCTACCTCACTGGTTCCACCTATGATTTCTAAATGACCGTAACATCCTTTCCTCAGGCAAGTATTTCATGCCAGCATTGGGAACATTGTTTTTTCAAAGGAAACTCCTGTAACATTTATGGTCTTTCGCATTTGGTAAACTGCTCCTGATGAAAACAGTGTGCAGCAGAAGCACCTTCTTCAATATACAGGTGTCCACTGCACACTCAAATTATCAGATGTAATGACAAGAGGAAAAAAAACCCCACCTTTTGGCAGAAGTAACACAAGAGACATAATTTATTTTTTTACCTGAAATAAAAGTAGTGAATTCTAGTCTTGTTCAATCCAGCACAGCAGCCCAACGGGGTGGGCAGGAGTGTTTCCTCTGCTATCTCTTCTGTTTAAGCTGAGGACAAGAAAAAATGTTAATACAACAGTGAATCCTTGCTGGGATCTGACCCTGCTTGCAGCTCTGTCCCATAGATCTGCAGGCCCCTCAGTGCCCATGTTTTCCAACCTGACAATATGTTAGGGTTTAATTTTGGCATGCAGGGAAATGCTCATGTGTGAGAGTAACCCCTCTAAATTCTTTACACGCAAATGCAGCAGCTCTTTCAGACCAGCATGTGCTCATTTGAAAGTTTGTCTTTCAGCACCTCTCCTCTTTCTCTTTCTTTGCTACTGCCCTTCAAATTTTGTGTCTGTAGACTTGAAAACTTGTGCCATGTGGAAGTTCCCCAGTTACATCAGCTAAAACTACAGTTTCTTCCTTAAGCTGTACACACTGGTCAATATTCACTTAGCAAATAGTTCTACTTTTGATAAATGCTACCTAATTTTTGTGTGGAACAAGTTCTGAAATATTATCTCTATGGGCATTTTTAAACTTGACAGGTCTGTTCTACAAATCATTTATTTATTTTAATGTTTCTTAGCATCCCTGAATCTAAAAGCATTTCACAGATATGTTCCCCTCAGCATTTCACAAATAACAGTTTAGCTCATTATTAATGCTTCCCTATCACAGAACCAGAAACTGAGATCCAGGTATCTGAGAGAAGTTCTATTGTTTTTAGAAGCATAAGTGGATTCTGATTTCTAGAACTCACCTTGCTGAGGGCTCAGCTCTTCTGAAAAAAGCTGTCTACAAAGGTCAGAAAGAAACTATTAAATTGCCTGACACCTATTAATCTACTCCTCTTTCAGGTCCATAGCCGTGAACTGAGCTCATTGAAATAAAATCTCTCATACTTGTGAGATCATGTGTTAGAAAATCAGTCCTGGTGTGCCCAAAGTGTTGGCCCCACATTACATTATTTCCTTATACAAACAGTAACAAAATACTTGCCCCCTCCCCCAAAGTGTATTTTATTTTAGGGAAATGCAACAGGAAAGAACAAAAGTAAAATTCCCATTTGTGAAAGCACAGCATGTGCAACTTCGCTGTAACAGGCAGCAAAAGGTCTAAGAGCAAAAAAGGACTACTGAGACCTGCACACAGAGAGTTTCCCATAAATTAGCTCAGAAAACCAAAGGTAGAGCGCTGCATGCTAGAGAAGGCTTGAAGCACAAAATATTTTTCAAGTCCTTTAGCAATATTAAAATTCTGCTCAGAAACAACTATTGTAATGTGATTTTCCCCTCTCCTTGCTTGTGAATCAATTGTGCAGCTATCCTCTTTGTTAAAAATTTTCAAAACTCTAAAAAATGGATTTAGTTCCCACCTGGAAAAATGAAGGAGAGTGCCTAATGCATTGGTGTTGGGCACAAAGTGCATTTGTTGTGCTGCTGAATGTAACACGATCTGAACCAAGGCAGGAGAATGAATACTTTGCAGCCCCTGATGGATTTCAGATTTATTAGACACAGGAATGTTTTTTTCCCCGCTTGTCTATAAGAATATGGTGTGTAAGATGATAGAGGGCAGGAATAAATGGAGCAGACATTGTAGCCCTTAAAACTAAAAGAACTGTTTCTAGATTTTGGAAGTGTCAATGTATGAAAAAGCAACCTAAATAGAAGTGTTGCATTATTCAGTACGCTTTCCTCTTGGAAAGAAAAACATTCTGCAACCACTGACAAAGCTATGGACGTGTGACTAATACTACTTTTATTTTCCTATATGAAGAAAAACCCCATCACAAAGCCTAAATGGAATATTTATGCTGTAAGATAATACACTCGTACCTGTAAATTATGAGTGCAAGTTGTAATAATTCATCCTTAGTTTCATTACTCATGCACTATGGAGCTTTCAAGATTAGGGATGGATTTGTTATGCCACTACATTCCAGTGTATGTTTTCCCTTTTTAACCCTCTCTCTCTTCTCTGGCACACACATCCTGTACAGTAGGAGCAAATTTCTTTGCACTAACGCACACAGACTGTATGAGCTACATGGAACTGGCATCCCTTCCAAAGGACATATTAATGATCCATTTTATGATGTTAACCAGGCTGAAAAAAAATTAGCTCAGGGCAGAGGGATATAATTTCAAATAAAATTGGAGGAAAGTTTCCTATTCAGAGCAGAACTCCAAGGTGTAACATTAATAAAACACTGTTGTAATCTAATGTTACAGGATAGTTCTCTTGAGCTTCCAGGATGGGAACCACAGTGGTCTGCTTGTAGTAGCTGCAGTTCTGTTCCAGTATCTATGCATTGCTTTGTAAAAGGGAAGAGCGAAAGTCTGGAATGAATTGCTTCAAAGATTAGAATTCCTGTGAAAATATAAATAACAAAACTATTCACTGAAAGCAAAGTTATGTTTAATATATAAGCAGAGGAATAAACAAGTTCTGTTCTTCTATTTTTGCCTCTGTATTTTAAGTGTCTGAAAGTGATGTACATCTGACAGAGATGATAAGGCCAAGGAGACAGTTTGGGCCGGTGTTCCAAGCACTGGCACTCCAGGCTCTGCTGGGGTCTGCTACTGAGTTACTATGTAATCTTGTCTGAGTCATTCAAATTCTTTATGCTCTGATTTCACCAGTCTGTAAAATAGGTGTAATCCTCTCCCATTTACCTCAGACAGCAAAAATATCTATAAAACATCTTAGACGGCATGATATGTTCAGGCAAATTTCACTTCAGTAAAACATTCTCTTTATGAGCTGCATTTGTCCACAGATCTTTTTGTCCTGCAAGTCTCTGCCCCCAGACACACATACACAGCCACGTCTCACTGTTGCCTGAAAGATGAGAAGATCATGCCTTTATTGTGAAATCAAAACCATCATTCTGCTGCTATGCCTGCAGAAATTGCATTAACCATCAAACATTAAGTCTTTTCAAAGACCAAATCTTGCTTGTCTTAATCAAGTGAGAAGTCCCAGTAAAAATCAGTAGGATACTTCAAGCCATTAAGGAAAGCAGGATCTGGCCTCCTGTAGGGCATTGAGGTAAACCAGACACACTACTGCAGTTTGCATTGGACAGTTCTCAATTAGAATGCCAAGATTGATAGTGCATTTTATCCGGTTTTCATTCCCCACTGTTCAGTTTAACTTTTGACCTATGATTATTGGCAGAAGAGGGCTTGTCCCAGAGGGCCATTAGGCCCTTCCAAAGAGGCCTTCTAAGAAGTGCCAAAAAAGAGGGTGGGAAACAGGTCTCTTTGTAACAGGACCCCTCCTCTGAAATGCCCACCATCCATGGGACAGTCAGTATAAAAGAAAACAGATTTTCTGCACTAAGTAGTTAAGGTCTTGCATTGTTCCTTCTCTCTTCTGTCCTGCCAAAAGATCAGATGGAAGCAAGTCCTGTAGAAAGGGTGAAAAGTAATTGTGACAAAAAATCTGCGTGGAGTCAGAGTAAAAGAAAACGGAGGGTATAAATATAGGGAATATATGCTGACATATAAGAGATATAGTAGGTGTGGCACCCAGGGGTTCTCCGGGAGGGTGGAGTTCATAAAGCTCTCAGCCAACATGGAACATGGCATCCTTACAATATATGATAGAAGAACATGAGTTGCAGATACATCCTTGAATTTGAATTTAAAAAAAAAAAAAAAAAAAAAGTATGGGATAAATAGATTTACCCAGGTTGGGTAAGCTCTGTTCAACACATTCCCTTCAAAAAGGGAGATGAGGGCTGTGCTGAAGGGGAGTCTGCTGGCATGTAACTGGCAGAGTTTCTCAAGGCAAAACCTTTAGACTGATAAAAATACCAAACAGAATCAATGATCTTGCTATAGGACTTTGTTGGTGACACAAAATGAGGGCAGTGCTGTAAACGTGGAGGGCCAGAGTAATCCAGGGGAAGACTCATATTATCCTGGGCATTGCAACATTAGGAATGAAATGTAATAGGATTCAAATTGGGCTGTGTGGTTGGAGATTAATAACAATAATGCTCCATGGTGAGCAAGATGCTCCTTGGATGAAGATGTCCTTACAGCTGGGAGGTTCTCTGAGGGCCTTCCCATGGACACAGGGGGACAAAAATAACCCAGCTTGCTTTAGGATAGAGCCAGCATCATTTGCAAAAGGGATTATATAATGTAGTTGCCTCTAACAACAGAGGACTAGTCTGATGAACCAGAAGGCCCCTTCCAGTCCTATTGTTCCTGCTATTCCCAAAGTTAAATTAACACCAACCTTGCCTGGAAACATCGTCCCTGCGCCTGTGGAGAGGGAGTTTGCCCTGGAGCTCCTGGGATGAGATGTCTGTAAATGGGAATTGAAAACCCTGTAAATGGGAACCAGAAGAGGTGCCAGGTTTGTAATTTAAAAAACCCAATAAAAACAATATAATGGATCCAAATCCTCCTGCTTTGTGGCACAGAAAGGCCGGTAAGGACACAAGGCCAGCCTTAAATCCCCCTCGGGAGCAGCTCGTGGCTGATGACACAACACCAGTCCCCTCACAGGGCACCTACTGTCCTCTGGCAGCCTGGAGCCATTGGGGCAGAAACACCGAGTTTGGGAAAGTGAATTTTTTTTTAGACAGCAGGGATTGAGTGAGGGTTTCCCACCTCTTTCCCCCAGGCCAACCTTCTCACAGCCATGCCGGCCTGTCGGGATGTCAGGGCCTCCATACCCCAACAAATCCCCAGCCTGGGAGCAATCTCTCCCACCCATATCGTAGATATATACATGACATATATGTATATATATATGTTTTTTAATATGATGTGTGTGACACGAGGGGAAGTTCAGCTGAGCAGGGCTGCTGGGAGGCTGTGAAGGGTGGGCAGGGCCCCTGACTGGCACCACCATTGCTGAGGGAAGGAGGCCCCGGAGCGTGGCTGAGACCTGGCCGCTGCCAGGGGGGCACTGCTGCCACCTCAGGGGAACAAAGCAGAGTTAAAAGGATGCCAAAATGGGGAAACGCAGCCCAAGGTCTGTGGGGTAGTGGCACTGCCTCTGGGTGTCTCTTCAGGGCACAATTTTAGGTGTAGAGCTGCTCAAGCTGAGTAACAAAATGGAGGGAAAGCTGTTTGACTGCCTGAGAGCTGGCAGAGCCATCGGAGCACACAGCCCAGAGCAAAGGAGGATAAGTGAAGTAACAGCAATTTAAAATGTGTGGGAATAGAAATTCCCCTTCCCTAACTTCTAGGCCCTGTGGAGCTGGGGAGAGGCATTTGGTCTGGCAGGACTCTGCTCTGCCAAGGGTGAATGTCAGTGCCTCACTTGTGTCCCTTGTGCTGCCTTGTCACTGTCACTGCTGCTCCAGAAGGTGGATCTGCAAGGTGGAGGTGGTGTTTTAGCCTCTGTATATCTTTTCCTAGAAAAACATGATTAGAGAACCTTTAGGATCAAACAGGGAGCCTATAGAAATGACCAGCTGGCATCTGGATCCCAGGGCCGTGCCTGGCATTCATCGGCTGGGTCAGGCTCAGGCTGCGGGGCAGGAGGCAGGAGCGGGGTGGGGATGGATGTTCTCTCCATTTTCTCTCTCCATCTGCTCTCACGTCCAGAACAGCAACAGCAGCTTGGGAAGGGGCTGCTGCAAAGACACACGTGCCTGCCAGGTGACACAGCCCTGGAGGGGAGCTGCAGGGGAATAAACTGAGGATATTTTCCTCCTGGGAGCAGTGGCCCCAGCCACCAGAAGGTGCCAGCCCCCAGCTTTCTGTTGAAAATCCTGGTGTGGTTCAGCAGTGCCCCAATTTGCTCACGAGACACAGAGCAGAGCCCACCTACTCATTCCCCTGCGCAGCCATCCAGCGATAATGACTTTCAGTCAATGGCGTAGCTTGGAACAGATGCCTGGAGGTGAAAGGATCTGTATTCCATTACTAGCCCCTTCAACTAGCCAGGGTCCCCCAGGTTAAATATTTTTAGCAACAGCTTGTTTACATGTCAAACTTGTCAATGAGCTTCTGGGGCACTGCTGCCACAAAGCTGTGTTGGTGGCAGCCCGTAAGCTTTCTCTATGCACGGAGATAATGCCTTCTAAAGGGCTTGTCAGATATTTTCTTCCTACTGTGTCACGGGAGCAAGACTAATTTCAAAGAAATGCTCTTTATTTCTTCTTAAAACTGCTAAAGAAAATATCCAGCACTGTCTTTTTTCTTGTCATCTGTTCGACAAGTGTCTCGTAAAACAAATTGAGAGGTTTAAATCTCCGAGACAAAAATCAATAAGAGGATAAGTAAAGAATAGGAGGAAGTCAGCAGGCTGAGATTTATTTCATTGGAAATGTTTTTTCAATGGATTTACTAATAAATCTAAAGTGGCTGGTGCAGCTGCCTTTGATATGCAGTATCTCCTTTACTTAGATGGAAGCTGCACATGAAAAGGAGCTTTGAATACTGATTTTTACAAGGGTGTAAATCAGCAAAGCCCCACACGTTACATGTACTACCAGCATCCGCTTCAGGTAGACATTAAGAAAAAGGATTTGATTTTGTGCCAGAGTTTTCCTCTGTAGCTTTGCCATTTCTTGTTTAATATATTGCAATATTTGTGATCAGGTCCTTGGTGCTGGACACTGAATAATTCAATGTAATAAAATCATCTCTGTCCCAAAGAGTTGATGGAGTTTCAAGGGTAGTAAACAGCATTGAAATAACAAATATGGGCTGACCACAAGTGAAATCACAGGGAATGAAGTTTGTGATGGTGGAACTGAGCTGTGCTATCTCTTGAAAATCTGCTCCACTGAGTACTTCTCTTGTGGTGGTGGGAAACTGGGAAAAATGTAAATTAAATGAATGAGTTGAAACACACCAACAGATAAGCAATATGAGATAAACTCTTGAAGCAGCCCAGAGCAGGTCAGCCTGGATTGCCTACCAGTCATAAGAGGGTTCCAGGAAGAAGGGATGCTCTCCTGGGTGACAGTAATAATGGTTGTCACTGCAATGCCTGCACTTTGATGTGGATGGGAAGCAATGGAAGAGACTGCACCCCAGTCCTGAATGCCTTCCCTCCCTGCTGCACATTCACCCTGACTGAGCTTTTCCAAAAGCCCTGTGGATGAAGAGGAAGCTATAATGAGCTCCTTGTTGAGTACGAGTGGTTTGCTCCAGTTGGCACACATGACAGATGGCTGTGGGTAGGGAGCGAGTTGCTGGGGTCTGTGTATGTGCATATGTGCTAGGAGGGGTTCCAGGATGGTTCCATGGCTCACTGTTCTATTTCAAAGTAAACAAATAGTCCTCGATGCTTTTACAATGTCAGATGGGAAATCAGCCAGAAACTAGCTGGTATCTTATTGTTCCTTGTTCTTCAATCGATTCTGCATTTTTCAAAGGATTTCTCTGCACCAAACACATATCAGAACATGGTTAAGCTCCGTTGTTCCAGTTCACAAATTTGATGTTAGGAAGGAATGTTGGAAGTGAGAGTAAATCAACAGAAATGGCCATTTTCATCCCCTTATATGGTTTTTCTCAAGTCGACATGAGAAACATTTCACAGCTAACTGTGAAAACTGGCACCTCATTACCTACTTTATTATTTCTTATGACTTATTAAGGGTTATTATCATTGTTCATTATCCTTTTTGAAAGTGCCTACCCTGGCTATCCTATCGTGTTATTACTGGGTAGTAGCAGCAAACTCTTACATTTAGGTCACTTTAACAGCTTGTATTTAAAGATTCCCAAGGATATTAGTCTGAAGGGTGCTGTGATTTGCACAAGGTTCTGAAAATGGAAGCAGGGAAAATGTGGAATGAAATCTGCGTGTGGTCACATGCTAAATGACTGTGTCATGGAGCCATACGCACTTGGGGGTTGAACTGAAGTTGCATGACCTACCTAAAATCTGTAATTTCCATAATTTTCGAGCGCCCTGCATCGGAATCAAGACAACCTTGCTTCAACACGGGGGTTTTAATGCAGATATGTTTATGTATATCACAGAAAATCACACATGTTATTGGGAAAAGTCGGTCAACCTTCATGGTAGACAATGCTGCCACTGTTTTCTGTAACACACCTTCACAGTTGAAATTGGGATAATATATTCTCTATGTCACAGAGCTTTAAGGATATATTATACATTTACAGATGGGTTTCACCATGAATTCATGTTAAATCCCATCACATGATGGCTATATTTCGTACAACCCCTAATTCCATACCACACATGCAAAGAGGGCAGAACAGGTCTGCAAAACTCGCAGGTGTCATCTGCATCTTCTTGGGGAGGATGAGGAGAATTGACAAAATCCATCTGGTGAGTCAGCAGCCCAGCTAGAATCAGAACCAAGCTCTCAATGTCAGTTTTGCCAAAACCTGCCCAGCAGTGTGTCACGATGAGGACTGGCCAGACCTCCTCCCAAGCCAGGAGCAGAGCCCTTTATGCTTTGGCAGTTTGCACACACGGGTTTGTTTCTCCGATTCTCCACGAGGCTGCAGCCTGTGCTCCACACCTCACCACATCGTCTCCATGACACGATGCCCTGTCTGAGTCTGCATTCAAAATCTACCATCCACGATCCCGTTCGATCTCTAGCAAGATCAAAGTCTGAGGAACTTGAAAGACACACAGTGACATGATTTATCCTCAGGGGAGCACGTTGGCTTCTGAAATTGCCTTCTCCCCTGGATGCCACACACTATCCCCCTGCCCAGAAGATGGAAATACTGATTTTGTTTCTGATCTGGCTCCTGTAAATATATGCGGGAGAATAGCAAATGTCACTGCATAAGGACACAGAACGAGAAGTTGCAGGGAAGAGGGGATATTAACTCTTCCGTTCTTTTAGATTTCCAGGCTGCAGGATAATCCTACAAAATTAAATAATATGATCAGGATTTCCCCCTTTCCTCTTGACCTGACTTTTAAGATAGGGCTAAGAATTGCAGCACATTTCTTTTCCCAAAGCAAAACACGATCCTGGATAAAAGTCAGTTTAGTTGAGAGAAAAAAGTAAAACAAAAATAGATCTTTTCCATAAACAAAGCTGCTTTCCATTTTGCTAACATAAACAGGCAGATGCATTAAGAGATCATGCCACCCAGGCCCTGGAAAAAGAAGCAGGGAAATGTATTTCTGAGTATTTTTCTGAAGGTGCAAGGATGGCTGAGCCTCAGGCAAACTGAGCAGGAGGACAAAGCTTTATAGACAGGGAAGCTTTACAGTTTCACCTGAGGCTCAGAAGAACTACGCTTCCATAAATAAGGCCAAATGCAGCACCATCTCCTTCCCAAATGAAATCTCTACCTTTTACAGGCACCTGTGCACTTGGTGTGTTCACAAAAATATAGGGGTTTGCAGCGGTCTCTATGGTTGTGCAAACAGAAGTTCAGGTCTTTGGGTATGGAACTGCGCAAGCAGTGGGAAAAAAAGCCTTTCAGAAATGCAAGTCTCACCTGTGCAGGCCGAGGGGCTACCAAAGGTTTGTTCTGTGTGAATGAAACCTCCTTCCCCAGGGATCGGAAACAAGGGGATGAGGCAAGAGAGATAAGAAATGGGTGGTGTCCTAATTATAGGCTGTTTTTTCTCACAACCAAGTTGAAATCAGGCAGCTGGAATGGACCCTGTTATGTTAGAGCCCACATTTTTTACTCTTCTCTCTCGCTTGAATCATTCCTTGGTGAGGAATTCATCCATCTCAGCTGAAACATCCACATTCTACTTAAGCCATCAAAATAATCTTTCTGTAATTGTCTGGAGATGCCCACTCGCTAGGTATCTGCAGTCTGTAGGCATCATTTCAGTGATGCTTTGCAATAAATCACACCCAGGAGAGGTTGCAGCCTTCAGAGAGGGCTGGGTTGTGATCCATTTCATGTGCTGCAGAACACAGCTCCTCCCAAGGTCCTCACAGACCCCCTTTTGTTGCGTTTGCTTGTTCCAAAATCTCTGGTTCTCTTACTCAAAACAATCTGCTAATATCAATCTCCCAACCAGACACTGCAGGGCAAATTCTGCCTTCAGGCATTTGATTAAAACCAGGGAGTGCAAAGCTCTTCCAGGGCTTGGTACCATTTGTGAATCAGATCAATTTAACAGACAATGAATGTACCCAGTGCAAAAATGGCTTCTTCTGCTTTGGCTGATACCAGAAAGGAAGACTTGGTGTTTACTTTCAATATTTGGGTTCGGCCTGAACATCAGACCAGTGATTCAAATGCTACTTATTCAAAGTGTCTCTTTGGAAAACAATCTTCAGGATCTCTGTGGAACAGAATTATTTCTGCATTTTCTTGCTTCCTCTTGGGTCATAAATGCATCAAGAAGGGCCTTCTGTAGAAGACTTTGCCCCTCAGTACAGGAAGTTCAAGTCTATGTGCAAATGAAAAATATTCTAAAAAATATTCTAGACAATATTCCATATCTAGGTCGTTTTGTTCCTTGTCTCCCATGTTCCCCCATTCCCCCCGCTCCCCGGGCCGGGAAGAGGATCTGGTTCAGCTTTTGCAGGAAGTATCTTTGGAGCAGTAGTTTCTCTGACTGATTTTTGATAATTTTTAGGTACATCTATCACTTGTCTCAAAAAATAAGTGCATGGAAAGAACTAGTTTAGACTATTTTATCCTTTCTGATACTTTTTGCTCCTTTCCCCCCTGTTCCTTTATCCTTGCCTGTTCCTCCACAGCTGCCATTAAGAACAAGTCAGTGACTCACAAAGGCACATTTTCGCTCATTCACTACATCACAGCCCTCCAGGCTCACGCACCCCAGGGCTCCGTGACGCTTGATCTTTGCCACCAGCAGCATCCAATTCTGCGGCCAGCGCTAAGGCCAAAGGGAACTCTACAAACCAGTTATTCTCTGTTTCCCCCAGGAACAAAACTGTGGCGATGTTACTGCCCTCTAAAGATGTGTGGATCAGCATTAAAGTGCTGACCTGTTCAACACTTCTGGCACCCTTTGAACCGGGGAGCTTTGAAGCCAAGGCTGTAACGAACTCGTGTATAATAAGCTGCTGCCCCATGCCAGGCAAAGCAGAGGTATCAGGGACTGATGGAAGCTTTTGAAGGCACAAAATGCTATTAAAAACTGCGAGGGACTAGAGAAAAAGAGACGGTGAAAAACAAATCTCCCTTCCATGCAGTGCTACATCTGACTTTGGACAGTTAGAACTAGGGTCACTAAAGCAGATTTCAAGCTTAAAAATTTTGGGGTGGCTGGCTTATGGTTTTGGCTTCGAAACCATTTCTGCTGAAACTGGGGCGCTACTGGGAGACAGTTCAGTTCAGGGCTTTCCTTACCTTTCTGCACCAGTAAGTTGGGGAAGGGAGAACCAGTCTGCATAGCAATAATTATTATCAATTGTATTGTGCTTTTTATCTTCAAAGTGCTTTTCAGACACAAACTAATTATTCTTCTGCAACACCCCTGTGAAGAAGATGGTAAGTATCATTATCTCTGTTTTACCAATGGGGAGACTGAGCCAGAGCATTTAAGCGATTAGCCTGGGGCCACAGGGGCAGTTAGTGTCAGGGCTGGGAATGCAGGAGTGTCTCTGCTCCCAGTCAGCACCAGGCAACATATCTCTTTAGTAGGAACAAAAGGGAACCTTTCTCCAGACTTGGAACCTAAAAGAAGCTTTTTTTTTTTTTGTTTTTTTTGGCAAGGGATTATAAACTCTTTCTTTAAAATGTAATCATAATTGGAAAAAAGACTGTGGAGTAAGGGCACTGAAGAGGGTTGAAAGCCAGCATGTCTGCTTTATAGGTAATCCTAGAATCTAGAAATTTGGGAAAATTCCTGGAAAAGTTATGCAATGGATGTAGAGGTCTATTTCAGGAGGGGGGGGAAAAAAGTGACATATTTGAAATTTCCCATGGAAGGAAAAGTAAATTATAATAATTTTTAAATATCAAAATGTTTCATTACAGACGTTTTCAAAATGAAACTGAACCTGAAAGTCTGTACTCTGAAGTTCTCAGTTCAGACATGGCTTGAGGGCTTTTGAATTCCTCCATGCCTATGGGCTCTCTGTGAGGTTCTCAGGGCTTCCACAGGAATGCTACAGCTGAACCCTGCAGTGCCTCTGTTCTACCGTGAAAAAATCAAACTTTAAAAAAAACCCATCAATAGCTTGGCACTATGTGCACTGGAACAGAAAAGGAGAAGGAATGGTAAGAGGTCCAGATGGGAAGCACCTTGTCCCGTTTTAGAGCCGTGACCCTGAGGGACAGCCCATCACAGGGGACACTGCCTCCCTCACCCCGGGATGAGGTGAGGATTAGGGACCCTGGGAAGGAACAGACACACTCAGTGCTCCCTTTTCCATGAGATTTCCTTTGGCCTGGTTACGAGCCTTAGGAACTGAAGGGCAATCAGAAACCTCAGGCTCTGCCTAAGGAGGGCTTGAGTTTTCGGGGCAGGAGAGTAGGAATAAAAGGCATCCTTTCACACTGAACTTTACATTTTGGTTCAGAATCAAGAGCTAATAGGCAACACAAGACTTTTGCACATCTCATCTCACGGTACCTAAGAGGGGCTAGAACTGGAAAAATAACAATCCTCAACTGAGTCAGGGCAACGCTTTTCACACAGCCCTAGATCCTTTTCAGTCTAAAACACTGAGCCAGATCCTCAAACACTCAGAAGCTGCCATGAGGGCTGGATCTTCTAAAGAGCTCTGTTGCCCACCAGCTTGGCACTTCTTTAAATCTAGGTAGTGATTTTGGTGCCTAAATGGGAGCTGAGCCCTTTTGCAAACCTGCTTCTGATCGTGCATGCTGAGCTGCTCTGCAAACCCTGGCTATCATTGCTCTGCATTCTTGTACTTCCTGGTTGTGAGCTGTGCTGGGAGCAAAACTATCAAAGCACCACAAGGAAACCACTCCTGCTATAATCAGGAAGCATAAAAAATCTCAGGAGCCAAATTGTTCAGCCTCTATTACTATTTGGGCAATGGCTGTACCTCTGGTACTTCTTTATCCTTACATATATCAAGGCTGTGCAATGGCAGGTACTATAAAACCGTCTAAAATAGACACAATCCCAGCACTGAATAGTTTATAATCAAAATAGAAGATGAGGCAGAAAGTGTGTGCAACAGATGGACAGATCTGGCATAAGGAATCCACGGGGTAAGTGCTCGAGTGAGTGCCTCCAGTTTGCAGAGCAGAAAAGAGCAGTCAAGGATAAGCTTTGCTGTTTACCTTACCTGACCCCTAAACCTTTTGAGATTTACCCACAACAATTAATTATTCCTTTGACTGGCCAAGATGATTCACAGCTGCTCATGCCATCCTAAAGCTCAAGATCTAAGTAAATTTATTGAAATTAGTGGTGGCTTCATTCCAGGAAACTTGCATTTAGTTTTGATTCAAAGGAGCTCCGCACCCTTCCCACCTCTTGCTTCTTCCCTCTTCCAGCCCTCAGCAAATGTGGAGCTCTACAGCTTCGATCCAATAGTGGTTGGGACTCCGGAATGGGAGTCATGAGATCTGAGTCCTATTCCTGTCTCTAATACAGGGTGGTTTTCAGTGAGTCACTTCCCCTCTGTCTTACTCAATAACCTTATTTGTAAGCGGGGTTAACAAAATACTGACCCATCTCACAGAAAAGTTGTGAGTTCATTAATATCTACGAGCATTCCAGCAGCTGAAATTCTGGAGCATCTCCTTGGCTTTAGTAGCTCTGTGTCTGCCACTATCCGTGTACTTTTGTGGTGCCAAGGAAGTTCAGGTGGTAATAATGGGGCTGTCATGGACAGTTAGGGGGTTCTGAATTGACTTCACCTCCTTAATAATTCATATTGCCAGGAGGGCAGACAAGAGGAAAAGCAGAAGTTAACTCAGTTCTCATTTGCTAGAGTGTTTACCAGCTCCTTACAGAATCTACTCACTCTGGTGTTAACCACTGTAATGCTGTCTGCAATTTCCCAGGCACCCTCCTCTTTAGGATCACTCTGGTTTCAAGTACAGGCCCACACTCGCATCCCCCCTGACCTGAGCTGTTGTCTCCGTGCTGTGCAGAGTTGCACATAGGTGAAGCCTCTCACCAGGCTCACTCACTGTCAGCTGTCTGGGACAATCTTCCCTTGATGAAACTCATTGCACAAAGACCCTTCACTGCTCCCCTTTGGTATTTCAGTCTTTTAGGAGAACTAGAAATTATCAATGCCAGACCTTAGTGAGTTGAAAATGGACATTTCAGACTTTTAAATAACACTGTGTCCGACGCCCTGATCTCACTTCTTCCTTCACGGGACAGGAACCTACAGCTTTCAGAGCCCAGCTCTCCCTTCAGCAAAGCCTGTCCCAGTAAAAGCTGACACTGTATCCATCACTACCTGCCTTAAACAAGGTTTTTCCATATTGGGTTAGTGGGGTAGACAGCTTGGAAGTTTGCTTTACTTAACTGTACACACATGTCCTTCGAACAGAAACTGTTGGTGGGCTGGGAGGGCTTGAGGAAGGTTCAGTCCAGTGTCTGTCCAACCTCTCCACCTGTAGGAAGGTGGAGGAAAATTCTTTGGGGTCTCAAAAAGACTGAAATCCCTCACTTCTTCCAGGAAGGAGCAAGTTTGTGTGTATTGCACTGCTGGTCAGGCCTTTCTGGGTACTTCTCCTTTCCTCTGAGTGCTGCCACCCAGCAGGCTTGGCTGGCTGGTAGCTCCAGCAGCTGCACCCTCAGCTGGAGGTCTCCTCTTGATGGAGAGGCTGACAGACCTCAAGGACAGGAAAGGGATGCTGCAGAATCATCACCGGCTACAGCCACGGCTGCCTGCAGGACACACAAGAATGGAGAGAGGGGCTTGACTTCCTGAAGCAACCCCGACAAAACTGCAGAGAGAAAGGAGAATCACAAGGCGGAAAGGCAGGCAGAGGAACTAAAACTGGTGGTTTGGGTCTCTACCCAGCCCAAGAGAAACCACAGTGCTCTTCTTCTGACAGTGGCTCCCTCTGTGGACCCTCTGTGGTCCTGAAACACTGGGGATTTGAAGCTGCGTGCAGGAAGATACAGGAGGTAACCCTGACATTGTGCAGTATGTGTGTGGTCCTTGTTGAAAAAGTGTATGAGGCAAAAATAAGCATATGTAACAGATCTTTTTCCTTTGACTAGATCTTCCTGGTTTTACCATCTTACTTCTAGATGCCATATACCAAAAAATCACAGAATTGTTGGATGGTTTGGATTGGCAGGGACCTTTAAAGATCATCCAGTCCAACCCTTCTGCCATGGGCAGGGCCATCTTGCACTAGATCAGGTTGCTCAAATCCCATGCAAACCTGGCCTTGAACACTTTCATTGATGGAGCATCCACAACTCATCTCTTGTTTCCAAACTCAGGCCCACAGCTGTGGCACCCCTTCACCAGGCAGTGGCAGAGGGCTGGGCAAGGGGCACCATGGGCATGGCTGATCCTGTGTGTAGGCAGTGCCGCGGGACACACGGAGCCGTGCTGCAGGAACGGGCATTTGGCTCTGCTCCTCTCACCTGATTACCTCCCTCCCCCTCCAGCGTGACTGGCACCGCTCAGCTTCTGTGCCCACAACCTGGGCACGTTTCCAGCCCATTATTAGTCACCTTATGTCCATGCTCTTGAGATCAACTGCCCCAAGTCTTTCCTTATCTTTTTTCATTTATCGTATGTTATTTGGAAGGCAAACTTCACGAGAAGGATCGTGTCTAGCTTGAATTTGTTCACTGCATAGCACATCAGAAGCATTAATAATAGCAACAGTATAATAAATCACAGCATCACAGTAACACATGAGTTAATGTTCCCTAAAATCCTATGTCAGCTTGCTGAATTACAAGCAAACATATTTGATACATGAACTAAAGGACTCATGTACTTGCCAAGACTCAAGGCCAGTTCACAGATTCACATTTCTCTCTGACACTGCTGCTCGCTGTACACCTCCGCACAGGAGTGTAGGGTGCTCATTGTTTCCCTATACCTGGTGCTAGAGCTGTTAACAGCTACAAGAAACGCACCCAAAGAGAAGAGCTTAACTTGGTTTAAAGGAGGCACTAGTTTTAAAGGAGTTTTGTGTATTTAATGTTTTTAAGTTTGGCTTTGGGATGTCAGCATTTTGGAATTGTGGATAGGGGCCTTACAGTTAATTTCAAAGAATTTCTGCTGGTATAAATCGCTGTAACTCTGCTGATTTGAAAGAGGAAGGAGACAAGAAGGATGTCCTGGTGGGGGGTAGGTTAATCCCCCTGGGGTTGCCAGACTGATGAACTATTCCCTGTTTTGCTACAGATTTCTTGTGTGACCTTGGGCAAATCACTCTCCCTTTCAATATCACAATTTCCCATCTGTAAACTGGTGAGAACAACAACCGCCCTGCCCCAGAGGGGTGTTTGGAGGATAAATATGTTACAGGCTTGGAGCTGCCGGAGCACAATAGTGACAAGGTTCCGACAAATCCTGAAGATAGATAGAAGCTGACAATCAGGCAGACTGCTATTAGCAGCTGATTCATTCTCTCTGCTTAATGCATATTTTTAGCAGGCTGTTATTGACTAGACAGGCATACAAGTCTGTCAATTAACAATGTTATAATAAACTAAATCTCTGCACCAGTAGCCTTTGCAGGGTGAACTCAGAACTCCCCAACCCTGTGGCACAACACCTGCAATACTAATAAAGGGTGAAGACTTTCCTGTAAGTCAAGTGGAGATGCCATGTGCTGTGCCCAGGCACAATGGGCATTTCCACCGGGGGTTCTGAGCAGCTTCATGTGCAGTACACTGACAATTAAGGAGTCTTAGGTGGCCATGGATTTATTACAGTGTGTTCATAAACGCTTGTCAAGGCACCATTTCAATACAATCGTGGCCAGACAGTCCAGTGATTGGTGCTTAGAGCCCCTCTTGCAAGCTGCAATATGATCAGGGAACACTGCTTAATTGTATTTCTTTTACAAAGTGATGAAATGTAAAGCTCTGCTCCCAGCTCGCTGGCTGGCACAGGAGTCTCAGCAAATATGTGATTCTCACACTGCAGCTGGACTCTAATGACATGAAAGGTGCTAATGCAATGCAACTGGAACCTTTAATTATCCTGGTGACTAATAGGAAATCTCTCAAAGGGTCCAGGAGAAAGGGCCTTTTTCTTCACGGAGAGTTCTCTGAACTGTGCTTAGAAACGGGGACAGACAAATGGCAAATCTAAATAGACCTGAGTCCCAGAGCTGCAGTGTCTGGGAGAAGGTTTCTCTTTCCTCTGGCAATTAGCTTGTCAGACATTGTAAGCAGAGAGAGTGAGAATAACACTGGACCATTACTGAGTTACAAGAATTGGTACCTAAACTTGTTCCACATCCGGCAGGTAACTGGCTAAACCTGCTGATGAAACAAAAAGATCTGGATTGACTTTGAATGTGTTTGTGTTCAAGGAAGAGAAAGAGTGACAGACAGACAGCTGTCTCCCACTTGCTAATTGAGTGGTGACTGTCAGATCTTAATGTACCTTTGGGATCATTTCTGTTTGATACAGACTTTCAGCTCCTATTTCTTAAACTTTCTTTATCAAAAATCTTTTTATTGCGGAAGCATCCAAGCTGAAAACCATGCAGGCCACATTGCCTGGATTTTATGGAGAAATGTACAATGTATGTAGGGTTGGGTTGTTTGTCACGTTACTCAGTGCTGTTGCTGCCTGGTTTTCAGACTGATGCAGATTCAGCCTTGTGTCACCATCAGCTACATCACTTCTTCTCCATTAATTATGTCAACCATGGCTAGAAAGGGAACAAGAGCTAATATGACTTATATGATTTTACCTGGCAGCTCAGAAGTAGGAGTAGTCTGCAGACATAAGAGGAAAACTGTGTCTGTGTCTTTACTCACCCTTTCTCTCAAGCCCTTGACAAAACTTGGCAGTGGTGGATAATACACATCAGTTACAGGGATTTTAAGGACAGAATAAATCACTTTCCTGAAGAAATTAAAAAATCAATGCCATTATTCAAACCATGGAGTTTGATCCATGCCCCAGATATTGCAGGAGCTGGGGAGCTGTTGAGCAGCTGAAGGAGCTGTGGTGGTGCTGAGAGCGTTAGGGGTCAAGGCAGAGACAGAAATGCAGATCAAGCCTGGCCTCTCACATCGTGTTCTTGTGGCTTGGCACAGTTGCACTACAGCAGGGCAGTGTGTGTGTGTGTGAGTGTGCAAGGGTGAGTGTGAGCATGCAGCTGTGTGCACAATCATGCCCGTGCACGGGCTGCTTCACCACCAGCTTCACAACTGTGCCGTACAAGGCACGGCCTTGCATTTCTCAGGTGAAAGTGCTGCTGCGCTCCCTGAAACGAAACCAAACCAAAATAAGAGATTCTCTGTGCATTCAAAATCCCCTTTTGCTAGCCAGTTCTGGTCATGAGCCCCTCAAAATGCAGAAGGAGCCCTATCAGTGCCTTTGAAGCCTGTAAATGTATGGTTGCTGCCACCATGCAAGCCCAGGCAGTCCTAAGTCTGTTACTTCTCTCTGTTCCTGCTCTTCTGGTTAAATGCACCTGGGAATAAGTAATTGTTTATGTCATAAAAAAATTCATCATAAACAAATGGGATGGGCAAGCCAGCTGAGCAAATTCTGGGGAAATGAGTTAAAAAACCCTGGGATTGATATAATTGGTAGTGCACTTCTTGGGATGAGGATGAAAGCTGCGTATTTTATATGAAAGTAGAAGAGACGACAGGCACTCTGTACCTGGAGAGAGAGAAAGCATTCCATGTGTAACTGTGGCTTGGCAAAAGCATGGGCGCTGTTGTTAGAAACACACAGAACAGATCACTGGCAGAGCAGAGGAGTGATGTGATAAGAAATTTAAAGGCCAATTTTAAATCTCTTGCAGCGATCTCTGATTTACATCAGTGCAAACAAGGGCAGAGACATGGCCTAAGTCAGAGCTGTAGGCATTGTTCAAATGTCTCGGTTGTTTTGTTTTTGTTTTGTTTCCTATATAGATAAAAGATAAAGAAAGCATATATTCTTTGTTAAATAATGCTCAGTGCTAAGGGACTTTCCAGGTCCTAAAGCTGAGGTGGAACGAGTTTGCTTACATGTGGAATTGCTGCTGATGCAAGAGCACAGAAAATAAACAGTGCACGTTCCTCCATCCCTTGAACCCTGTGAGCTACTTTTGTGGTTATCATTCCCTTTGCTGTTGCCTTATCTCTTGCCATGTTTACAGGATTCACCTTGTCTGCTGCCCAGAGCCTCCTGCCAATCACAGGGAGCACAGGGAGAGAGAGGCTGGTTAAATGCAACCCTTGGAGCGGCGGGCGGCGCTTTGATAGCACCAAACACCGCGGCGAGGGGACGGCAGATGGAAATGTCTGTGGGACTGTGCAGGGCTGGGGACTAAAGAGCCCTGTTGTAACGGTGTGCTGGGCAGGGAGGCCACTAACCAGAGGGGGTGTGTTCATGGGAGACCCCTTGGGTGTCTGATACGCGATGTTGATGAGGGTTTCCAGACAGACTCAACTGCAGCATGATTAGATTTAGACCATTTCTTCTTTGTCGTTCCATTAGCGAGCAATAAAACATGATTAATGTGGATGAGAAAAACTAGATCTGGGCTCCAAGGCACCCAATCATGGCTGCAAACCACGGCCCTTCCAGGCCAGGTAAGAGACTTCAACCACTGCCTCGCTTTTTCTTTTATTTCCTGACTGGGTCAGAGACAGTTGTTATTACGGATGTCCAGTATTTGCACCATGGTGGAGTTCCCCACTAGTGGCAGCCTCTTCCAGACTGTTGGCCAATCTCTTGTCACCATTCTGTCACTCCTGTCATGGTCCCAAATGGATAATGCACATACCAAGCTGTAAACACATTTCTTAGCAATTAAGTGTTCTGGCTACAAAACAACCCAAAGGCAATATTACATAAATTTAAGTTGCCCAGGAGGTAATCCCATATTCTTACTTGGCTGCCCGTCATTTTATAATTGAATGGCAAGGAGTTCTTGTCATTGCGGCACGTTACATTTGTGTAACGATGAAGCGGCCCCAAATGGCTGCGAGTCAAGAAGCACATGGAGCCTAACCCTAGGAACTACAGAGCCAGTCAACCCCAGCAGTATTTGGTAATCCTAAAATAACTCTGAGAACCTAAAAGTGAGAAATGTCTGCTAAGATAGAAGTATGTTCTGCATTGTAAACAAAAGTGAAAAAATGCAAATGTTTGCCTGTAGATCTCTGGGTGCTGTTGGGTGTGCTTCACTTTGTGTTTCTAACAAAGAACATTCTCCAGCCAGGCTGAACTACTGCAGCATTGCTCTTGCACACCGTGGCATTTGGATTTCTTTTAGGATTGGAACCTCTTCTGTTGTTTGCTTAAACACCTAGCTATTGACACAAGTAATTTAGCTGCAAATCTCTACTTTCCTGGGGAAAAAAAAGTCCTTCAAAGGCTGCTTAAGTGCTTAAAACCATGGCCTCAATACTCTCCCAAGGTTGCAAAACCCAGAGGAAAATAACCCAAACCCCTTTAATTTAAATTGGAAGTTACAATTTTTCCTCAGTCTCATGATTTTTGGTGAGCTCGACCCATTTAAAATGCTTCAGTTTTGCAGTACCCCATGATGTAGACACAGCCTCTGCAAGATGGGTCCAAACAGCCTCTTAAAGATCATTTATTAGTTCTCCCTTCCATTGCCCTCCCTTTTGTCAGATGCATTTAATTAATGATTTTTACATGGTCTTTCTGCCTGTATTTTTTTTTTTAGAAATACTTGTGAATTTGGGCACCAATAAAATATTCTTCTATTTTAAAACTGAAAGAAGAAAACCAGTGCAATGAACTTGCCACTTCCTTAAAGTTCTGGTAACTTGGGTGTGATCTGATGGTACAGAATGATTCATGGGATAAAATTATAGACTTATGCAGGTGTGTACAAGAGCCTGGGTGGGGTGTAGTCAAACAGGGAATTTTATATGTCAATAAACATGGGCATGTGGTATAAAGAAACTGTACTCCCTTCGAAAAAACTGATTTTATTTTATTTTTTATTTGATAAGGACAAATTGAATGACCAGAATGGTCAAATATAGACATTGCTTTCCTTTTCTTCTGACAGAGTCCAACAAAGATAGCACCGTGTACCTTTGCATCTGTGCAGGTGGAACCTGGGTCTGATTCTTATCAAATGTGCCTAGATTCTCATTCCTGAAGTTTGGCTTTATTGGAATTGGACAACATGGAAGGACCTAACCTGAGGTAAATCTTCATTTGAAGAAAGTGTTTTGGGAGTTTTCTCCTTGCACCACCATTGCCGCAGTGAGTGTCAGTCTTGTTCTGGGGAGCCCCATCTCGTCTAGCTGCCGGACCAAGAGAAGAAGCTCTGCCCCTGTGAGCAGGAGCTGCAATCTCACACCTGATCAGTGCCAGATACACTGAAGGTCAGAAGGCCAAAGGTTGAGAAATCTGGCTTGCAAAGCAAATAAGAAATGTTTCTGTTTGCAGACAGAAATGCTGACTGTACACAGAGCCACAGGAACTTCCAAACCACAAGAATTGCCTCTCACTGCTTCCCTCTTCATCTTCTTTTCCTCCACCAACAACCTTTTCTCTTTCTTGCTGCTGTTGGCCTGAAATTCTTCTTGCCTGAAGCCCCTGTAGTCTGAGACAGCCTACACACGTCTGCTTGAACTCCTCTGCTGCTTTCAGACCTCGTTAGAAGAGGGCTTTAAAAAAAAAAGACAAGAACTTGGAAGCTGGTGTAAAGTTATACAGCTCTGCTGAAATCAGGAGAGTTAGGCAAATAAGAGTTTTTCAAATGTCAGGGACAAATGTTTTGGGTTTTTTTCTTTATGCAGTTTCTCTCTCCCTCTGTGGTTTGTTATCATTCAGCTCTGCAAAGCTTTGTTTAACTCTAGGAAAGGCCATAGGAGTTGGAATTAGATCCAATTTTGTTTGTACAGGAGTGTGTGGCTAAGGCTGGGCCTTTGAAAAGGGTGCATTATACACTCTGGGGGTTTTGGGAGATCACTGTATCTATTGCTTGAGGGTCAGACAGTACCAGACTCATTCTTCTCTTGTAACATCTTACTCCACAGACAAGTCCCATTTGCCAGAGTAAAGGGCGCCATAGGAGTATCTTTGCTGAGGAAAGACATCTGTCACCTGTAAGAGAGGTGTGTTTTATGGGATGTATGAGCCCACAGATGGTTCTTGTGTATTAATCATTATCTCCCTATACTACAACGCTCTCCAGATCATGACTAGGACTGTATGTTGGGCCTTGGGAGCTCATGGGCTCCTTAGCAAGGAGATGACAGAGAATTACTCTGTATCAGCCAGATATAGTTCTTGGCTCTTAACAAAGTTGGGCTGAGTAGAGGTGTGTGTTTATCTACAGCAGCAGATCAGCATTTCCTGATACCTGGACACCTTCTGCCAAGGAGAAGAGATGAGGTGCTGGAGGATACAAGTTTTAGAAGTACAGATCTCTTTGCATGCACTGCTACCAGCCCAGCATAAATCCAGTCTATTCACGTGAGCATAAAGCCCACCCCAGACTGTCCAGAAAACAAAATCAGAATGCAGTACTTTCTCTGAGTAAATAGCTAGCAATTCCTGAGGAAATGGGTCCCAGATTTTCCTATGAATTGGGGCCTTACGTTCTGACATAGGGAGCTATTCATGGAGGAAATTCTAATTGAGTCAGGTTGTGCTTTTTCCACAAATTGTTTATCCTCTGTCTGGGTCTTTACTGGATTCCTGAAGGGACCTGTGTTGCACCCAGGTGCTGTGGGGGTAGGCAGATTTAGGTGAGCCCTCTTTGCAAGCAGAAGTCAAATTCTAAGGGTAGGAAACATGTCCATGGTCCAAAAGAGGGAAAGATCATATGGTCACCATCTGGGGTTCAGGGATGGCTTTCTGCACTGAAATAGCAGTTGCTGTGCCTTGCTGTGTTTCCACAACAGCAACCAAATTGGTGACATTGGAGAAAATTAATGCCACCTGTCCACTAATTTCCTGATTATTTGCTATACATGCTCCAGTGTTTTTAAAAAGAGAGACTGCAACATAATGGACCTGGAGTCTTATCTCTGACAGGTTTGTGTTGAAGTGAGTGGAGTTATCCCAGTGTAATCTAAGTTAAAAGGAAGAAACAGGCCCTGTACTCTGTGTTGAAATTCTCTCATGAAACGTTTCCCAGAAATATCAAAGAATATTGAAGTTCTTTGGGAGCAGGGACTCTCTCTCACACGGTGTGTGAACAGTGGCCAACACAACGGGGCTTGCTTTTGGCAGAGAGCTCTAGGAGCTGCAGCAGTGCATGTAGTAACACCTAACTACATCTCCAAGACATGGTGCAGGGAAGTACATCGTGTTAACTCAGCTGAGTGCCGGCCTAACCTGTGATTTAGAGGGGCCCCTCCCTCAGCGTTCAAAGGAGGAAATGAAATCTTCCCCAGGGTAGAAGGATCCCGACCTTTCAGGGTCTGTGTGTATCGGCTGCGGGGGAGGAGCAGCAATGAGGACGCTTGGGTTCAGTTCCCCAGTTTGGCTACCTGGCCTTTGGCAAATCACTTAATTACTCTGGTTTACAATTGCCCAATTGTCATAATAATTCTTCTCTTTCCCATAGCAGGGTGGGGATGGACAGAAGGAAGGCAAATTCTTCCTACATTTATGATTATAGAGTGCTTTAAAGCGCTCTGGAGAAAGGGCAAAGGGGCAGGAATACACCTCATCCATCTCTGCTAGCTGGTCCCTAAAAGCATTTACTTACAGGGCAGGCTTGCTCACTGCCTGCAGTGGTAACTCTGTAAGGACACAGTTGCTTAAGGTAACCTTTTCCAAAGCATCCCAATGAATGTCCCAAATCCCATTTGAAAGTGAAGGAATCTCAGACTTTACATCGCAGAAATGTACCTGAGCCCACGGCATTTGAAAACATCTGCATCAATTTTTTCCCCTGTGAAGAGTGTGAAATTATAAGGCCATCAATTGACACAAGGAATTTAATGCTCATAATAGTAAAAGCTAGAAAATGAACATCCCATAACTAACGTGTTACTGAGCAGAGAAGTTTTCTCTTTATTGTAAAGATCATATCGAAACCCTCCACAGACTTGCCTGATTCACTAGCCATGAAATCTTGGTCTCATCCTTTGATCTTTCTTCAGATACTACTTCATGTAAGAATAAGGCAGACTCCCTTGGCATGCCTCCAGCAGGGAGAGACTAAGGGAATTTCAGTGTTTCTCTGGGCTAATTAGCCACTTGCAGGACCCAGAGAAATGTAATCCACAGTTTCCCTTCACTCCATCCATTCTTCTAAAAGCCTGGATCTCGGGCTTTGCTTCAGCACTGTGAATTGTGAGGCTTTCAGAGGTTTCTAATTCCAAATTACAATAAACTTCTAGCAAGGCCCAGTTCTCATGGAAGAGCCATTGTGTGGAGGTAGGTGAACAGTGTCTAAGGAGGTTTGTAGATACCTAAAGTATTGGATGCTATGGAAGTACTGACTTCTTTCTTCTCTTAATTCACTCCATTGGCTGCACACAGGTGTATCAGGAATGGAAGAAGGAAAAGCAGAGAAGCTGTCAGTGGCAAAAGCCACATTCCATACCCTGAACCTCCACAACAATTTTTTTTTCCTGCCTGCCTCTAAGTTATTTTGCTTTCTTGCTGTATATCTAACTCCCAAGAAAGATTTTGCTGATTCAGCCTGAGCCCTTTTCTGTTGAGTCACCTCCTTTAGTTTCCAAATTAAAAGGCCAATAATTGCCTGTATATGAAGATTTAGACAATTTCTGCCTTTTAACCTCAGCATGATCTGTATGTGAATTTCCTTCTGTTCTGTGTGAAAAGCCTCATTTAGGAGAGACTGCAGTTAAAGACCAAACTCTTGGATGAGCTGTTCTCCCCTCCACACATGGAGCCAGGGCTCCAGACATCCAGGTCCCCGAGTGCAAGATAAACCCTATTGGAATGCTGCACCACATCGAAGGTTTCTCAGGAAAGCTAGGATCTGATGCCCGATCCCAGCTGCAGTTAGGAGCAGCAATATATCTAACATCAGGCAAAGGACAACCTGGCTCTTTTTGCTGTGAGCTCTTTGCGTGTCACATCTCCCATCCAGTGCGTGCTGAACCCCTCTGCCTCTCTGCCCCAAATACCAGGGCTGCCCTAGAGCTTGGCTGAGCCCACACAATCTGTCCTCAGGAGCAGCATCTGCCTCCTGTGGCCATCCTACTGGGTAATCTGACAGTGCTTTCCCTTCCCAGGTCTCTGCCTTTCCTTCCTGTGCTCTCAAGCCCTCTGCTGTGATCACTTCCTCCTGCTAAAGCCTGATTCCTCTCATTCCTACTCTTGTCAGCCAAGATTTATTGTTCTCCAGGGACACTGATGCAGAGCATGAACTTCCTTCTGTAACCCCTTCAATGTCTCTTGCTGCTGCCTTGCATTGGGGCAGGCAATGCTGCCAGTCCAAAGTGAAGTGGGAGGAAGGACATGCTTCAAACATGGAACAAAGAAGAGTTCCAGTTTGAGTTTGTGCCTTATTTCTCTCTGCCGGTGTTCACATGTGGCATTTCTCCTCCTGCCCTTGGTGCTATGCAGACAAGGGAGGCAGGGTGGTGTATTAGGGTCATGTCAGGGTGCAGCAGGCACTGTCTGCGCCCAAAGACACAGGAACTGACAGGGATAACGTGGCTGCAAGGTCAGGGTCCTCACCAGCCAGGGCTCACCCCACAGCCCTCAAGGGAGGCAGGCAGGGCTGGCCTGGGAGTAGCAGCCAACTTCAACCCAGAGTCCAGAGCATCAGACAATTTTGTGGTGATGAGGCAGGTCCAACCTCAAGCCAGGAACTGAATCCACAGGTCAGGATCAAGGCCTAGTAAAGCTAATAATGGTCAGACACAGCCCAGTTATCACCAGGCAGGTCCACCATGATGAGCTTGACCCGAGGTCAAGCTGGGAAATTAGTGGGTAAAGATCAACAAGGTCCCTGGACAGGCACAGGCACCTCTGTGTGCAAGCTGGGGACAGGCACTCAGCTTTGCTCATTTGGTGACTAAAGACCCAGGGCTGAGTTTCAGTGAGACTCCTGACCATGGTAGAGGGTGGAGGCTGCAGGTCAGACTGATTAGGGCCATTAAAACTTATTAGTGCTCTCAGATCCCTTATAGACAGGTATTATTTCTGGCTCTGCCACTGACTTCCAGGTGATCTAGAACAAATCCTCTCCCTGTGCTTCTCCATCTCACCTGAGTTTAAGTGGGAAGGATGTCCAGGACCGTCTTCTTCTCCAAAGCTTCAAATTAGTAAATAGGAGCAGTGGATGCAGCATTACTTTTCAGTATGCTTGTAATTGTGAGATGTGCACCTATTAGCAGCATGGGAGTCACAGTAGCTCCACCACACAAGAATCTTTTATTGTTCACATGAGTAGCTTCTCATATTTTCCTCTAACAAGCTTCTGAGTATTTCCGGCAGAATTCCTGTGAGATTAAACATCATATAAAATGTATTTGTCTCACGCAAGATATGACTTGCTTTTGAACCATCAGCAATCATCCCAGCAATTGCTAGGATACAACTGCATTTTTTTATTGTTATTACTATTTTTCCATTTTCTGTCCTGGATCTTGTAAGCCACCAGTCCTATCACTAATTATGTTAACAAGGTCCTGAGGTTGATTTAGAGGCCCTGTTATAATGCCAGCCTCTCAGTTTACATCTCAAGTATCGGCATGTTTATTGTAGATCTGTTAAGAGAAGCTACTTTTTCCATGCTTGTATGAGGAGTGAGAGCAGGAGCCAGAGTTGGAGGGGAGTAGTGCAAAATGACACACAGAAATGAGAAAAAGCAAATATCTGCTGCATCTGCATCCTTCTGGCAAAAGGACTGGCACCGCCACAGCACAGAGAGGTTTGCCTGCAGTGTTTGATCCCTTACAGTGTTGGCCCAAATACAGACCAAACAGGCTCCTGAAAGCAGAGTTCACTCCTGAGGGCTGGCCCCCTGTTTGCTGTGGTGATAACTTTGCAGGGCTGATGTGTGTATTAGTCACCCTTGCTGGTTCATTGCTGATCTGAACGACAGAGGTTAAATAATTGCAAAAGCAGGGCTGATGTCATCATGGCGCCTGACTGGAGCTGCTGCTTGCAACTGCTGAGAGAGATGGATTTGCTTTGCTTTTGCCCAGGAAAGGGGTCACACGGGGCAGGGGTGCTCACCCTTCCTCGGCCCTACAGTCCAGTGCACAATGTCTGTGTGCCTGAGTCACTCCCACCTTCCCCAGGCACCCACCAGCAGCACGGTGAGGAGCTGAGCTGGACACAGCAGCTTCCCTCTGCACTCCTCCTCCTCCCTGCTTCTCCCTATTCCTCCCAGTCTGCAGGGATCCTGGGGACCTTTAAACATCAGATGCATGAACAAGGCCCTCCTGTGTACACTGTGCCAGGTGTGCAGGCCCCAGCACGCAAGTCAGGGTCGGTTTTGTTGTGTGTACATGGAGAGTTTGCTTGTACAGACCTGTTCTACTGACCATGTCATGTGTGTATCACAGAGAAGCTGGGCATGTACCATGTAACCTTGTGAATGTAGACGGGCCTTTTTAACTTACAGTTTAACACTGAGAATATGTCTTGGTTCTGTATGAGACATAAAAACTGAAGACAGAGCCTGCCCTAAAGAGTTTGTACTCTAAATGTCAGACAGAGAAAAGACAGGATGCGCTGTGGTGAGAGAGAACTTTTGATGTGTTTGTAATTTAAATAGGAAAAAAACCCTAAACTTGCTTCACAGGAAAAGAGTGTGTGCCTGTTTGTTTTTAAGAGGACTTGAGAAAAGAAAAAGTAACAGTTTTATGACAGTTTGCTGGGGGAGAGGCTTCTTTTAACACCTGCGCTGAAGTTCAGAAGCAGGAACTGGGTGTACATGCCTGTGTGGTCTGGAGTGTCTGTGCCTATTGTTCCTCTGTTCTCTGAGTGAAATTCGGTTCTGGCTTCTGAGGGTGCAACTTGTAGCTGACACCAGGGCTGCCTTTATTGCCCCATGTGCCAATCCCTTTACTCCTTGAGCTCTTCCCTGTGGCTCTGTTGCGTATGCCTGCTCTGTGTCTAATCCCTGTCTTGTGTTGTGTTTTATGCTTTTAATGAGAAGGGATAGACAGCAAAGCAAAACTTTCATGCTGTGATCATAGCAGAGAAGCTATTTATTTCTGTGTTTCATGTGATGCCATGAAAACAGTCAGCAGTCTTACAGGAGAGCTCTGCAGCATCCACGGCACCTTTGCTGATGCCAGCTGACATTCTGTAGCATGTGCCCCTTGGACTGCTGTTCTGCATCCTCAGGCTGTGGAATCAGGAATTAGTAGTGCAAGGGGTGCATTTTATCATTGTTTAGGTGCACAGGTTTCCAGGTCTAAAACTTCTTAAATTCTGACTAAGACTTGTCAATGTTTTTATTATACATGTACGCATTTGTATTTTAGGAAAATGAAGTGCTGGGTGTGGGTATGTGCTAATGCTAAAAAGGAAACACAACCATATGAAGCTTCCTAAAGCCTTATATTAAAATACCAGAAGGGTTTGACTGGGTTGTAGAGGTATGTGGAAAAGCCTTGGTCTACCTTGCTGCTAAAGACAGACACTCCCCTGGATTTGTTTCAAAGTGGTCAAGACCACAGATGTAGGCAGGGAAGTTTTGTGGGCCACAACACCTTGGTGAGAGACTGTCACAGCTGGAGAGTCCCTTGTGACATCGGGATATAATTCACCCAGGAAGCTGTTTCAGGGTACTGGAGCCTGTCAGAAGTTTGAATTCCCTTCGTGGTGTATATCTTGTCAGCTTGAACCTTCAAGAGACAGTAAAGGCCCAAATCCCAGCTTATTCAAACTGTCTTCACACTGGCTGGGTTTCACTGTGAGAGAGACTCAGTTTCCCTGGCTTGAATTCCCTGGCTTGAGCCTCCACAGGTCCAGAGGATGTGTGAGCAGAACTAGGGCCGTTTCTGTGGCTCCGTGAGCTCAGGATTCAGCCCAGTGTCCCGAAATGACACGTGCATATAGGACTCCAGACCAATCATACTGCAAATTTAATACTAATTACAGCAACAGCATCCTGATTACCTGAGGAGAAGTAAAAAACAATGTGGTGATACCTCCAGAACACAGGGGAGGTCCCTGACCCCTCAGAGCCGGCCATTTCCAGCTGCTGTGCCAAAGCACAGCTGGTTTGATGTAGTTATGGCAGAGAGCACACAACAGTCCAAAGTCCCCATGGGATGCCCTGGTTACAGCCCCTCGCCCAGCTGAGCTGAGTCTGCCCAGGAGAAGGTGGAACCAGAGCCTCCTTGCCCATCTCCAGCTGCAGCCTGGCAGGCAGCCCCACTGTTCCACCTCGCCGCTGGCTGAGTGCAGCCAAAGGAGGCTTTGTGCCTGGGCTTAGCTGGAAGCCAGGGCTGCTCTGACCACTGCATGGCTTCTGCATCCCAAGCTTGGAAAGATCTACGTGATTAAGGGAAGAATGCCCTTTTGAAGGAGCAATTTCAAGAAATGTCATTTCCCTTAGCAAATCATCTATTTTTTTTGGTCCTTATGTTCACATCTACTACCCTTGAATATACAATTCAGTCCCGTAGACTTCAATTTGTTACTGAAAATAGTGCTTATGACCAGTTTTGATACTTTTTCAATATATTTTTAAAGCAAGTCATAAGACTCTTTACATGAATAACTGGAATTAACCTTCATTTGTGCCTTAATTTGAAGTTCAAACTTAACATAATCAATATTTTGTGGCCTACTGCAATCTGTTCAAGTCCGTTTATTCAAGGAAATTATTTGTTCCCCTTCTGCATTTGAGGTAGAAATGGACACAGTTAATTCCACAAACTATAAGAAATTGAAAGAACCAGGACTCTGAATATAAAGCAATATACCATGTCCAAATTCAATACTTCTGAGGTGCTTGCATACCTCACTTAAATTTTAGTTTCTCAGCAAAGTGTTCCAGTTCAGCTTTTGTACAATTTTAGCTCCTCTGTGAAGCTTCCTTCCCCCTGAGTGAAGGTGATTGTATCAGGTGAAAATGGTCATATTTGCTGACATCAGTCACTGAAGGACTGAACAGAGTTCATGTTGTTGTCATGAGGTGTTTTCTGATGAGCTACATTTATAACCACGTAATTTGCTACCAATGTTTCATTGTAATTTACCCTCTAGAGAATTCATCATGTCATAAACTTCAGTAGGTACAAGATCAGTTCATTCTAATTTTAAGATTGTATCATAAGAAACATTTAGCGCATTGTGAAATAAATCCAAGAGGCATTTAATCACCACGAGTCTGTCATGCTCATCTTTGTCATCCTTAACAAACTTAAAAACTGCAACTGGGCAATTCTCAGCTAATGCAAAAAGTAACACCTCATGGCTTTAACTGCAAGCCAGACAGATGATCATCTTGTGGGGACATGCCTCAACATTTCTGTGCACGGGAGGTTGACAAAATGATAGAGCTTCTGTGAGGCTGAAACTCTTGGCAGCCAAGGAGAAGTGACTGAAAACTTTGATTACACAGCTCTTAAGACCAAATGATTGTTTGATCAAATGCTTACTTATAAAATAATTTGCTGTGTTTTACAGAATATGAGGATGCTTATTTTGCTTCCAGCTAATTGCCCAGCTAATTTTTCTGTAATTTATAGATGGCGATGTGTCCAAAAATGAACGTTAGTCTTATTAGACAACCGTGAATTACAAAGCTCAGACTATTTTACTTTTTCAATACTTCTTACATTTTCAGATATTCTCATAGTTTCACTGTTGCCTTCAATAACAATAGAACATATTTTTTTGTTACTGTACAGCTGAGAGGAAAATGATTATCAGTACACCTCATTTTTTCCACAGTTTGAGAATTTGTGTGTGCAGAGTAATGTGAGTGCAAATCACCTAGACTTACTCAAACTTATTTTTGCATGTTGTGTTACTATTCTATGTTTAAAATCTGCAATTAATTTTTTGAGAAAGCAGAAGTTCTTGCTTATGAGTGAGTGGATGGAATTTGATCTGGTACAAAGTGGGCAGAAGATCAGAAACATTGTGCTCAAATATAGGTGCAGTTAAGTCAGCCAGCAGCATCCCTGTGGGAGTGAATACCCACACTGAGGCTCCAGGTTGTTCTCGGCTCTCAGCCTCACTATGGTAGAATCTCCAAGCAGTAAGAGCAGTGTAGGAGTTTACTCCATTCTCCCTCAGTTCTCCTGTGAAATTATAACTGGGTTTTTGTGCTAAACTCAAATGCAGCCATTTCCCTTTTGGTTTCCACTATATACTTCTGATTTTACTTTCTGTAATGTTTTTAGAAGCCCGGTGCACGTCAGCAATGCAATATAGAAAATCTTTCTATTGAGCAACACAGCAGCTGCTGTGATCTAGAGCAAACTCTGTTTATGTGCTGCTAGACTTGGATAAAAAATTCTGAAAAGTTCTGGGAAGACCTTTACCTGGAAACATCCCCACATCTGCTCTCTTCTGCTTCAAGATCTTGTGTTACAGCACTGTGACTTAGCCCTGCTTTGAGCAGGAGTTTGCACAAGGGATCTCTGAGGTCTCTCCTAACCCAAGTGCAATGACTGATTCTTTTCACTGATCTTCTGCAATAAAAGCCATTAATACTTGTATGTGGCATAAAAAAACTTTCAAACTCCGTGGTGGCTTAGAAAAGTTCTAGCCCAACAGGAAGCTGAGTCCTCACTTTAGATTCCTAATTTAGCTTTTTACTTCCCAAGGGCTGGAGATAAAATTGAAGCTGGGTATGCAAAATTCCTACTGCAGTGGTGTGTTGGGGCCACAGCATCCCCTCAGGTTATCGGTGGAGAAACTGGAAATAGGACCCAGGGGGACCTTCTTTATGGGATTTGGGTTCCTGGATTGGCTTGATTTTGCTCAGACTTCTGATCTTTTGGGAAAACTGGATCTGGGTGAACCCAGCTGTACCTTCAGGTGTAGCATTATGTGTCATGCACATCTAATCAGATACATGGGTTTGTGTATTTTTTTTTTCTCTTGCAGCTGGTAAAAATCAAAGGATAGTAAAAAGAAACTGACAGCAGATGTAAGAACCCAAAGCATTTGAAATGGGACAAACTGGGTGTGGGGAGAGATGTAAAATGGGGGCAAATGTGGTGATTTTCAGGGCTGTGCAAGAGAGGCAGAGAAACCCCTTGGGGGCAGGGGTAAAGTCATCATCGCATTAAGTGAATAGTCTGTTGTGATTGCTCTCTGATGTGAAATAGAGTGAAAAATGACAGGATTTTTTCCCTTTAATTTATTGGAAATGCGAATGACTCAGTCTTGCTTTAACTTATTTTGTATCTGGTTTATTTGGTGTGTGCTCTGCATAAACTGAGTTTTCTGTTTTCCTGCTCCTGGAGATTTTGCTTCCTGCCTCATTTTATTTTCTTTTTCTTATTTTTTTTTTCCTTTTTCTGAAAGTAACCTTTCACCTTTTTGGGTGAAAAGCAGCCATTACATTTCTGGTATTGGAAACATATTAAGTTCATTCCCTTTAGCCAGGTACAATTAAACTCCAGAACTCTTCAGAGTCACTCAAAAGGTTCTGCTCAAGAGAACTGTATCCAAGCTTTTCTTCCCAGCTCCCTCCTGGTTGGATGTTCCCTGCAAAGCAAGCCTTGAGCTCAAGAACTCTTTCAAATCTTGCTCACCTGCTGTCCTCTTGCCCACCAAAGGATGTAGCAAGCATCTGAAAGGCTGTGTTGGTGAACCAGCAGCACGCTGTGGTCAGCTGTGAGGCAGACTGCAGCGTTCCTGGGAGCTGGGCAAGGTGTGACTCGGTGGCTCTCACAGATGGAAGGCGACCTCTGGGCCAGGCCTTGCTGTCCACTCCGGTGTAACCTCAGAGCGGAGCAAGCTCAACAGCCCTAGGGAGTCTGTGTCCAGCTCTGATTTTTGGGATGGAAATCAGATGACATGCAGCTTAAGGCTCGAGTTTGTGTTTAATTAGGGGATTATCTCAAATCTGAAATGGAGCAGCTTTGAAGCGTGTGAACCAAAGCTAGATAAAGACTCCCACAAACCCCTGCACACTGGAAATTTATAGGGTTCGCCCCGTATTTATTTGCTGTAGCTCAGTTTGAGGTGAAAGTTAAGAGCTCAGCTTCCGCAGCTGGACTTGTTTTTTCTGGTGCAAGTTTCTCAGCTGGACTTTTTTTTTTCTGGTGCAAGTTTCTTTCTGTAAGCTGCTCTAATTTGTTTGATGAGCAGATCATCTGGAATCAGATTGGCCGGCGCTGGAATCGCTCCGCTCCCTTAGCAAACACATGAGGTCTTGAGAGGTGTCTGCCTGCATGTAATGAAATGAGCTGACTGGCACTTTAGCATTCCCCTGTGTAGGAGCGTCTTAGGAGTAAGACACTTAATTATTATTAAGATTCTAATTGGCCTGTGTGAGCGCGGATGTGAGCGCGCGGCCGCGCTGGTAGAGAGGACGCATTCCACACTTCCCAAACCGAAATCAAGCAGAGCCTGCTTCTCCTAAAAATCCCTATCTCAACCTTCAGTAGCAGAACCCTAAATGGACTAAATGTGAGGGGAGAGGGAGGTGAAGAAAAAAGGAAATAAAAGAAAGAAAGAAGGAAGGAAGGAAGGAAGGAAGGAAGGAAGGAAGGAAGGAAGGAAGGAA
>WBMY01009119.1:707189-749944 GCA_013397315.1 Donacobius atricapilla
CCCGGCAGGAGAACACCCGGCAGGAGAACACCCGGCAGGAGAACACCCGGCACCGCTGAGCCCCGGCAGGAGAGCACCCGGCACCGCTGAGGCCCGGCGGGCCGGCCCGATGGCCTCGCACGCCTCCGGCACACAGAGGCGCCCTGGAAACTGCGGCTGCACCTTCCAGCGAGGCGCTCCCCTCAGTGTGGGACTGCCGGCGACAAGCAGTTCTGCACGTGCAGGGGCTTCTTTTGAGGCATCCCTGGCTGTCTGATGGGGAACAAACACTGTTCTTACAAACTCACGCTCTGGAAAAAAAACATGAAAGAAACTGGCAATTTAAAATAGCTTCCTCTGTGTGCAGGCCATCCCTCTGAAAGACCTCATCTGACCATTCAGCTGTATTTACAGCTCTCTTCTTCTGCTGAATTGTAATAAAAACAGAAGCATTTTCTTCTGCATTTCATTTAACACTAATCCTAAATTCATCCCATCCTTTCATAGTACAGGAATTATTTCTACTACTTTTAGCCTTGTTAAGAACAACATTGCACATGGAGCTGCTTTTACATAAATCAGTGAGACTTAACTACTCTCACAATCAAATTTAGGGTGCCAGGATCTGACCTAAGGTCATCTTGCTGATGGAGTTAGTGCTGCTTTGGCAGCACCAGTTTTCTCTCTACATATTGCAAAAAATACTTGAACTCAGCCTCTAAAAGGTGCTGAGCAGCTGAAGTTCCCACCAAAGCCAGTGGCTGTTGGATTTGTCCTACGTCAGTCCAGGCTCTGCTCATCATATTTATTTGACAGGCAATAACCTTTTTATTGAACCCAGCACATTACACTGATGATCCACTCATCAGCAAATATGATTGCAATAATCACTCGGTATTTATTTAACAGCCAATTGCTGTCTTTTGGGAAAGAGTCAATTTACATAGTTCCAAATTAAAATTAATACATTTTGTAATAGTTATTTAATAAAGGCCAAGGTGGGGGACTTGTCTGCTGGTGAGAGGTGAGGATGGGAGATCAGGCATCTGCAAGTAGTCCTTGGTTCTGCCACCGACTTGCTGGATGACCTTGGGCAAATCACTTTGCTGCCACATTCTTTTTATTCCCTTGTAAAACTGATATAATAGTACCCTGGTGCCACGAAGCTTAATTACTGTTTGTAAAGGATTTCAACCTCCCCAGCAAGGAGCTGCACGAATTCCCCTATAGCAGCCCGCTGGCCCTGACTGCAGGAAATGCATGCAGCTGTTTATCTGCTGGGATGTCGAGCTAGAAACGCATTTGAGGCCAGTGAAGTATCTTTCTTTTAAGATAAAAGAAAACCTTCTTCCTCCTATGCTCTCCACCAATGTCAGGACTTCCTATTGCTTTTAAGTGTAAAGTCTCGTTTTCTCTGAATATGTGTATTCAGGAGCCTGGCCAACCCCCCTTGGTATCGATTCCGATTGATGAGGCATGTAGGAATTCTTTTCCCATTCCCAGCCTGGGCTTTCCTCATGTGATAGCATCAGACTCTCACTCCTTGTCCTCTTTCTTTCCTCTCCCTC
Source organism: Donacobius atricapilla (assembly GCA_013397315.1). Taxonomy (NCBI): domain Eukaryota; kingdom Metazoa; phylum Chordata; class Aves; order Passeriformes; family Mimidae; genus Donacobius; species Donacobius atricapilla. The sequence continues at coordinate 708,737 of WBMY01009119.1, forward strand.
TCCCACTCCTCCTTAGGAATATAAAGCACTTCAGACATGGGACTAGGTTTGCAATAAGTTACTTTAATTGGATTTTTTTTTTTAGGGGGGTATTGGTATGCACAGGTTATCTTTAAATGATTTACTGATGTACTGCCAAGCACTGCTTATTTAACCTCCTTCCTGCTCTCTTTGTGTATGGATTCCTCTTACGATACTGGCAAATGATCTTTTAGAGAGCGTGCCACACATTTCTGCAGTGAAAATCCCAAATGGAAAGCTACAGACGCTGCCATTGCAGGGATGGCACGTCCCAGTCTCACAGCTCTTGGCACTCGGTCTCCAGAGGCCTGCATGGGCACCCAGCACCTTGCAGGGTGGGCTCTTACCCACCCCCAGCCCCAGGAAGTTAAGGAGAGCCTTTTTTTCCCTTTCTGCTTCTTTTTTATTATTTTCCTTTTTTCTTTTTTTTTTTTTTCCCCTCCCTGTGATCGTTGAGCCACTCCGACGTGAATTTATGTGTGTAATCATCTGTGTTGTAATTGGCAGCCTGGCATATGAGTCACTAACCAAATTAACTGAAGTTTCCTTTGGGGAAAAATGTAATCAGTTACTACACTCAGATACATTGCACCAAATTAACTCTTGCTGTTTGCAGGGGTTTGGGCTGAGCTGCCTGATGGTTTCCTTCCCCAAAACACAGGGGAGGAGGCCAAGAATAGAGAAGGGTCAAAAGCCCCAGGGATGGAGATTTCTTTCTCAAATAGCTCCTGGAAAGTAATTTACAGTAGTTTCTACCGTAAGTGTTCAAAAATCACAAATAATATCTGCCCCATTTGACGAGATTGACTTTAAAATCAGTAAGATGGAAAAATACATGTTTTGCTTGTTTGGGGCATTTAGTGCTTTACCATGTGAGCTTATGTTTGCAACTCAGATTATCAGACCTCTACTTTCAGTGGGAAAGCAAGCTGAGATATTCATAGAATCACATGATTCAAGAAGCTGGAGCTTTTAAAAAAATCCACTATTGCAGAACTAAGAGTAGGCTGGTCAGAGTTAGCAACGCAGCACTTGTTTTGTTTTTGTCTGCACTGAAATCTATTTGGTGCCCAAATCTAAACACCAGTGTGGAAATAATTGATAATAATTTTTTGGTTTGCTGGCTGAATAAAACTAAATCAGTAAAAACTTAAAGTGGAATGAAATATTTTATTTGATCAGAAACAAAACATCAACTTAAACATATTTTTCTCTAAGAAAAAGATCAGATGCTAAATTTAAAGTATCTTCATCTTTCAAGAGTTTCTTCCCCAGGTCTGGTAAATAGATCCAGCTGAGCTTGATCTGCAACTGTCAGAATAAAAAATATTGTACTAAACAGGTCAGAGGGACTGACCCAAGAGATCTGGTCTAGTGGGTGACTGAGGTGATGGAAGACTCAAAACTGGTAGTTGCTGCTTTGTGGTCTCAGAAGCCCAGCTATACAAGCATGTTGGTACCAATCTCTTCAGTTTTAGCCTCCGGAGCTTTGGTATCTGGAATTTCTGGCTTTCACTTCTTGAGGAGTGTAGAACTTCTCACTGAAGTGTTGGTGGAAGGTAAATCCATTAACCAGTATGAAGGGGTATGGAAGGAGGAAATGGTGACTGAGGGACCAGGACAGCTTCCAGGAGGACCCTCCAGCCCCTGTCCTGGGACATCCAACCACAGCCTCCTGCACAATTAGGATTTTCTAGCGTCCTCTGTGCAGGACCGAACTTGGCCAGTTAGAGAAAAATGATGTGTGAGCCTGTGGAAGAGGGAGGAGGAAGGCTGCTTGAAGAACATAACTATGCTGGGCAAAATCTGTAATTCAGGCACAAACCTCCCGTACTGTGCAGGGGATGCCCTACAGCTGCTGGAGGTATAAGCAGAAGATTAAAAAATTTTGGCCCTTGCTCCCACCGAAGTCAGCTGGTGCAGTGCAGCTGAAGTTATGACACCTGTTTTTATTTTAACCTTAAGCTTTCTTCAAAAACACTCTCTCTAAAAAGGTGTGGGATTTTTCTTTCTTTTTTTTTTCCTTTATTTTTTTTCTTCCTTGCTGCCCCGGCAGAAATATAGCACAGGTGTCTCGTACCACTCTGATTCTTTAGCATAACTCTGACTTCTGAGTACACTAATATTTCCTTTCTTTTTCATGTTTTCAATTTTTTTCTTCATATATTTATTTTAATAGCTAGAACAATCTATTTTTGCAGTTGGAAGAATGCAAAATTCAATTTATCTCACAGAACACCTAAAATGAATTCAGGCAGAAAGGGGGTGGTGGAAGATTTAAGTCCTGACTGTAAGCTTTTGACTGGAGCCATTTGTCATTTTGCTTCACGGATTGGAGCAGTGAAGGTTTTATAGTGTGAGCCCTCGGAGTGACAGAGCTGGATGTGATTTCCCACTGTTGTGTAGGGTTTCCTTTCCCAGGCCTTCACAAGCAGCCTGTGCAAATCCATCCCTGTCTGAGGCTGGTGTGGAAAGGGGTTGGGCTGGACTCAGTCCTACTCTCATCCTCTGTCCTCGCTCTGGGATCAGCTCTTCCTGCTGAGGATGAGCACCAGGCACTGGGATCACCTGGGCTGTCCATGGGTACCAACATCCTGCACACAGCACATTCCTGGAGCTCCTCCGTGCACTAACTCGGGTCTGCAGGATGGTCACTGATCCGTTAGTGCCACAGAAATCAGAGGAAATCACTTCCTGAAGGTGTGTTTGGTGCTGGAATTAGGTGAAGGGCGTACATTCCAATCTTTTAGGGCGCTATCCGGGATCACAGGGCTGAATAATCCTTTTGACGGATTCCATCACTCTGCCTCCTGCTAAATGGTGACAGCATTTTCAGCTGGGAGGATCAGCTTGCTGGGGCAAAGAACCAGCTGTAACAGAGGCTGTGGAGTCTGGCTTTAGTGGGGATGTGGGGCACAGGGCTGGGCATATCTTCATAGTGCCACCAGAAATCCTCTTTGGCAGCAGCCCTGGAAGGAGCAGGTGTCAAGGGTGAGTTGGCTCTTTCAGCCAAAGCAGAGCTTCCCTGAAATGCCTTTTCAATGAAAAATGGAGCGCAGAGTAGTGATGGTCTGATGGTGGGGATGCTTTTGGCTGCTGTAGGAGTGAGGGGAGCTGGGTGTGCAGATTCCTGATCCTTCCAGTCACTTTCCACAAGTCTCTGCTTGTCAACACCCCCTTTCCCAAAGTTATTTATCTTCCTGTCTCTTGCTGAAGGCTCTTGGATCCAAACACACTGCCTTAGTTCTCACCTGCCATGTAAACCAGCAGTGCTGTAATAAGTGGGTGGGCTTCGCTGCTCAAAGCTGTGCTCAGCTGGGTGGGGGTCTGGGCTCTTCTCTGCCAGGGAAGGGGACAGCGGGAGAGCAGGGCTGGGTCAGGCCTAACTCCTGCCGTGGCTGCAGTCAGTGGGAGCTCTGGAGTGGCTGCAGGGCCACTTTTCTGCCTTGGCCCTTCACAGGGCGGTGGCTGTGCCAGGGGAGGCACGACATCAGCCAGCTTCACCTCCTGCCATCCCACTGGTGCTCCTCCTTCCTTCCTCTGACAGCGGCCAAGGGCTTGGCTCCAGCACATCCCTGCAAAACCAAGCCCCCCAAACCCTCCCACTCCTACTCAGTGCAGGGGACGGAGGCAGAGCCAGGAAACAACAAGGAAATGCCTGGGAAATGCTCGTTGCTAACACAGCCTCTGTCGTGCTGCAGCTTCCAGCCTGCTCTGTCTGGGTGTTTGTCAGGATGTGTGTGATGCCCTGGGCTGAGAGGGCACAGGGATGTGCCAGCTGATCCTGCCCTAAGTGGCTGCAGTTTTCCTCAGCCTCTGCATCATTAGAATTATGCCAGAGCTGCAGAAAGATGTTTGAGACGTGAATTGTAATCGATGCAAGGCAAAATTTGCACTCAGAGTGGTATAAATAGTGCATAAATATCCTTCTTGCTGTCTGCACTGAGGTGAGTCTTGTCTTCAGAGCTTCCACAGTTTTTATTGCCTTTTTCCCCCCCCCTTCACAATACTGAATTGACTGACTTTATCTTGGCACTTTCTGTGTCTTGCCAAAAGAACAAACTCAAAATAGCTTTCCAGGGTGCATTTTGGATGTTTTTTTTCTGTGCCACTGAAAGAAGAGGTGGTTGTTCCAAAGAATGCAATTTATTTTATCCACTTTCATCCTGAGTTTATACATGGGCCATTAGCTGCCAGCTGAGTGGTAAACACATAAATGGTGGAGGTAATGCCTACATCTTGGATCCACTTGTTCCAAAAGCTTTTCCCTTCTCCCTAGCTGTGGTTATGAGCTAGCAAAACTTACTTAAACCTTTTCCACCGGCAGAATTAACTTCCATTAATGTTATGAGTGCTTCAGGCAAAAGAGCATTAGTCTGTTACACCTCCTCAGAGAGGACTCCTCTGCGGGGTTGAACAGGTTGAATGACAAAGCAGCCATTTAAAAACCTGTCTGAAGATCTTCCACCAAGAAGGGGGAGTTTTGTAGCTAAGTTGTTTGGGAAGTGGAAAGTCTCAGTGTAGTTCTCAGATCTTCAGGAATCTTTTGGCATCAATCTGGAATCTGCAATCTCTGGTTTTTCTGACCCTCATCTTTTTTTGTAGCACCCTCTTCCTCTGGAAAAGGCTACTGGTGAGATATGCTGGGGCATGGTGGTGGAAAATGGAGTCCTTAATCTCCCTGAACTCTGGTGGTTTGGGTATGAAGAGGGAGGTAACACCTCTCCCTTCTTGGATGGGAGACCTGACCTCAAACGCGAGCATAAAGTGCAACACAGATATGAAATGTAAATGATTTTCAGCATCTTCTAATCTACTGTCCATGTAATTTCAAGTAATTTAACTGGTATTGGTGCAGTGACTGAAATCTCATCCTGCAGCTTTGTAGGTTGGGTTTCTGTGCAGGTCTCAGTGAATTTCTGCATAGTTACAAGATCCTCAGGAACAGGCAGGGCCCATTTTATTTAGTAATGGAGTAGGTTGTGAACAGGTCTGTTGTTGAAGCATTTATTGTTTTTCAACTTAAGTTATGGTTTCATATAAATAATATATGTAGCTAGTCAATGCTTGGGAAATGCATTCTTTTCCTTGTGAAATATTTATGGACTTCAGTGCCTACTAAGTACCCAGTCAATTTTGAGAATACAGCTCTAGTGAGAAGGCTTGGTTGCCTTTAAGGTCTTGGCCAGGCTGGGACAGACCTGTTAGTTGAGAGATACTGGAAATCTGATTTTTATCTATTGATTTTCCCCCCTCATTCCCCCTCTCTGTGTGGGGTCTGTCCATCCCCCTCAGATTTGAAAATGGAATTGATATTGGTGGAGTTTTTGTTCTGACAGAAAAGACAATGGAATCCTCTACATCAGTAGGGAGCATGTATGGTATGACCTGGTAAAAATTATAATTCATACTGAAATAGAAATCTGCTGGGATTTTCACCTGCCAACCAAATTTAAAAAATTATTGGAATATTTTCTAGAACAAATTATAATCTCCAAAATGCTGTCACTATTCACATGTGGTGCTATTTTTCCCAGTGTAGAATTCCCATATGTGGTTTCTGCATTTCTCACATCTTCTGAGGGAAAATTAGAATTAGCCCAGACATGGATTTACTGGTGGGATAGTCCAGCGTGATTTGGGATCACCTGAGGCTCCCTGGGAGCTCTCCAACCCTGGGAGAGGTGTTCCCATGGAAGGACTGCTGTGATTTAAGACAAAGAAACAACATGCTCAGCCTTTACCCCAGGTAACAATTCAGCCCCCTGATTCACCGTTGGGAATCTGACCTTTTTGTCACAGGGCTCTGTCCTGCTCTTAGACTGGATGACAAGACTTTGTCATACATGAGACTTCAAACAAGTGGACACCTGAATTTTATTTTGTTTTTTCATCCAAGAAATCAGCACGTCAGCACTTGAAACAGGCCCTTGGGATGTAGTGGTGGGTGAGCACTTTGAAGTACAGGAGCAGAGATGGCTGAAAATCTGCCACGATGGAATTCAGTTCTAAAAAAACCCACCCGGAACCAACAAATTGCAAATCTGTTTGAACTGATTCAAGTCATCTGAACCATTAAAATATTTTTTATTATTTTTTTTTAATTATTATTATTTTTTATTGTCCAGCTCTGACTCCTGCAGGCTGGAGCAGCCAGCACTGGCGCAGACCAATGACAAGCTGCTTTTGCAACACTTACTGCAGTTTCCTGCTCTGGTGGCCTGTGAATGGATGATTTTCTTTCTTTCTTTCTTTCTTTCTTTTTTGCTTAATAAACAGCCCTCACATATCTGTCTGAAACTCACACCATTAAAGCCTTAACTCAGCAATCTAAAATGACGTATTTTTTTCCCCTTACCTACGTGTCAAATCATAAACATCAGCCTCAGTAATAAATATTTCTATTTTACATGTATTTTTATGCCTCTATCCCAGCTGGATTTTCAAGGCTAAGGGCTTCAGTGTGAGATCCTTGCTGCATGTTTAACAAACAAATAGTGAAAAATACGGTATGCTGATGTGGAGATTATTATACATAAATCATTGAAAAATGCTCTTTTTGAGAGGAGAGAATCACAAAAAGAGTCATTGACCTGAATAAAAGAAGCTCAGCTGTACTCCAGAGAATTTGCCATTTTCGATACATGTTAGTGCTTGCTAACAATTGTAATTTATTAATCCTGTTCTCTCTTCTTTTCCTCCATACTTGCACATTTGATTTTTACTGTAAGCAAGAATTGTATTTATTTTCTAAGAGGGCAAATTGATCTTGTGGTCACTGATAAACACTAAAAGCTACTTGGTAGTCAAGACCATCTCTCAGAAGACCCATAACCAAAGCAGGTAGAAAAGACCTCCTCGCTCGATCATTCAATTTTAATATTTCTAAGAGAAAAAGCAGTATTTGCATCCTGAAACAGAGCCAAGGATATTCTGGCCTGATTTGCGGGTCATAACTCTCCTCATGGTCTGTTTGGAAACAGAAGCTCCCTGCCTTGTGCAAATTGATGGAGCTCTGCTGCCCCAAATGAAATATGCGCTCCAGGATGTAGAGCAGGAAGAGGATTTTTTTCATAATCTCTGGAAAACCAGGATGTCTGTTTTGCTATTTAAATGGGAGCTGAACCCTTGGAAATTGTGTTTCTCATGCAGAGAAACCAGAAACTGTTTAGAGAGCCCAGGTACCTCATTTTTATTTCCATATCAAGTGTATCTGTAATGCAGAGCTGTTGTTCAGGAACTATCAGGCCCCAGCTTCCACCCTTGGCATCCCAAAGCTCCCGTCTCCATTCAGTGTTTGCCAAACATGAATTCATGAGCAGGTACAGATACCTGCACCAGCAGACGTGATTGTCTTTCTCCTCATGTCTCTGTTTCCCACATTTTGTCAGTATTTTATACAGCCAGTATTCTGCAAAGGAAAGGACGGGAATTAAATAGAGTCCAGGGTGAGTAAATATCCAGTTCTGATTTGTAAGCACCAGATGTCTGTGTGAAATAGAAGTTTTCTCTCTCCCAACACTTCTTCCAGGTACCTGTAGAATTGCCTTTGAATTCAGCTGCAGTCTCAGCACCATGTTTTGTTCTACTTAACAAATGTTGACTTTTTTTTCAGTAAGAGCTGTTTTCTTCCTTTGACAGCCAGAATTTGTCTGAGGAGGTGTTTTTGAGGTCTTCATTGGGTATGTTGTAAATTTGCTGGCAGAAGGAACTGACTATTTATCTGGTCATTAGTTCTTGGGTTTCCCCCTCATTTGCAGCCGCTTCCAAGGTGGGCTGTGATGTGCCTGCTGATGCCACTCAAGTTTTATATCTTACTCGGGATCAGTAAGTGCTGTGCAAAGCTTAGGTCTTCTCTAGTCTGGAAATGATTTTTTTCCTCTGTTATGTGGTTAAGATGAGGTCCTTGCTTGCTACACCACCAATCTCCCTCTACTGCTCCTCTTTAGTGCCTGTAAAAAATATTGGGGGGGGGGAAGAGATGAAATAAACCAGCATGCAAAGAGAAATAACCAGGAAATATGTGGTATATTTCTGCCATATATTTCAGTAAAGCCTTAATGTGGACACAAGAGTATCTGTCTTCGTAGATAAATTTCTGTATTCTTAGCATTTATTGAATCAGCAATGTCCCCATCCATTATGTAACAGGAGCAGCTGGTCAGCCTTTCATGTGATGTACAGTTTCCTTTCCTCCTCATAGTAATGATAGAAAAATGCCATTATTCTTCAGCACCTTTCAGCTAATGTTCCTTCAGATTGCCATCTTTACTTCTATGTAAATGCAGACCCTAATTTAGAAGAATTAGCTTTGAGTAAAGCATTATATTATACTGGTAGGGTTGGGAAAGAGCTTCTTTCCAAAAGGGAACTTGAACAGGTTAAAGAAACTTATGTCAGCATCATCCCTCCTGTGTGCCTGAGCAGTTTTGGAAAGAGGGATCTAATTATTGGCCTAAGCCAAAGAAAATGAGCTAAAAGTCTGTATTTTACAATCCTGCTCTCCACCATAAGTACCTCTCTGACCCTCTCTAAAACCTGCCATGGCCTCCTTCAAAATTGGGATGTCACAGGATTCCTTAGTACATTTGCAGATATTGCCTTCCTTCACTTCTCTCTGGATTTATTTATCATGTACGTTAGGAAAAAATTTGACTCTAGTGAAAATCTGACGTTGGTGATTTGAAACCTTTCTTGATGAGAACTCACTTATTTTCACTCACCTGATGCATCCCACAGGGGTTTGCAGTTCTTCAGACCACAGTGAGGAGCAGTCAGTAGCTGAAGGGAGTGCAAACCAGTTCTCCAGCAGCTGCAGAGCTGGGATCATCTGCTCCCAGCTGTGCTCTCCAAGACTAGGAACAAAAACCAACAAAAAGTAACGTACAGGAGGCAGAGCAGCAGCCCAGGGACCTTCCCAGTGTGGGCTCCTGCCATGCTTCTCTAAATGATGGTTTAGTGTAAAGAACTCAACAGCTTTGATTTTCTATTAAACAAGCAAACAAACCCAATGGAACCTTTTGGGAAATTGTTGGAGTTTGGGGTCTGATTCACAGCCTGGTGAGGTAAGAGAAAATGCTCCTCATTCTGTGTGTATTGGGTTTGGTTTAGATTTGGTGTCAGTGGCAACCCCAAAGTGGGGCAGATGTTAAATGTCTGGCGTCAGACCAAGAACTCCCTTCTAAAATGCTGAGTAAAGCTGACTAGAGAGCAAAACATGTTTTAGAAAAAATGGGGATGTCTTAGATTTTTTGTCTCATCAAAGTGAAAATAAGGCTGCTTGTTGAAGAAAGAGCAAGTGAGCAAACAGGTTCAGCTCACAGCATGCCAAGGCCTGGTGCTGAGGATATTTCTATAGGATGGAGGAGACCAGGGTTCATGTTTATGGTCGAAAACACCTCCTTGAGTGGGATCAATGTGTTGAGCACAATTGCTCCTCGTGGATGGGTTTTGACTTCATAAAAATCCCATTTCTTGGTGCAGAGGAGAGAGGATGACCCTGAGGTTGATATTCACAGTGACTGCGGGAAGACTGTGTCAAATCCTTGCTCTGCTTTCTTTGGAGCCGACTCAACCTTTCCTGTATCACATGGTGTAAATCCACATCGCCAGGGAATGTGCTGACCACCGGGCTCCTGGCTATGCTGGGATCCTTTCCCAATCAGTTTTTGTCCATCAGTCTCAAGCTGAGCAGGAAGATTCTTCCCAGAAAGTGCTTTGTGCAAACGATGTGTTTCCCACAAAACGTTTCAGTTCTGAGAAATCAGGATTTTCTTTCCCCCTGCCCCCCAAAAGAATGGAAAAATACAAACCCCTCTAGCTGGAAAATGTCTGTCTAACACCAGCACTGAGCTCTGGTGAGGTCAACTGCCCACTTGCCTCCTTCCAGCATTTGTGTCTTTTTATTTCAAAACAGTTTGAGAGCTGCTCTTCTGGCAGGAAATTGCAAAAAATGCCAAGGCTGCATTTAAATTCAGCTGCAGCTTGCACCGAGGGCAGTTTTGAAATAAACTTTATATAGAAGATGTTGTCTCAATTACCTATTGAACACTTTGAACCTCCCCCATGCCTAATCTCCCTCCTTTGCACAAAACATAAATTTATCTCATAAACATCAGAACCAGTACCTAAGAAAGAGGCCTGGAAAAAGAAGCTTTAGTAATAGAAGCACTAAGTCCATCCCAGAGGGACTTTCACTGTCACATGATGACTAACTGGGAATGTGTATGCTGAGAAGGAAGGAAGAACTGATGAGGGGGTCAGAGAGGTCGAAAAGACAGATTTTATTGGCATTAGAAATGTGACCACTATAAGCAGCACGTCCAGGGAGCAGCTTTTGTAGCCAGCAGATTACTGGTTGTATTCCTCCCTCCGTTGTTGGTCCCTTGAAGGGTTCTCAGATAAATAACTTTCCCCTTTGTGCTCCTGCTTCCCTCACTGTAAAGTGCTGTCAGTGATGTTTGTTGCCTTTGTAAAGCAGTTTGAGATCCATGGGCAAAAGGGAAGTGTTAGAGTTATTAGTTCCAAAAGGGAAAAAGCTGTAAAACCGAGGTCTGAAGTAATCCTTATTTTTCTGTTTCTTATTCCTCTTAGTAATATTTTATCTTGTAGGTAGAAACTACTGATTGTAAACTAGGGAACTTAGAAGTGGCCAACAGCTTTGACTTCTGAGTCGAGAGTGAAACCTTCCGGTGGCTGAGCTGTGTGCAGGTGAAAGTCATTTCCAGGGACAGAGGGTGGCAATTTTTGGGTGTCCCACTGGAAAGCTGGGTCAGGGGCAAGCCAGGGCTGCTGAGCTCAGAGTCAGGCATTCAGACCCCTCACCAGCCCTGTGCCAGACCTGTCCTGTGGCTGGTCACAGGATTTCTCCTGACACTGGGGCTGTCCTGGGATACATCTCCTCTCTGTGTGCTGCAGATCCCCAGCCCTGGGCACGCACTCACTCTGCTCCCTTCTTCAGGTTATTGCAGCTTGTGCTTGTTCCATGGCCAGAGCACTCAGTGCCCCAGGAGGCAGCGCCCATCCTCAGAAGCTTCTCTGTGCACAGCCAGGGCAGCGACAAACAAGAAATGTGTTTTGCTCATGAGTAAAACCAGACTGAAACAAAGATAAGGTGCATTAAATAGAAATAATATAGCATATAAAAAGTCCTCCACATTTTTGCTGTTTCCTATACATGAATTACTACGTTTAGGTCACAATAAAAAAAAAATTTCGTGTCTTGGCGCCCTTGTTACTATTGCAATGGGCCTCACAGCAATCAATAATAGAGCCAAAGCAGCTGTATTTGGAGACTTTGTTCTGCCATTTGATTCCTAAACAGATTTTTCATGACCAGATTAGAGAATGAAATGAATTACTATTCAAGAAGGCTTGTTATTGAATGAGGTTCTATAGTCCAATGCCACAGCTTATGGTCCATATGGAAGCCCAGCTGAGAAATCCAGCACTGCTTTATCAGCAAAGCTACAAATATTTACTGAGAACAGAAGTCAAATGGGAAGGACTGTCTGATCCAAGCTATGCATGCATGTAACTGCCCAAAGCATGAAAACAACAGTTTTTTCTCAATTTTTCTTGCTGTATGGGTGGTCCCCAGTGTTATCTGTAAATAAGCTTTTTTCCCTTTTTTTTAACTTTGTACAGGATAAGGAGGATAATAACCGTACCAGCTTCACCAGCCCGTGGAGAGAACAGCTGAAGAGAGCATGTGAAATTGCTGTGATGAATAGCAGAAGAGGGGAAGGCTTCTTGCAGTGAGAGAGATCTAAGCAGCACATCAGGCCAGGAGGCAAACTAAGAGAAAACTTTTTTGGATGTAACCAGGTAGGTGGCTCGGATTGAATTAGGAGTGGTGTATGGTGTTAAAGAACAGAAAGCCAACAGGTTCTCTATGTGAAAGAAAACCAAAGAAAAATGACTGCATCAAAATATGTAACTTAAACCTTGTCTAAATTAAGGAAGAAACACTAAAGTGTTGTTCCAAAGAAAGAGCGTGAACTCAATCATAGAAAAGAGATTCTAAAACAGGTACAGAGAACCTTCCTCCTCCTTAGAGATGCTGAAAGAGAATAGCGTATGCCTTTCTATTAAAAATGTGTCTTTCCAAGGAGAAAAGGCTTGAGACCTGAACACTTCAAAGATATTAACCCCAGCGTGCTCTAGTTAACTCTTGCAGTGATGGGCAGCAATGGTGGTGTCAGAACACTTGAAAACAGTGACCTGGAAGCCTCTGTTCCCAGAGGCAAGAGCAAGCTGTTCTGTCTGCCTAAGACACTGAGCACATTCCTGATGTAACGATGGGATATGTGCAAACCCCACCTGCAGCATCCCAGCCTCCCCACTGCCTTCAGGAGCTGCGGAAGACCCAGCTAGCTCAGCCCAAGGAGGTACAAGCTGGTTGACCCCTTTAGCTGCTGATGCCTCTGCACTGCTGGCAGGACTTGCCGAGCTTTAGTCTGCCTCTGGCCACACAGCACACTTACCCTGTGAAGGCCTCAGGCTGGTTCCACTCTCTGCTACCAGCAGCAATCCAAACGTTAAAGATCAGCACATTGGATAAATATTAACAGAATTTCAGGCCAACAGCTCATCAGCGAAATGCCGCCATGTGCTGAGATTTTTTTCCTGATCTGTAGCTGTCAGTGTTGTGGGCTTGTGTCAGCAGCCTCTTTTCCATTTCACCAATGACAGCTGTAAAGCTCCCTACCAACAAGCTGGCTTAAGCCATGACATGGCTGCCTTTGCTGTCTCTACACTTAGCAAGCTCTTCCTCCTGCTCAGAGTGTTTTGGAAGTTCACATCCATCGTGGTGGGACACCGACTCTACTGCTGGCTCAGTGATAACAGAAGTCAGGAAAAAAGGGTAACAGGAGAAAGCCTGAAAAAAGCATTTTCCATCAGAGGCACTAGAAAAGTGCAGGAGAGTCTTACCTCAGGTTCTTCAACAGCAATCAGTACAATATTGTTTAGCTCATTCTTCTACTGAGGTTTCCTCAGGCAATAAGCATGGGAAGTTACTCTCCCATTAGAATATTGATGAAGCTTATGTAGGTGAGAGTGTGGCCAATCCTGGACTGAAATTTCAATACATTGAATCATTTCTTTGAAAAGCCTAAAACTTCTGAGTAAGTACATTGCCAGAAGAGATATCTGTATACCATTCACAGAAGTATTACGCATTTCAGAATACACTTGATTTTTAAGTAGTTCTTGAACTCCCAAGTGCTTAAATCACTTCTGAAAGTAAAATAGTGACTCTTGAGTCAGAAGCTTTTGAAAGTATTATCCTCTGTGTTTTCCAGTTATGTTCCTCTTCAAGCACTTAAGTGATTTTTAAAGGCACTGATCACCCACAGGTTGTGTTGCTGTTCCTGACAGCTGTGAGCAGTCAGCACCTCTGGAGAAGTTGAGAAGTTTGCTGCCTCAGTTCATTTGCCTGGATTTTAAAACTGTGGCCTCTGCTTTTATTGACTTTTGAGACAGGTGAAGTTGATAAAGTGAACAATATAAAAAGTGCAGCAGAGCATTAAAAAGCAGGAAAGATGATGAGAAGAGATTGCGGCCAAGATTAAAAGGCAGGATTTCATTGGGATGTTTTCCTTATGCCAAGACTTCCTTTTTATTGCCATTTTTCCTTCATGTAGAGTTGCAGTGAAAAAGCTGCATCCTGACTCTCCCACACCATTGTATTTTATCACAGTCAGTGATGCACATCCTTGTAAAAAGCACGTTCAATATTTTTGTGGCTAAATGTCACCTGGCTTGGTGGAAGCAGAAGCCTCACGTACAGAGCTTGGAGGAATGAGTCATTTTATAACTTGCAGTCTCTGCAGCTCCCCCTCGTCTGGGCCTGTTCTCGTCCTGAACCCAGCCAGGGCCTGTCCCTGCAGTCACTTGAAACCTGGGCTGGAGATCTGTGCCACAGCACACTGCTCTGGTGAAACCTGCTGTCCTGTGGCAGCAGTTCTGAGCTGGGTCTGGGCTCCCTGCCTGCAGCTCCTCCTGCCTGGGCTCCTCTGAGGCCCTCTGGGGTTTCATGTTTGATTTTGGAGGTCTGGACAATCCTGCTGCTTGGATCTCCTAAGTTAAACAGGGCCAGACCTGGTTAGTCCTTGGATGGAGTGACCTCCAAGGAAAACACAGGTGTTAACCTGCAGGAAGTGTGACGGTGATTCGGGAGGTGGCTCAGTTCCCTCACTCAGGACTGAACTGGTCTCTCCAGGGCCAGAAAGTGCAGAACTGGCAGAGATGACAGCTCCCAAAGGTCAGGGCAGGATGGAAAACCACTGTCTGTTTGTTTTCTTTGCAAGGGCACAAGGAAAAGTTCCTGCCCTAGGAACAAGGCACCTCTGGTGTGATGAAAGAAGTCAACAAAGCTCTGCTTCTTTAAAACTGGGAAATCACCCTTTGGAATGATCACACCTATGGGATTCCAGGGGGTCAGAAAACATCCTTAGGCTACAGAATCTTTTTGCAACATGTCTCCTGATTTCTCTCCTCCACTCATGGCACATTCCCTGCCCACGGGATCAGTCTGTGCAGTGCTAAAACTGCTAAAATGGATGGGACAGCTTCTACCTGCCCTCCTCACACTGCTTATCTAGGAACTGTTCTTCACTACGTGAAAGGAGGAGAATAACTACTGAAAGGTTTTTCATCCCAACCAGGATTAAAGCAATTACTTCCTGTGCATGGCCAATTGTTTTAAGTGTCACTTAGAAGAGGTGTGGGAGCAATCAGGTCCATTGGAGACCTGTTACCATCTGAGGCTTGTCTTAGATTTTCACATAATAGGTTAACTTGGAATGAAATCCTCATTCTTGTATTATCAGAATAAGTTTGCTCTTTCATTATTTTAGGTCAAATTTTCTTTTTGCTTAGCACTTAGAAAAAGTGCCCACGCAGTAGTGGATGAGAGTTCCTATAACATAAATCTTTCTACCTCTTTGGACAGTTTCCTATGTATTACACTTGGATCAAAACTTCAGCTCTTTAAATGAGAAAAGATGCTGTGGTTCTTCACATTAAACCTGGACATTGATCTCATGAACATCAGATTTACTCCTGTGAAATACCTTTCTCAAATCAGCATGTTGTTGCAATAACATGCCCTAAGGTGAAATCTACCTTTAGGGTAGACTTTTTTCTTCACGAAGGAGAATTTTTTCAGGACTCTTGCTGATATTCCTCACTTGCACAGTCTATTGATCATTAATTTATTGCATCTTTCTGTGGAACAGTGCTGAATGCATGCTGGATTATAAGGTATTGAGTCACTGTTCATTACTGATTTATTGAAGCCTGTAGTGGGAACAGAACGCAACAGTGCTAAGCCTGTTTGAAACTAAAGTCAAATGAATGTAAAGTAGATGCTCAATGTAAGTGCCTCTTTAAATGTTATCCCAACAGATCCATGGATTTCTCATCCTTAAAGATTTTGCATTAAATCATCGGGGTCAAAATTTAGGGTTTGTTTCACTGAATCAGTCGGCTCAGGAGAAAAGAGCTATTTCTGATCTCCCACTGATGGCACTTCCCCTACAGACAGCACTTGGGTGCTCCACCTCATCTGCTGCTCCTCTTGGTTAGTGCTGCAGTTCTTCATGTACATTTTTGCCAGTTGCAGCTGGAATTGCCACTTTGTATTTGAGAGGAGAAGGGGGGAGCAAGTACAATTCCTAGATTTTGTGTGGGTTTAGGCATCTTCATGACAGCTTTACTGAGCTTGCTCGTATTATGCTCTTCCTGGCATTTCCTCCTTTTGAAGTCATTAAAACCAATTTCCTATTTATAAATAAAGTGTCCTAATGCATCTAATATACGATGAGGTCTGGCTGCTGCCTGCTTTTCTTTTTAATGTTTATGCCAGGTGCCTCTTGCTTTCAAGGAACCAAGCAATGAATAAATTTAACAGATATTTCTTTTAATTAGCCCCCAAAGAGCTAGCAATGGAAAACACTATCAGAAACATTCTAGTGCTTTAGAAAATATAAGACTTCTTCACAAAGCCTCTACACAGAATTACAGAGCAGCAATAAAATCATCACTTGCATGCAGAAATAGATTGTTTACACAGGGATCTCTTATGAACTGGCATTTATTATGATTAACTTCTAATCACACAAACGTTTCCACACATGGATCTGAGCAGAGCCACTGAAATCAGTGGGACAACTCTGCTGTCTGACATTAGGTACAGGCATTAAAGTTTGTGGGATTAGAGCTCCATTTGTGTGTATCTCCAAGAGCTTTACCTTCTCTCAGAAGGGGGAAGGAAAATTTATATTCCAGATTGGTGTAATTACTGTAGGACATACAATATTGGCAAACTAGATTCTCTGAATGTCTGTAACATTTCAAAGTAGTTTAAGATAGAGGCTAAAGGCTGACAGTTTCTTATTCTGACTTACATTCTGCCCCCTCTGCTTTTGATTCTGCATTCAGAGCTGCCACAAGAATGTCAGCACTGCAATAAATATGCATTTATGTAGCACCTTTTTTTTGAAGTTTTCTAAACACTTTACAGACAGCCCTTTATATTCACAGATCTTAAAGTATTTTAGAAATCTCTGTTAGTATTGTTTTCTTTCTTTTACTGAGGGAGCAATGGGTGTGTTTCCAGGGGAGCTACTGATCCAGGATCCAGTGCTTTCAGATTAGCTAAATTAGAATCCTTCTGCAAAAATTTCCTCCAGAAGGTCTCAAGTGGCTCTGAGGGAAAACATAAAGTTTTTATTTCCATCTTGCATTGTGCTGGTATAGGCAGGATTACATGGGGCTAATAAACCTCATGTGTGACAAGAGTCAGCCCAGAAAATTCCTATCAACAAGACACATGGTAATTGTGTCTGCCCTATGGCTGGGATATTGGGAAGAAAATCCAAGAATCCTGGCTCCAAAGTTGTTTGTTGTAGGTAGATCATGGGGTTGAGGGATGTGGTAATTCTGCACTGACTCTCTCCCACAGGTCAGTTTTACATGTGGCTTTGGGGGAGACTGAATTTACATCTGGAGTCTATTTTTTGTGTCTGGTTTATCTGGATTGCAGTTTAACTGTCCCCAGGATGTCCAGATGATAGAGCAGACTGCGTGCCTCCCAAAATATCCTCAAAACCTGGCGCACTGGGCAGGGGAGCGCAAGGACCTGCACGTGGATCTGCAGGACCCAGCCTGCTGTGCTGCAGCAGAGCCTGTCCCTTTGTGGCTGCTGCTCTGCTCTCAGGTGGCACATCCCAGGATCCATAGTCCTTCATTAAGGAGTCACAATCCCCAGATAATGGAGTGTACAGGGTCATCCCATCGTATCGATCCCATCCCTGAAACAGCCACTGGAGGAAAAATCCTCCCTTGTCTCCCCCAGCCACATGGAAATTCCTTCGTTAGAGACCACTATAAAGCTACAGAAATATTCTCTTCCAGCAAGATACTCCCCATAATGTTGTTATGGGAAGTGCCTTAAAAGTGGCAATCAATTCTTCTTTGAAGTCATTAACAACCAAAATGAGTGCAGGAGTCGGCCGGAGAGGGCTGGAAATAGGAGAAGATTTAAAGTGTATCTCTTACATGTGCTCCAGCAGAGAGGAGGGAAGAGATCCAATTGCTTTCTTACCCTTGGAATTTCTCTGTTGGTTTTAATAGTCTGATACCCTAATGACAAACTCCACACACACTCTGGGGTATGTTCTCAGCTTAATCCATGGGGATACGTCTGCAATACTCATTAACGTCAAGGAGCGTTAGGAGGAACATAAATCTTTGCTCACTAAGATGTGAATCTAGACTCTGATGTTCACCATACAGCATCAGCTGCTGACTGAAGAATAAGAGGAATTCCAGCACCTAGAAAGTCTCCTTGAGAGTTCCTAGACTAAACAATCAATCCAGCCAAAAAAAATTAGGGATGAAATTTCTACTCCACACTTTTGGTTCAAAACACCAGCTGCGATAGAGAGTGATGCATATCCTACGGGCAGGCTCTGGCTCACACAGAAGTCCATAAAATCCCTGTGAATCCCCAGCCGGCTAGACAAGCTCTCTAGTTCCACCAGAAACCCTGAAAAATAGATAAGCAGTGCATTTCTCAGTTAATTGTTAGTGCCATAAGGACCAGGAAAACATCATACTATGCGCATACATAAAGAGGAATTTTGATGCCAAGGAGTTAGAACTACTCTATAACAGACTTCTGATTTGTGATTTCTTTGGCACCCAGCCTAACACAAAATCACTGTGATTTCCAACTACAAATATTTTTGGAACCACCAGACTTTGTCCCATGTGTATGTTAAATGAAATGAATGTTCAAAATCCACAATAAAACTCCAGAGGGGAGACTCCGATTAGAATATTAACATTAATCTTAGGAAGTCACTAGGAACCATTCAAGCTATAATAATAAATTGCAATAAAGAAGGAATATAAGGACTTTTTTTGCTGTCTGCTCAGTAAGCAGGTGTTACTGTGAACACACTAATCTACACAGCACAGAAGAGAAGTGGTTGCCCTTAAATTTTCCCGTTGCATAAAATAAATAAATGACACTACCATAATATGAACACAATCCCTCTTATAGGAGCTTAAGTGTAGCTCGGGGACTGGTGCAGATACCGAGATAATGTAATGCAGCTCCCCAGGATGAGACTGGAAAGTTTTCAAAAGCAATCCTTCTCTCAACAGCTCCAGAGGCAGGAGCAGGAGCCTGAGTTCACTCCCTGCTTGTGGTGAGAGCCGTCCCCGCCCAGTTGCTGGTGACAGAGTCCCTGGAGTTCACCCTGGGAGGTCAGAGATGTCAGGACATGATGCTGTCATGCTGCTCCGGCAAGGGGCTGAGCTGTGCTGGCCTGACTTGCTACCTGTACTGAACTTTGATGTTATTTGGATCCAGGCTGAAGTGCTTAAATTTAAATCTCTGAAATGTACCTTAGCAGCAGTGATTCAGTTGTCAGAATGCACGGTCACTTCCAAAAGCAGCTTCCTTCGACTTGCAGCAGTTAATCCGGACTTCTCACTCTGTCACCGAGATGATATGGATGTACATGTTCAGTGTTAAACCTTTGTCATCTCCATCTCTAACATGGTGTCCTGGTTTAGGGCACATCTTGGGAGGAAACCTCCGAATGGGATTCCTTTGGAAAAGAACAAACCCAAACGGTTTGTTTGACATCATAAAGTCACTCTAGGACACGTGGCAATAGAACTGTGGTTCTCAGTGTACAATCTTGGCTTGCAAAATTCAGGAATAAGAATGATTAGGAGGCAAATCAAACCAAACCAAACCAAACCAAACCAAACCAAACCAAACCTTTGACTTTGATTGGATTGTTTATTAGGTTTTGTGTTCTGTTTTGATTTTTTTTAGGTTTGGTGTTCTGAAAGTTAAGTGGTGATAGAAAAAGTTTCTTGTTGTCATTAGAAAATTGGACTCAAGTGGGACTAGCACATGATTCATTGTATTTTCATGAATAGGTGAGAAATGAGGTGTACAGGAATTTCCTAATTCAGTAAAGTGCTGCTTTCCAGTTCAGGCACTGGCTCCCGGTGGAGAACATATTTCTTTTGTTCTGGAGAAGTCATTTTTCACACTTGGCTATTTTGTGGTGTTCACTGTATTTCTGATGCAACTCATATTCCAGGAGGTCTGGGAGCTCCCAAAGCAAAGTCCTCTCTGCAGGATCTGTAGCTCGGCAGCAACAGCAAGGAGTTGGAAGCTAATTCATGCTGAGCTGAATCATTGAATCTTTTGGGATTCACTCAGAGCTTGTCAAGAAACAAACCCCA
Source organism: Donacobius atricapilla (assembly GCA_013397315.1). NCBI lineage: Eukaryota > Metazoa > Chordata > Aves > Passeriformes > Mimidae > Donacobius > Donacobius atricapilla. Next base: position 728,537 of record WBMY01009119.1, read on the forward strand.
ATCCTGAAATGTAAAGCATCAAGACTCCTCAAGGAACTTTTTTAATCACAAGTATCAGGAATTTGCAAAGAACTGACCAAACTCTAGCTTTAGTGTGTTTATGTGTCCCTGCGAGGAGTTTTCTGTGCGCAGCCTCACAGAGCAGCAAAATTGTCCTTCCAGGTATGACACTGCTCTATTAATAGTCTATGAAGTACTAGGAGCAAATGAAAGACACTTCAGATGACTCTTGAAAAATGAATCAGTATCTGCTCTGAAATTGGACCCCAAATATGGAATAGCATGTGTCTGTGAGAGATTATTTTGGGGCCATATGGTTTCTTACTCTGCTCCACCCTCCTTTTCAGGAAACGAACATGTCCCAGCACCCTGTACTCACTGGAGAAGGATATGGACATCTTCTGGGAGCAGACTTTGTTGGGCTGTTAGGAATTTTGTTCTTTCCTAACAGGCAGCTGCTCTGCTAATGCCTCCTGACCTGTCTTTGTGGAAAACACTTGTGCAGGGAGAAGCCCTCATGTACCAGTTCTTGTCTTCATCCTACAAATAAGTTGCTGGCTTTTCTCTTCGCCACTCTGCTTTTATCTCCTGTCTATCCTGTCTGACACATCTCTCCTGCTGGCTGCTGGTGGGACAAGCCTGTGATTTGTTCCAAGCAAGCACATGTGCGCAGTTTCCACCATTGTGTGGTCTCCTGTTCTGAACTTACCTGTGGGTGTTTACTTTGGTGGCGTGACCTGGTATTTTGTAGCTCTGTACCTTTTTTTCTCCTTCCTTGATATTTTGTTCCCCTCAGCCACGATAACTCTTCGTCAGAAGCCGCTGCATTTCTGCTTTGATCATATAGAATGCTCTGTATAGCCTCGGGTAACACAGTGCTGCTTAATACAGATGAAATAGCTACAAACCCTCTTAGAAGTGGGGTTTAAAAAGGGATACCAGTGAAATCAGATCCTTCTAGCTGGACAGCAGTCTGATAGCAGAACAAGGGCTGTTGTGGTATTTGGCAGCCAGACAGTCTTTATTGTTATTAGATGAAACAAAGCTTGTGATCTTTAGTCCTTGACCTTCACTGCAGCAGCGCACTCTTAATCAGACCTTAATTTAACACCTAACATGGGCACAGAAAGGCCCGGCCATGGGCTGCTGGTTTAATTACATATAGCTGATATCATCCAAACAAATTTAACCTCATTGCTGTGTGCTGGGCACGGGATGGGAATCGCCCTTCAGACACAGCACAAACCAGCTCCCAACAGAAACAAACAGCAATGGGCTGCTCCAACTTTTGTGTGTTCACTTAAAAGAGAAATAATTACTCCTCTGGATACATGGCAGGTGATGTTACAACCTTTTGAGGGAGAGCTGAAATCAGCATGATTTATGAAATCTGTTTGCCCTTTATGCTTTCACTCTGGCATTTTAGGTATTTCTGATATTTAAAGAACATGCCTCCCGCTGATGAGATTCTCCCATGCACATTCATGGGATCTGTTGCTGTGTAGTAGCATCTGTGTAGCTGGGTAAGAAGTAATATTTATGTATTTCATGATAAGATTTTCACATTTTGCTGCTGCTTTGTGCTCAGTTCTTCACAAACTGACACAATATTTATTTTTGACATTTAAGTCTGAACAGTCATATTTTTACATGTTTTGACACAAAATTTGGTCTCTTTCTGAATTAGTCTGGAAATCTGAAAGCATCCAAAGTCTTCTTTCAGAAACAGGATTGTTTTGATTAATCAGATTTCACTCAATATTTTTTTCACCAAAACCACCATCAGCAAACCAAATGCACTATAAACATTGTAAATAGTCTGCAGCTTTTTAGTGAAATCCTAAATTTTCCATGAAATAGCAGTTAAATACACAAAGATTGTTGTGAGCATCACAGGTTTGCTTGAATGAGATTGCCTTCAGTTTGTGAGAAATGGATGTCTACCTCTGGCAGAGCGCCTTAACAAAAATCCTAATGAATAAAAATGATGTAAAGTAGTAACGAGCAGCAAGGGCTTGGTCTCTGGGACATAGAAGACAGAGGTTCCACTCTCAGTGCTTGTCCCTGGCTTGCTGAGACCCTGCTTGAATCATGTTGCTTCATTCCACAGATGAACTCTGGTGGGCCTTAACGAGGCTGGGCAAAAATGAACATTCTGTGTGTTCTGTCCTACCTGTCAGCAGGAGGTCACGTCCCCTGTGGCAGGGCTGGCAGAACAGGGCAGGTGCCAGCACACTGGCCACCCGTGTCCCCAGGGCGCCTGCATTGCTGCGGGAGGTGGGTCTGCCCTGGGACCCTGGGCAGGAACAGGCAGGCACTGGGATACCCACCCTGTGCCCATGGAAAGGGGAGTGAGGATTGCCTGACACTCTCAGTAGGAAGCTTCTTACTTCCACCCTGCACAGACATGAAGGACTTCTCAAGATGTAAGAATCGAGCCCCAAGATGTCAGGATGAAAGGAATTTAAAATCAAAATGAACCCAAAACCTCCAAAGGAAGTCCTGAATAAAATTCCTTCTGTTGCAGAGGAAAGCGGGACCTTGTCCATGGAAATGCTTTTGAGCTTTAAAGGCCAGACCACTGAACATCTCTGGTGCTTTCAGGGGCTGTTTGAATGTGAGTTCCAGCTGGACTGGTGAGCACGTGTTGATCCCCTCCGTCCCGGCTTTGGGAGGGGACAGAGCCTTTGTGTGTTTAGTTCTCAGTTTCGTTTCTACACGGTGACTGCTGCGTGGTCATGTTCTGGTTCACTTTGCTCAAACTTTCCATTGTAGCCCCCTTACACTGACTGAGCTTTGACTGAGACAAAAGGACGTGTGGTGTCAGAGCCACGGTGGGGCAAGGTTTAATCTCCAGCTGATGCTGTACTTACCCAAAATCAATATGAACAGCAGGTTGTCACTGGAACTGCAAAGAGAATCTCCATGACATGCTTACGCTTCTTTAAAAACTATTTAAGTTTATCTTGTGCAGCTCTTTTGTATAGGTAATTCTTTCTTGTTGCAGGGTCTGCTGAAATGTTCCCAGGCCTGGCTGGAGGATCAGTGTTGTTTTAAAACCTGAATAAACAGTTTTATACCCTGGTAGCTTCAGATCCAGTAGCCAGAACAAATGACATTTTGCATGAATTCTTCCAAGTGAATTGCTCTGTGACCACTGTGGGCTTTTGAGTTTTTGACTCATGATATAGAACACTGTTAAAGCTTTTCTTGAAGAGCTCTGAAATGCCCTTCTTTCACCACCCTGATTGTTTCCCCAGTCAGTGCAGTTAGCTGGGAGCCCAGTATGGTTTCGCTACTCCTGTGAGTTATGTTTTGACTTGGGGTTTGCACTTTTTTGTGATTGAATGTTTTTACAGGGCTCCCTGTGACCTCATGCGAGGGCAATCGCTGTGTTGATGTACAGGAATGTAGATGGGCCTGCAGAAATGTCAGGGTCTCCCATTAAGATGTTTCTTTCACCTCAGCAGGGGGACTGGGTTACTGGGGTGTTGTTACTGCGATGCCCTGCAGTCAGTAACGCAGCATGAGAGCACAATTGCCCTGATGTATTCCAGCAGCATTAATGGTGTTAATGTGCCATTGCTCCTCGGGATTTCAGCACCAAGGCATCACTTCTGTGCATACAATAACACGGGCAAGGGGACTTCTGCTTTAGGGAAACAGCCTCAGTCCCTGCAGCCTTGTTGTGCACTGGGATAGTGGGGAACAATCAGCACTTTTCCCATTGTGCCTGGATGCAGGACCTGCTCTCAGAATCCTGGATGCAGGACCTGCTGTCAGAATCCTGGATTCAGGACTTGCTCTCAGAATCCTGGATGCAGGACCTGCTCTCAGAGTCCTGGATGCAGGACCTGCTCTCAAAGTCCTAGAGCAGGTCCTGCTCTCAAGGCCCTGCATGTAGGACCTGCTCTCAAAGTCCAAGAGCAGGTCTTTCTCTCAAGGCCCTGGATGCAGGACCTGCTCTCAAGGCCCTGGATGCAGGACCTGCTCTCAGAATCCTGGATGCAGGACCTGCTCTCAAAGTCCTGGATGCAGGACCTGCTCTCAAGGCCCTGGATGCAGGACCTGCTCTCAGAGTCCTGGATGCAGGTCCTGCTCTCAAGGCCCTGGATGCAGGACCTGCTCTCAGAATCCTGGAGCAGGACCTGCTCTCAAGGCCCTGGATGCAGGACCTGCTCTCAAAGTCCTGGAGCAGGACCTGCTCTCAAGGCCCTGGATGCAGGACCTGCTCTCAGAATCCTGGATGTAGGACATGCTCTCAAAGTCCTGGAGCAGGACCTGCTCTCAAACTCCTGGATGTAGGACCTGCTCTCCAAGTCCTGCAGAGCCTTTTTCACCTTTTCACTCTGAGGACTGGATCCCAGCTCAGTGGAAGTCAGGAGCACACTTCCATTGCTCCAGGAAACCTCTGGAAGAAGCTGGGTCAGTGCTGCATTTCCCTCTTTCACAATGCCTAAACATTTGCAATTACATTCCCAGAGTGCAGAAAATGTTCTGTAAGTGCGCTCATATGTGGGTGCACTCACAGAACATGTTTTGACTACGTTTTTCTCTTCTGTTGGCATTTGTCTGTGCCATCCGATGAGTATTTGCTCTACAAAGGCACCTAAAAGAGCAATTATGTCTTCTAGAAAGTCTTAGAAGTTCTCTTTATGGGCAGGTATTTGTTTTCCTGGGGATTGAACTCTTGCAAAGAAAGCAAAGTTTCAGCTTCCTTGATAAAGAAAAGCAACACACCTTGTTCACGTTTTTCCTGATATTTTTGTGATTCTTATCATGCTCAGTGTTCTTCTTAGGTGTTCCCAAAGCCGGATGATTAGAGAATCTTAGCTTATGTGAAACTCATACCAGGAATTTTTGAGCTTTCACTATTGTAGAGAAATCTTGGGAAAAAAAATGCATATGGAAAACAAATATTGGAATGCTAAAAAAAGGAACCCAAAGTTATGAGCCAAATTGATGCAATATTGTGGGATAGAGACTAATTTAGTCCAAAGTTATCACTGAAAACTGCTGCTTATTAAGCAATATAAAAATATTTTTAATTTTATTGCCTTAAGTATACTTAATCCAACATCAAAATGTTTTTGTTTGTAAGATTTTTTCAATGTCACAGATATGACAACCTATATGAAAACATAAATTTTCATTAGGAGTGAATTTGATACAAAATTAAATCTTAGCCTTATTCAGAAGTACTTGTGTATCCATGTGGGTGTGTGAGTGTCAGTTTGTGTCCATGTCTTCTTATTTTGAGTTTATACTGGTATTTTCATGCCTGATTCATGATTTTTGAATGCTTGAGCTTGGCAGCACTGAACATCTGCCTTAATTGTGGGTACTAAGCTTCTTTGAAATTCTCACCTAAATTTGAAATTTCAGTCATAAAAATAATCCTGGACCAGACAAGCCACTTGCCAAATCCTGGGCCATAAATTACAGCCATTTCTTTTTATTACAGAGTTATACAGTACAAAAATAAACCCCAAACACCTAAACCCACAAATCTAATTACACCAAAAGTGCTCCTTGTCCAAAGCCGAGCTCTGAGCTCAGCCTAGCCCCAGTTAGGCCAAATGGTTTAGCTGCAAACTAAACTTCTGCAAAAACAGAAGCTGAAATAGCAACACAACAGTAATGCTGTATTAGCCCTCTAGGGAAATATCTAAATAAGCAGTAAAAGTAATGAAATAGCATTTATAGCCTTTGTGTCATAAATGGATTATTTGTAAATAAAAGCAAAACAGGTTCGCTGTGGTAAAACGGCACAGCTCTGCTCCAGTTCTGCTCCCAGTTCTGCTCCCTGTGTGTTCCCAGTTCAGTTTGCAGTTCTGCTCCCAGTTCTGCTCCCAGTCTGTTCCCAGCTCTGCTCCCAGCTCTGCTCCAGTTCTGCTCCCAGTTCTGCTCCCNAGTTCTGCTCCCAGTCTGTTCCCAACTCTGCTCCCAGCTCTGCTCCCAGCTCTTTTCCCAGCTCTGTTCCCAACTCTGCTCCCAGTTCTGTTCTCAGTTCTGTCCCCAGTTCTGTTCCCAGTTCTGTCCCCAGTTCTGTCCCCAGTTCTGTTCCCAGTTCCGTTCCCATCTCTGCTCCCATCTCTGCTCCCAGCCCTATTCCCAACTGTGCTCCCAGCTCTGCAGGGCGGTCCCTGGGATCAATCCAAGCTGGGAATGAAGGGATCTGGAGCAACCCTGAGTGCTGGGCTCGCCCCCAGCGTGGGCAGCAGGCGAGGGGGGATTCTGCCCCTCTCCCGGGCTCTGGTGGGATTCCCAGCTGGAGCACTGCCTCCAGCTCTGGGCTACCGGCACAGGGAGGCACCTGATGGAGGAGGCCAGCCACAACAATGCCTTGAGGGCTGGAAAACTTTGCCTATGAGGAAAGGCTGAGGGAACTGCGGTTTTTCAACCTGGAGAAGGCTCCAAGGAGACCTAATTGTGGCCTTTTGGTACCTAAAGGGGACTTAGAAGAATGTTGGGGTAAAACCATTTAGCAGGTCCTGTTGTCACCATGTAGCACAAGGAGTGCTTTGTCTTCAGCAGTGCTTGAGGGCAGGGAGAAGGGATTTGGCTCTCCTAGCACAGGAGGATGGAGCTGTGCACATTTGCATGTGTTTTGCATTTTCCTGGTAAATGTCCCTACCCTTTGAAAAGTTTAGCTCCGGAAGTTACATAAGAAAAATCAATTGTTATTGAATTTATACTCAGCGTGTGAATCCTGTTCCAGGAGGCCTTTTAGAGATGGTCATCTCCATGCATTTGCTTGTTTTGGTTCATAACATGAGGCAGGAGTTAATTCTTCTTTACTGACTATATCTGGCATAGCCACAGGCTCAGTTTGCAAGAGAGAGAAAAGAAACGGTGGAGGCATTAATTGTTCATTACAAAGAGCAAAAAATTGTAACTAATCGTGGCACAGCACTGCTGCTAATGCACTCGAAACCTCCCTCCACCCCCCCAAACCATATGAGGGTTTAAAATGTAAATACAATTTGTAATTGAGAGCAGCATTTTATTACTTGCTTTTAAGAGGCACAGGACGCCTGTAACCCTCAATATGAAATTTCCGCTGGCTAGAGATAAATTCAGCTCCGTGTTTTGTTTTTATTCCCGCTGCGGCGCCCGCCTGGGAAAGGTAAGGGCCGGTCTGCAAGCGCTCAGGCTCTCACTCATCACCCGGGGAGAAGTGGCTGGGAGCTGCGGCTTGCAGTCACACACTGCCTCCCTCACGAGCAAACACGCTGCGGAGTAAATCCTCCGAGATGCTGAGAGCTGCCCAGCTACCACAGCCTGGCTGCAGTCAGTGGGAGCTGCAGGCCTGCAGCCCTTGCCTGGGTTTGATCCTTCCCAGCACTGTGCTGCCTAAAAGCAGCTTCCACTGCTGGCTGCAGTCGTTTGTCTATCAGCCTCGCAGTAGCACCCCAGAAATGAGGTTGTGGGCTTGGGGTCTGTTGTATTGAGTGCTGCACAACTGTGGAACAAGCTCCTGGCATAGGGAGAGGCAGATGTGAGTGCAAGGCAAGTGACAAGAAAAATACACAGGAAAAGGATGTGGGGCATTTTTCTTCTTCTGTGATATGGGAGATGTCACAAGGATATATGATTTATAGTTAGATCCTTTAGGGAACCAAACACTCAGGCTGTATTTGACTTAAATTAACCGTAGCAGGATTTCACTTCAAACCTTCAGGATTTTAGCAGGTTTGGGAATGCAAAGTTCTTATATGGAGATGAAGGGTTTAGAATAGCACCAGCAAAGATGTTACTCGTGGGTACCTCTGTCAGCCTGGAAATAATCCCCTTACACTTCCTGTCCTCCTCTTTTCTGTCAGCTCTAGCTCTGGGAAGCAGTGTGAAAAGAGATCCTCATAAACAGCACAATAATCCTGGCCTGCAGCTCCTGCAGGACATTGGCAGGGAAAGGAGAAAAGGACTTATTCACATTTTGGCTGGAAGGACTGGTGACCTCCACCAGTGCAGAAGTCAGGAATGTCTAAAAAAGCACAGTGAGGGTGCGGGAACTTAAAAAAAGATGGAGAAAAACCTCTGGATTTTGAGGTAAGCCATTACACCAGCTCACGTGCTGGTTCTCACTTGTAGAAAGGACAGCTCAGGGAAAAGTGGATAGTTCCACAAGAACTGTAGGGGAAGGGTTAGGAAACTATCCAACCATGGGTGTTCCTGGAGAGAAGAATTCACAGCTCTGATAGAATTATTAGGGCTTATTTTCAAGAAGGTGAATCATGTCCAACAGTTCTACGAAAAATAGAGAAAACAATCAAAATAAAACTGAAAGTGAAAAATGTACTGCTGTGAATGGACTAGGCTGCAATATTGCAAGTTTTGAGACCTGGTGAGGGGCCTCATGCTTCACAGGGTTCAACTCTCATATTTTGTTCTCTGAGAAATCAGGAAAGTATTAATGGTAAGAGTAGAAAGGAAGGCAGCCATGCCAGTGCCTGCCACTTCAGTGAATACAAACTCATTCTGCTACTTCAAGACTTCTCGGCTGAATTAATGTGTAGGACATAATAACAGCCATGCTGAGAGTGAAATATTCCCTGTCTCATTAGAAACCACTTCTGTTCTTGTTGAGCTGTATCCTCCCACCTTCATCTGCTCTGGGTTCTATCCAACATTATTTACAATAATTGTATCCACCTTCGCTGTTGGATTTCTCAAAGGAATTGTGGCTAAGAGGGATAAAAGATGTCTACACACTCAGTGGCTTTTTCCTCAAACAAATCAGGAAGTCAAGCATGGTTTACAACGAGGAAGAGCTACTTGAAGAGCTCTGGGGTGTATTTTTTTTAACCACTTAACATTGCAGGACACCTCGACATCCTGTCTTATACACGGGGAACTAAAATTGTACATTCTGTCAAGTAGATAAGTGTGTTGATTAAAAAATCTCTGAGTATCCAAGAGCTCCTACTGAAATCTCAGGATACATAACACATTCCTTGACCTACAGACTGGAGTAAGGTAACATAGGAGTAAGGTACCCAGAGTTTGTCCAGTCCTCCATGATCTGTCAGTTTGCTGGTAAGAAGCAGCCAAACTGCCCAGGACAAGTGGGGAATGATGACTGGATTTGCTAAAGGTAGTTCTTTGCACCTCTATTAGCCTTGAATATTTGTCTGTTGCCTTATATAAAAACCAAAATTATAAATACCACAAGCAGGATGACATGCAATTGATGCTCTTTGCATGTCACACTGACAAACTCCAAAATGCAAATGACCTCTCTGTCATCACTAACCCACATTCATCCACGTGGGTTTCTGCACAAGTGCACAGCTACAGTGGCTGAATGAGTGAAGAGGGGTTGATCATATATAAACATGTGAAACAAAAGATAAATATAGGGTGTAAGCTGACTATACATTTACCTGCCTCACTGAAGTGGGCACTCAGCAGGCAAAAGAGTGTCTGGCTTAATGAGGTTAATGAAAATTGGATTTCCTTCTGCCTGGCATATTGAAAAAGGTTAGGAGTTCACAGCAGACCTGCCTGAGGGACTTTGTTTGCTGCTGTGCTCTCAATAACTGATACCTACATGTGATCAGTGAGTTCTGAATGGCATTCTTATGTCTAAAAGTGAACACAGAGAATTTCCTGGGTTAGTTTGCATTTTTCCCTTCAATAAGAATGCGTTCAGTGCCTGTCATTGATGAGGGAGAATTACTCACAATAAGAAAAGTAGAAACTTGGAAAAGGTGGCTATTTGCTAATTCTGTCTTCTGAGGAGCTTGTTAAGTTCTTCATTTCCTGTGGGAAGTTGTGGTGGCCCTGCCTCTGCAGTCATGGGTATTACCTGCATTCCAGTTGCTGGTGGAAGTTAGGCTGGGAGCGACAGTTATTCATTGTAAGCATCTTCCAGTTTGGATTCCAAATATTTTTCCTTTCCCAAAGGAGATTTTCCTCAGTGCATTGTTCTGTACTTTTTCAGTGAGGAGGTGCACGATGCCCACCCACAGCTGTGCTGAGCAGTAGCATGGAAGTGCCTTTCCCAAATTACTTTGAGGACAGAGTGTGTGCTCAGTGTCCCCCCTTAGCAGGGACCTGGCTCCAGCTGACCCTGCAGCTGCCTTGGCTCCGGTGGAAGAGAGGAGCCAACAGCTCTTCTCTCCTGCCCTTGTTTTCCTCAGCAAGGAGCAGCTTCCATCCCTGCTGAGGGGACAACAGATGGGGTGTGGAACAGTGTCACCACAACGTGCAACCCACTAGTGAAGGATGTACCTTGACCTGTTTGCTGCTCCCCCTTTCAGGAGAGATTTTGACTTCTAGAAGCCTTGGTCTTGACTTCTACTGAAAGGCACGATGTGGGTCTCTCGCCCTGATTTTTCAACCTTCTTGTGTCTCATAATTTCATAGTTCTTAAATTGTTTCTCACACACGGGTGTTATAGATAGAAGCAATGTTTTCCTTAAGTCTAAGTGGTTTACATTCTTTGTTTTAGAAATATGGACAGCTGATGGACAGTTGTCTTGACCAATGGGATGGAGAGAGGTGACAACGTTCTCCCCCAATCCCTGGCCTTTATAGAAATACTATAAAATAGAGTCAGATCTTTCAATAAACTGTTCATGCCTTCTCACCAGAGTGTGTGTGTGTGTGTGTCTGTGTGTCGAACAATGACATGGGTCAAGTTTGTTTCTTACAAAAGTTCAACCCTCTGTGCACCCACATCATTTCACTTTTGTCTGTTCTCATGTTCTGGGCTTTAGGCTTTGGGATTTAGGGAGTCTCTGTATGGCCAGAATGTTGGAACCATGGCTCAGAGGGCTTTTAAACCGAAAAGCTCAAGTTAAAGGTATTTCCTTCAGAGACAAGGGAGGAAGACTAGTTCCTCAAGGAGTAATTCAGTCCACCTGAGAGGCAATTATTGCAGTTTATTGTTATTTTTCAAACCTTGTGTCCTCTAAAACATGACTTTTGGGGTGTGGAGTCCTGCTTTTGGGATACTTGTATGGACTAAATGGGAATATGCCAATGTGTCTGAGTGTGGCATTTGCATTTCCTCCTGTTTGAGTGACTGTAGTGTGTATTTTCAAACTGCCAGGGGATTTTGTGTTGCATTTCTGAGTACATTGGGGTTGGCTCACATGCATACATAACTAATGTCTGTGTTTTGAAGTGCCAGGAATATAAAATGGGTTAGCAAGAGAACTGAGTCAAACAGCAGGTCAAGACGTGTCACAACAGAGTAATCCATCCAACAGAACGAGGATAGCTTGGGGGGTCCTAAGTTAAAAGAACCTGATTAGTCTCAGCTCAGAGTAAGGATTACCACAGACTGGCAAAAGCAGCAGCAAAGACACTCAGGCATGGCTCAGGGTGTGGGATCTGTAGGTTCTACCCACAGCCACCAAAGTCCTCCGGCACTACTCCCCAGTGAGTCAGTGGGAGGGTTGAAGGTGCTGAAGCATCGTTGTGAACGTGGCTGTCTATTTTCTGAAGACTTCTACAGGGGGTGCTCAGCTCATCTCAGAGCTGGTCGCTGTCAGGGTCCCACTGAAGGTCCTTTACTGGCAGGATGTGCTGTCACCCACTGTGACAGCTGAGCCTCCACTGCCAGGACAATCCTCCCTCCTGCACATTTCACCTGCAGCTCCTGCACTGCAGTGGAGCCACAGCTTCCAGCACTATGGACAAACTGATCTCCAAAGCTCCCTTCCACCCCAAGCCATTCCGTGACTCTGTGAATGCTGCAAAGGGTCCAGATTCTGTCCTCGGTCTCGTGATGCCCAGTCCCAATTAATCCCACTTTTTCTAATAGGTGACAGGGGGTTTGTGCTGTTGTTTGTGAGGTCAGAATATAGCACCTTTCTTATATGCTGTGCTTCTTTTCATAATTTTAAGCCAGGTTTAGGCATGTGGGTGGTTTCATCAGCACAAACAAGGGAGTTTGTTACTATGCCATGTGATGATTCCCCCATAACGATTTTTTAGAAAAGTGCCTAAAGGATTGAATTAGGAACTTGTGACATTTACAAAAAGTTGTTAAATGCCTTTGTGGCTCCTGGATTTACAGCTACCATGCTGGAGGGATATTACCATGTTCTACACTCAACATCTGCAAAGCAATGCCAAGCTACAATATCCATAATTTCTATTTCAGCTGGCATTTCCCTCTGCATTTAAATTCTTGAATTGTCCCTTATTTGGCAGTCCTTTTTCTAGTGCTTTTATACATGGTGTAGCCTAAAATCTGTGCTGTACTCTGAGGTGGTACTTCTGCCTGTGTCCTGTTCCAATCTGTGCCTGTGTCTGCAATGGAGCATCACTGGCTCCAAATCTCAGTGTGATGTGACCCAACCGACCCTGAGACCCACCTGCACAAAAACCAAAAACACTTGCCACAAATTTAGTCACTAGGTCAATATTTAGATATTATTTTCTGTAAACAAAATTGGATTTTTCTACACCGAATTTCCTTCAGAGGAAGTAGAACCTTACATTGTGAGATTTCAGGTGAAGAGTTCCAATTGCTCACCCTGAAATTTTAGGAAGCTCCATGCCATATTGTAAACATTTGCAAAAATTATGCATGTGTGTTGGTACAGACAGAAACTGAAAATGCAGCAGATTAATTTAGAAAATGAAATCTCATCCTAACAGAAAATGGCATAGTTGACTGCATCAAAAGCTAAATAAAAGATATATGCAGGTAAAATTTCTGACAGGGAGCACCATTTGTCAAGTCTTGTTCCTTCATTCTTTGAAGGTTTTAAGTGAATGTAATTCCTTTCTGTGGGGATACCTGGCCAGAATGTTGGCAGATGTCTCAACCCCACCTGGTTTCCCTGAGCTCTTTAGCTTTCCTTTAACCTCCCTGCACTCCTGACTTCTGCTTTGCTAAACCCGGACTTCTCAGCAGGGTTTCTGGCCAGGAAGAACGGGCTTTGTCAGCAGAAACTAATTACATTCCCATCAAATCCTATCTTGCAGCAATGGTGCTGTGACCTGTCCCGGTGCTTCCAAGGCCTTCCAAAGAGTCCACGCAGAGGTGCCCTGGAATGACCAGCAGCGCGAGGTGGGAGCGCAGGACGTGCTGGAGCGTGGAACCTGCGGGTGACTCCACTGACCAGCCTGGCTCAGAGTCACGGGGGGCTGAATTCTGTCCCTGGGGCAGCCATGGCTTCAGCTGGCTTGGCCAAGTACCATCAACAGAAGATAATACCAATAACAACCACAACAGCGATGCTTAAAAATAGGTTCTAGCTCAACCAGAAGACATGGGCCTTGAAACTGATATATAAAACTCTGTGGCCTGAGTTAGAGAGGAGAAGAGGCTAGAGGTGGTGTTTTTGATGGATTTGTCTATAAAACTCTAGTGGAAAGTACAGTGACAGATTGTATTTCCTTATATTCCGTCAGCTCAATTCTTTTGGTTACTGTTGGGGCTCCTGTTTTGGTTCTGCTGGATGCATTCATTGCCAGAAGAATCCACCTACTGCTGCCCAAGGCTTTCCCCAGATGAGGCTCATGCCTGCTTTTTCCACTGGGGATCTGGGCAGGATAAAGTCGCCAGGGAATAAAAAGAAAGAATCGATGTAAAAGGCTGGGATTTTGCTGCCTTGTGCTGTAGCCTTGTCTAGGACAGGCTTCCCATTGGGCCTGTAGATGCAATTTTGTGCTTCTGCTCCCTGTCTGTGGAACAAGGAAGGAATAACAGCGTGTTTCAACCTTGTGGGTGCGTTGGGAAGATAGATTCAGCCTTGGTTTTGAAATACACATCTACTGTGGTAATTAGAACAATACAATAGCAAATCAAAACAGGAAGAAGAAAAGTACCTAAGCCACAAAAGGATTTCTTTGATGTGCACCAAATGAGATATGGGACCACAGACTGCGTGAAGAAGTTAAGAGAAATATTGAACAGCTGCTTTGCTACACAGTCCTACAAAATGAAGTGACATCCTGCAGGAAAAACAGGGCAGGCTCCTGCCCTGCCCAGGAGGGCAGAGCTAAGGTTACAGGGACTGTAACAGTGCTGTCATTTCCTTACTCCCAGGAGCTGCATTTTCCAACTTGATGGCTTTCCTAATGTAATTGCTCTTTACGTGATGATTTTTTAGAGCCCGATTCTTGCTAGTATAAATCAGGAAGAACCCCTAGCAAATCCAACCAAGCGATCTCAGTGTAAAAATTTTGGGAGCCACAGCAGAATTAGATGTGCTCAGTCCGTAACCTTCTTCTCCAAATTCTGCAACAAATGCCCCATGCTGGAATGGCAGGTATGTATCAGATGAAAACACCAAACAATGACAACAGTGCATTTCTCAGTAGCCACATCATATTATGTCATTGATGTCAGGTTGAGTTATATTAGTCTGCTTTTCATTAGGTTGTATTATGCTTTTTGACATAATGCAATGCACTGTAAGTAACATAAAGTGACCTCCAAGTATAAAAGAGTACACAGTTTTTGTCAGATTAGATAGTGGCTATGAATTCTCAGAGAGGGAGGGGTAGCTCAGAGAAGGGGGTTTGCATTCAGTGTCCTGAACAACAAATGCACAGAACTTAATTAACAGTTACAGCAGCCCTGGCTGTTTCCAAAACAGTGTTTGTGTCTCTGCTCGACAGAGAGGGGAGATTCACAGTGGGATTTGCACCATTTAATTTAGTTAAAATTCTGCAGAGGTGTCTGTAATAGCTTCTTTTCTGTACCTGTACTGCAGGAGCTCTGTACACAGTGAACATGAGACTCACTAGCCTGAGATTTGCTTTGTTGCCAGGCTCCAAAATACAGTATTGAGACCACACTTCCTGAGCAGCACTGAGTAACCTGTCCTCTGTATGAAGAATTTAATCAGCTACTGAGAGAACAACTGTACAGAGAAAAGAAAAGGACATCATCATGGCTCTTAAAAGAACAGGAACTCCTGCTAAATTTAAGATGATTAAGGAAAAGTGGGTGGTTCAAGGCAAGCTGCTCATTTTCTCTGGAGGGCTTGAAATCCACCTTAGCTTGGTAGTTCTGCCTGGTGGCTTTGCTGGAATTGCTGATGTTCTCCCTTTAGTGCCTTGGTTTATACTCCTGACCCAGAGTTTGCTCAGCTCCAGGACTTGCACAGAAACTGGAGTCCCTTGGTGTGAGGGATGGAACGCAGTTCTCCTGAAGGTCAGGGGATTGTTCCCACCTATTGGCAGGATGTTCCCAAGCCTGACTGACTGCCACGGGCCTTCTTTGCAGGCATCCGCTCAAAGGAAGGCCAGGGGAGACTCTGTGGGCAGGAGCAGAGTCATGCTGTGGTATGAAGTTGGTCTCAAAACTTGGAATAACCTGCAATAGCCCCAATACTTACAGAAGTACTTGCCCTACATTTCCTACACAGCATTTTCAGCATTAGTGGATTTTTTTCTGGCTGCAAATTCTGGCTTCCACGTTCCATTTGGCACTGCATCTGGCATCCCACCTCCCCACAAGGATCGTCCCCAAGATCTGTCATCTGCCTTTTTAGATGGTGAGTGTTGTACAGATCAGAACCATTCTCATGATCAGTCTCAAAGATGGAAATTGCAAAGGCACCTGAATACGTTTGATGTGGGCTTCCTGAGCAGTAATAGATGTGGAATCTCACTTAAAAAGGTCTTTTAAGATTAAAATTTAACATTACTAACAGGAATAAAGTGTAACATTTTGTGTGAAAATGCTGCACAGGTGAGCACTTAGAGCAGCACAGGAAGCCAGAATCCAATGTGTCATGTGCATCTTCCTCATCATTTCTCCATCTATAAATGCAGCATAAATTATTATCTACCGAATTTTCAGGTACACAACGTTACTTTAAGGCGTGTATGGCATGCTGCCCTTGTTCATTAGGACACTGAACATCAGAGAATGAGCGTTACCTCTCCTGAGCAGTGTGCAATAAACCACCTCCTCTTTCCATCCTGCCAAGAGACCTGTGCAATCAGACCCCTGTGACACCGACACCCACAGTGCTCTGCAGGACTGCACAGCTCTACCTTGAAGTATCATTTCCTGGCATTAGAGAGTCCAGAATTAAACACAAAACATTCTGCTAATCCTTGTTAAGTTGACAAAGAAAGCTGTTACTCTGTACTTGATCAGCCCCTAAAGAAAACTGCTCCCCTTGGTAGGACATCAGACTGTGCTCGTGGCCAGACACAGAGACTCAGCACTGGAAAATCTCACTGAGATTTGCAGCCAGGCTGCATCTCAGGAGACTTCCTATTATTATTTTCTTTACTAATAAATCATTATGTTGTCTCCCTCACAGCACAGAGAGTTCAAATAAACCTGTCCCTGTGACAATCTGATTCTCTGAAGGAGTGTCCTGTTCTGTTGAGTCATGTGAGAGGAAAATACAAAGAAGTAGAAAGACAGATCAAAAAGGGGTAGCAGAAAGGGCCCTGGAGGCAGACTTAAGTTTGGTATTTAATATTTCAGGTAAAATATTCACTTAGCATCAATTATCTTGTTGGGCTCTTTTTTTATTTTTTTTTTCCAAATGAAATTGCTTTCTGAATCAGCCAGCTCTCTAATTACCAGATTGAATGATTGAAATTTTTAGGGCAATTAAATTCAAGCCTTTCTTTTTTCAGTCCTTATGCTATTCCCCCCTTCTCTCCCTCCCCTCTCCAGTCTGGAGCCTTCCTATAATTTGGAGGCAGTTGCAGAAGCAAGCAGACCTTTAAAGCCAAGATGTATGTCTCCCTTAATTCCTCTGTGGATTTGTTTCACAGACTAAGCAGAGAGGGTTCTGGTCTCTCAGGACACGTGCATTACAAACACACAGTATTGTGTGGGTTTTATCCCAACGTGTCATGTCATTTAAAAAGAGCTTGTAAGGATTCATTTAATATAGAAATTCTGTGGAAAGATAAGGATCAATGCAGAAAATATAGGCACTATTGGAAAATGCCTGCAGATCGAGCTACAAGGCTAAGGAGCAAATTGATAATAACAATGATGACTGATGGTATGCTAGATAAGAGAAAACAAAACTCCCAATAAAAGAATACAAAAGTCTGTTTACAGAGCTGCTAGGACAAACCCATGAAATGCCTGGGTGAAAGGATAAGGGTTGTTCCAAGAAAGGACACAAAATTCATGATGGAATCTCAGGCCAGAGGACTCAGTGACAGAGTTGCTGCTGATTTGTCTCTGTTGTTGGGATCAGGGCACTGATCCTGCAGAATGAGTGACCACATTCTCACAGGAAGGTTTGTGAGCTGTTCCGTGGATGGATTTCTGTGGGACTATTCCTCCCTAAAATTTAAGTGTATGCTTAACAGCTTTGATGAATCAGGATCTAACCCAGTGAAAACGGCACATCTTTATCTCAATGAACCTTGGAAATTGTGTAGGATTTCCCTCAGAAACCTCACTCAGAGTTTTTCAGTTTTCCAGACCCAGCCTGGGACACAATCCTGGGGCTGCCCTCCAGCAGGCACTTGCAGGCAGAGGGACTGAAGGATTTATTTTCATGCTCTGTTACACTGGGATTGGTATAATGTCACTAAGTCAGAACGATGAACACCAGGCTAACTTCCAACGTGCATCCACAGCAATGTCATTAAAGCCAGATGAGCTGTATTATGCCCATTTATTACTTAATTACCCCTGTAGGTGTTTGAGGTGCCTCACAACAGCTAAAGCAGTCCTTGCCCTGAAGAGCACGCAGCCAGATCTAAGATTAGAGATGACAGCACTGCAAGGGGCTGGACCTGGAGAAAGAACAAGGTCCTTGTTCAACCAGAAACTTAAATGCACATCTGTCTCAAAGTTCAGTTAATTGGTTAAGCACTGCTGTGACTCAAGGTTGGAGTGACTGATGGAGAGAAGAATTTCAGATGCAGCTTCCTGAAAAACCTACTGTTTCTGCTAAATCTAATGTTCTGATGTTCCTGTAGAGCTACTCTGAGAGACACTGAGAGACCTTCAGGAACCATGATTTCATGTCAGTGGAATTATGCAATTTCATACTGGTTAATGTTTTGGCCCACTGCAGTAATTCCAGTGGGATGGAATGTGTATTAATGTCTGTGAGCATTCCCTGGGAGACACAGCCCCTGTGGCTCCTACGCTGCCTCCTGTTTCCTCCTGCTCCCACTGCCATATTCATTTCCACACCTCTCTTTTTTCATGCTTTGAAGTCCATGACTCTCCACCACTTTGCAGGACCTTGGGATATGGCCCCGGACTTCAGGCATGTTTGTAGATTCAGGGAAAAGAGACCTGATCTGAGTCATTTTATTGCCATCTGCAGAGAGGTGCTTTTCCCCCCTCCAGGTACGGGTGCAGTCCTGCAGAGCCTCACATGTTTTGCTGGAGCTCTGAACGCCTGCAGTCAGGCTCTGGGGCTACTGAAGTGGCCAGGATTTACTGCTGGTTTCCCCAGCATTTTCTCAAGGAGTGTGTTGCCCTTCCTGCTTTTTCAGGATGCCATGTCCACTTAAAATCTTCCAGTGCATGCCCCGTGTTCATTATTTAGTAGTACATGGGAAAACCCCTTCAGCTCCAGCTCGCTGTGAGTGCTGTACATTTGTATCCCAACTGCCTCCTCTACTTATCTCCTGCATTATTTCTGTGAAAGCAAAAGCTATGCATGGAACAGATGCTTGGAATGGTATTGGGATCCAATTACTGCACTTTTCCAACCTTACATCTATTGTCTAAACTTGGAGCAGGCATATTTTTATTCCTTGGTGACACTATATAAAGCGAGAATTGGCATTGTGTTTGCTGGCTGACTGGTTGGCAGAGAAGGGGTGGAAGGAGCAGCAGCACCATGGTAGGTTTTATCCCTCCCCATGTCTGTTTACCTCTGCATTTCTTTCTGACTCTAATGATTCAAACAGAGCAGGAAGGAACACAGAGCATCCCATGAAATCTCACCTTAGTGTTGCATCCAGAATGCAGATATTCCCCACCGAGTGAGCTGGGAACTCCCCAGGACTCCTCTGCATGTATTTAACAGACGAGGAGGGCAGAGAACGTGGATGAACACTCAGAAAGGGAGAGCTTGTGCAGCTCTGTCCCACATTCACACTCCTGGCACGGCTGGTGTAAGATAGAATTAAGGTCTGCTGGGGTGTGATGGGGACTGAGGGAAAGGGATTGCTCTGGAACTGTGACTGTGTTGCTCTTGTGACTGTGGGGAGAAGTAGGAAGCACTGCAGAAGTTTCTGTGTCTTGTCTCTGCCCTGCTCACTGTCGGCTTTTAGCTCTGGGACTCCACCAGCCACCCCACTTGATGTGATTCCAAGGAGCAAAGAACTCCTGCCTGAGGAACCGTGGGCAGATTGGGCAGATCTTTGTCTCCTGAAAATTCAGAGGAATGGCTATAACAGTATTAGAAAAAAAAAACCAAACAGGCCGGTGATTTAGTCTTTGTTTATTTTGCTCCTTTTTGCAGGTCCTTTTCAACCTGTCTAAAAGCAATGCTGCCCAGTGGCTCCCTGGGGCTATGGAATATTTGATTGTGGAGAACACCAGAGAGGGAGTTGTATATGAAAAGCTTTCTCAAAGCTTAGTTCAAACTTGATCCTATTTAAGCAGGTGATGTGATCCACGTGCTGTTCTGAGCAGGGCAAAACCACATTCAGTGGCATTTCTAAAAATCCGTGCACAAAACAGGTTCCAGTTTCAGCCAGTGCCAGCCCAGTGTCAGTGGTTTCACACTAATCATGTCCCTCACCAGTGATTCAGAGGGGACCAGTGCCTTGTGCTGATTATGCCTCTTCAGGTGTGGATTTGCAGGTTTCCTTTTAATCAGCCTCAGTAAAGTCTAAGCCAGCCCTTTTGTGGGGTGGGGGGACAAGTGCTGGGTCTTAGCTTTTTTTTTGGTTGTTTTTTTGTTGGTTTTTTTTTCCCTAAGATTTCACTTATCAGTTTTTTCCCTGCCTACTTAGTTCAATGACACACCAGCACTCATTGATGTTTGAAGATATTCCAGGACATTCTGTGATGAAATGCTTAAGTTAGGAGACGTGAAAATATAGTGAGAGACTCGTCTGTCTCCTCGCTCCCAGCTCAACTGACAATGCTTTGTGGTGGTTCTTTTCATTGTGCCTTTTGTTTTGGGAAAATCTCTTCTGAGGTACCTTACTATACAGGGACACATGAAACAGATTTAAAATGGAAAGAAAAAAATAGCCTTAATGAAAGAAAGCTGAAGAATATCTTTACATAAGGAAGTGATCATTTTTTATTAATCAGAGGGAAATGTATATGTAATTATGCTAGATGAACTCTGTGGGGAGGTTTTTTTCTCCCTTTATGATGTCTTAAGGGATTTATAAATATTACAGAGGTTTTATAGCATCATAATATTTCAGATGTGCAGTAAAGCTACTTTCAAAGGATTAGTGCAGACAAAGCAGCATAGTAAAAAATAATTACAAGTCAGCCAGTGCTACTAGGCTCTGACATCCAGGGCTGATGACAGTGAGAGAGGCAGGGTTCAGGGAGATAATTTTTCTAACAAGAGCAGACCACACAAGTGCTGTGGAATGGAGTTCTGAGAACTGTCTACGGCTCTCCGTTTATTCCAGGGAATTTCAGACAAGTTGGGTCTGTGATGTCTCCCTGCATGCTCTGTGCTGATGGGAGAAGGAAGGGCAGAGGCACAAGGAAGGAGAGGAAAGCCTTTTTCTTATTCCCCAAACATTCCCGTGTTTGTTCAGTTCGAGTGACACCTCGTAGCACAATTCTGTATGCTGAGGGGAACTGCGTGCCCAAAAATAGCCTGCATTCTGATCAGATGTGCTCTGCAGGCTGGAATGTGCCACCTGGGCTGAGACAGGCACTGACCACAGCACAGCCACGCTGACTGACCCCACCAGCTGGAACGGGGCTGCTTCTGGCACTGCTGTTTGTGTGTGTGTCCGTGGGTGTGTGTCTGTGTGTGTGTCTGTGTGTCCGTGGGTGTGTGTCAGTGTGTGACAGCCCTGCATGTCTGTGTGTGTGTCCCTCTGTCCATGTGCGTGTCCATGTGTGTGTCAGCGTGTGTGACAGTCCTGTGCGTGTGTGTGTGTGTGTCTGTGTGTCCGTGGGTGTGTGTCAGTGTGTGACAGCCCTGCACGTGTCCGCGTGTATGTGTCTGTGTGTCCATGTGCTTGTGTCCATGTGTGTGACAGCCCTGCACGTCTGTGTGTGTCCATCTGTCCATGTGCGTGTCCATGTGTGTGTCAGCGTGTGTGACAGTCCTGTGCGTGTGTGTGTGTCCATGTGTGTCCGTGGGTGTGTGTCAGTGTGTGACAGCCCTGCACGTCTGTGTGTGTGTCCATCTGTCCATGTGCGTGTCCATGTGTGTGTCAGCGTGTGTGACAGTCCTGTGCGTGTGTGTGTGTGTATGTGTGTGTGTCCATGTGTGTGTGTCCATGTGTGTCCGTGGGTGTGTGTCTGTGTGTGTGTGTGTCTGTGTGTCCATG
>WBMY01009119.1:750754-793739 GCA_013397315.1 Donacobius atricapilla
TGTGTGTGCCCATGTGTGTGCCCATGTGTCCGTGAGTCTGTCCATGTGTGTGCCCATGTGTGTGTCCGTGTGTCCGTGAGTCTGTCCATGTGTGTGCCCATGTGTGTGCCCGTGTGTCCGTGTGTCTGTCCGTGCGTGTGACAGCCCCGTGTGTGCAGACAGGCGCTGCTCATCTGTTCACACGCAGGAGGAGGTTTGCTGGGCTGGAAAAAGCAGCTGTAGGATTTTGACTCCCCTGCTGGACTCGGGGTCCCGGAGCAGGAGCAGCCCGCGGCGGGGGAGGCCGGGAGGTCACGGGCGGCTGGGGATGAGTTTGGGAGAGGGCACCTTCCCTCTGCACGCCTGCAGGAGCAGGCTGTGCCCGGGGAGGGCTCCTGGGGGCGGAGGAGAACGCTTTGGTGTCTGGGGCAGGGAGGCTGCAGCCCAAGACATTCCTGTATCCAGCAGGGCTCAAAGGTGTGTCTGTGTGGGTGTGTGCAGGCTGGGACTGCGCACAAAATGGAGTGAGGATGAGAGGGGACGCGTCTGTTTGTGATGGCAGAGCAGGTAATAAAAAGATCTTCTGTTTCTCGGTTCTGATAACGTGGTTTATTTGAATGATCTGAGGCTGCTGCCTGTTTGAAATGCAAATTGTGCCCTTAGAGCAGTTTGTGTTGCTCACTCCTCTAGACTGTTCCCTCCAAGGCATGCACTTGGGTTGGCCGTGTGCTGCTACCTGCCGTGGAAAGGACCTAAACCACTCTAAAAAACGGTGGCTTGTCCATAGCTGGGATGGTTGGTACAGATGCAGTGTAAATTATCTCAGCAGAGCAAATTTGTGAGGCAAAAATCAACAAATATCCTGTTCCATGTTGTAGCAGTCCCTTGTCTAGGCCTGAGACGTAACTTCTGATTCAGAAGCTGTATTTGATGACAACAAAAATTTGAAGACAGGAAACATCAGCACCGAGATCCCAGAGTGGATGAAAAACAAGGAGAGAGTGTGATGGATGAAAAAGTAATGGTAACTGAGAGTTAACATCATGCAGTGGATCACAGCAGGGGACAGAGCCTGAGCAAAATGATGGATGATGCTGTCTTTCCTGTAGTTGTAGAGGAAGGAAGTACAAAATGTGAAACAGTGAAAACCTGGTGGTATCTTATTGTCTACTTTGTCCTGGACTGAATAAACACTTAAGGGTACAAGACAACAGAATCAAGCTCTTAACAGTGTCCACTGCTGATTGCCCCTGCAGGGCTCTCTCCCTGCTTATCCACTGAGGTTGTCGCTGGTAGAAAAATTAGAAGACACAAAAAGTGGCTGAGGAGGGAAGTGTTTCTGCTTGTGTGTTTGACTTTGCTGTCAGTGACACCACACTGTGTCATCGTTAATTATTTTCTGAGGGGCTTAGAGCATGGTGGACTAAACAAGGAAGTGACCTCCCCGAACCAAACCAAATTGAACTAAACCAACCCAAATCAAACCAAACCAGCTTAACCAAATCGAACCAAACCGAACCTAACCAAATCGCACCAAACCAAAACAAACCCAATTGAACCAAATCGAACCAAACCAAACCACACCAAACCAAACCAAATCGGACCCACCCAACCAAACCAAAGCTGTGGCCTGTGGCAGAGTGCTGTCCATCTCTCCTGACTGCCTGTGGAGAAGTTCCTGCGCTGCAGGAAATGCCAGCTGGTGGTTGGTTGCCTCCTACTTACTGAAGGGTGCAAGTGTGCCTCTGAGCAGCCACTGAGGGGCCTTGCTCACCCTGCAGCAACTTGCCTGGTTTTCCATATTTTTTTCTGGGTTGTCTGCAAAACGCACTGAGGGGTGGAGATGATAAAGCTTTGCAATAATCCAGTGTCATGGATCTGCTCTAGCATCACCTCTTTATGTATTTATCAGGCCAAACAGTGCCTCATGTTCTGAAGTAAGAACAAGATATTTTCATCTCCTTCCTCCTTTGTATGTAGAGGCAGAAACTGATTCCCTGCCCGCTTTTCCTCTAGGTCACCCTGAAATCAAATTTCCCTCTGATTCACTTGAACATCCCCACATAACCACCTTTGCGGCATAGAAAAAACGGATCCCTATTCTTACATGCAGAGAGGCAAAGGCTACACACACTCACTGTCTTTGCCTGCCTGTGTCCCTGCACACCCTGGTTCTTTTGGGCTCCCTGACACTGCCAGAAAGGAGAAATATAAAGAACCTCAGTGAGGGAAACTCAGCTCAAAGAAAATGTCTGCTACAACAGAGTTTTCTTGGGACCAGATTTTGGTATGGCTCCATTTCTTCATTAAAGGCCTCTAAAACAAACCAAAACCAACCAAACAAAACAACAACAACAAAAAGACCCTTTAAAATCCAGGCTAATTGAAAGAGTGCTAACACTGGTAAGACAAATGAGTGATACGCGACAAGCCTGTGGTTTCTCCTCTAAAGTGAAGTGTTGTTTTCTTCACAATGGGAAGATTAATACGCTCAGGCAGGAATATTAATAGGCTTGTTCAGTTGTTGCAACATTCTTCCCACTGCTGTGCTATTGAGGCCTCGGAATCCGAGCCCAGGGGACCCTCAGCTCTTCAGTTTCTCATCTGGCACGTTTTGTATGTCAGTCTCACAGCACATGTTGCAATCAGAACTGCTCTATCTTTGCAAAGTGCAGCCTGGCACAATTTGGTTTCAGGAGTGGGGAAATCAAGGCAGGCAGAAGTGATGTGTCAGTCACCCACTTTCTCCTCTGTGGGTCACCTACTAAATCCTTGACATCTTAGAAGCTGTATGTTTGCTCAGTTCTGTGATGTTCCTTTTAATATGCCATTCTTTCAGTGAGAGACTCTGGAGTCAGAATCCTGACTGTGTTCATTAAAAAATTCTGGAGTGTTTGGAATTGTCAGACAGCAGCACAGAACTGTTCTATTCTCAGAGTTATTTTTTTCTGTAACACAGACCTATTTCTGTCCTCTTAGTCTTTTAATTCAAGTTACCCACCAGAAAGACCATGAACTCTGTTCTGTTCCTTCTCCAACTACTTCTCTCTCAGCCTTCCTCCTCATAGCACCTCCCTGGCCACAGCTTGTGCAAAATTGGGGTGTAGTTCTTTCTGTGATTATGAATTTCCTGGCTTTTAAGGGCAGGTAAATGCTCTATGCTGGATGCTACAAGACAGCTTGAACCTGGTGATGGAAACCAACCCCAGCTGGCAGTGTTCATGGGCCCTTGTGAAATGTATTGGTGGTCTCAGCCCCCTCCTATTTATGAGCTGGTCATAAATAGGATCCATATCCAGACCTCCAGCAGAAAAACTAAAAATAGATTGAACATCATGGGCACTGATCTCCTTTCTCATCCCTGGAGACAACAAACCAGAGACTAACAGTGAACAAATATGTTAGGATGAGTTTTTCTAGTACTTCTGCTAGGCTGGAAGTAAATTATTTTTAAGGTCCCCCCCAACCCAATACATTCTATGATTCCAGGATGCTACAGTAATTGTTCCCTGTATAATCAGTTTGCAATCTTCTTTGCCTTGAAAAGGACTTCATTCATGTACAGAAGCTTTTTGGGTGGCTTTTGACTTGCTGATCTGTCTCTAATAGGTACTGAACTGCAGCTTTTGCATTTATCTGATCCTTCCTTACAGCTGTAGCCCTTGCTTGAAGCCTTACAGCCCAGAGAACCCAATAAACTGAGGAATAATGGAGGAATTGCCAGTGTTTGGCATTTAGAAGAGCTGGACCCCACTGTCTGTGGTTGTGGTGATAGCTGAAAAAATGCAGATGGTTTGCTAGCACGGGGAGTATTTATCAGGCTGTGTTTGGCCACAGCAGAACAGGCCATGAGGAGGGCAAAGCCTGTTTTGTGTCCAGAAGGAGCAGCTGCAGGAGCCCAGCAGAACCAGCCCCACTGCCCCATCCGAGCCCCCAGCCCTGCAGCCAGTGCCCCCACAGCTGGCAGGGCTCTCCCCTGGGCAACATCTGCTTCCCCTTCACCTCAGGGAACAAATACGTGTAAATACGTAGGATTGTTCTGAATATTTCCATTCGATCTGGAAGTGTTGAAAGCCTCCTCCAGGCACCTCACGTTATGTGGAAGATTGCCCATTACTGCTCAAAATAACACTTATTTCATGTGTAGGAGGAGGAGGGAATCTGTTTATTCCAAAATCAATATTTCTACATTCATTAAACATTCCACTTATTAACTTATTTTTTCCATGCCTTTGGTGGCATTCTATCCTTGTTTTTATCCTCACTACAAGTATATTTTTCACTTAATTTCCATTCCTATTTCCAGATTTTAGTTCTTTGAATTAGCTGATAGGAACTTGACAGGTCTGGAGTGTGGGTATGTGGGAGACTGTCTAACATTGCCCTAATCTCCCCCCTTCCATATCCTGGGATCTAAACCAGGGTGGCTGAGTGCAGAAATCTGCCTGGCAAATTAAATTGATCAGACAGTGTATGCTTCAAACAGAGTCAAGTGGGAATATTTCCTTGAGCTGCTCTGCTCCTCGGGATATTTGAAATCAGTATTGAATTTGAACTTTCACAGGCTTTTTTATTTTGATGAAAGGAGACAGTAGAAGTTGCCTTCTGTTTCATGCAGAATAGCCCAAACTAAGTAAGACTAATTTTCTGTGACACGAGAACCAGGTGGGACTATGATAATGAAGTTTAAAAGTAAAAATGATAAAGAAAAAAGTAATCTGTCTGGAAAGGAACTCAAAAGGCGATGCAGCTTATTATCCTGCCCCAAGTAAGGATAACACTGTGGTTAAAACTCTTCTGTAATCCTTTGGAATCACAGATTTTATTCTTTACTGCAGAACAAGAACTGTATTGTCTTAGGCAAGTTGGTTGGGCCCTTATTCAAAGATATTTAATGAAGCCTAGTTCTGACTGATTTTGAGCATTAGATTTTTAGATATCATTGTAGCTCTTTCCCCAGTCTTGCTCTGTCTCAGCCTCCAGACTCAAGATGGTGAGGAAAGCAATCCTGCCCTTTCATTTAAGATTATTATCTTGAATATTAAAATAACATGGTCTGGTAAGGTACTGCACTGCAGTGCCATAGGTTGGTGCAGGAATAGACACTCCAAGAGTAGAAGGTGCTCTTGCTTGGGAAGGGTTAATCTGTTCTGTCAGTGCTGGTCCAGACCGAGCAGATTTTTAAACATTTCTGTGTGAATAGGAAATGATATAACTTCCCTCTATAGTTCCTGAGCTGAGTCTTCATGCAGGGCCTTGTTTGGAGTCTGGCTGCCAGTCCCAGCATGGGAACGGGGAAGAATGAGCCCTTGTAGGCACCTACCTGAATTCTGGAATTCCTTGAGAACAGCAGGCTGGGAATCCTATCTCGTATCTCCACAGTGACACCACTCCACACCAAGGGATACCACCCCAGAGCTCTGCAGAGCCAGTGTGGGAGGGGAGTGCTCCCTGTGTGAAAGGGTCTGGGATCCTTGGAGGTGGAGGTGACCCTGCCCAAGGAGCAGGCAGCTCCTGGGGGGAACCAGCAGTGCACCAGGCAGGATGCTGAGTCACACTTTGGGTCCCTCACCTTTTTGAAGGCAGCACAATGACAAACTGTCCTGATTTTTCTGAGCTGTCAGGTCCCAGGACACAGCAGGGAGTGGCAACAAGGCCTCAATCTCTTAATAAGGCAGTAATTTTTATCCCTTGTATAAATATATAGATATATATATTCGATCCCGTACATATATCTAAATCTATCTGTCTATAAGATTGAATTTTAAAACCTTGTAATAACAAAGCACAATCCTCCTGTATTACGTGACTGTGTAGTTTTTTACCTTCTGTTGAAGATGTAATTTGTTTTCATGGGTGCTTGGCAGACAAAGGAATATGTATTTGATCTTCTTATTTGTATTACAGGCTCCCAAAAAGGCAAAGAAGAAGATAGAAGGCGGTTCCAATGTTTTCTCTATGTTTGAACAAACCCAGATCCAGGAGTTCAAAGAGGTTGGTCACTGCTCTGCTGTTCTCTATAGTCTCCTGTTATTGCTAATGAATAACATAGGTTTTGTTTGTAATCCTTATTCAATTCTCCATCTGCTTTAATAGAACACACAGTTGTTTTCTGAATCATCCCTGTGGTTTTGGCTGGTAGATCATTTTCCTTGTGTGTTTGTTTGTTCTTTCTTTCATTCTTTCTTTCCTTACTTCCCTCACTCACTCCCCTGTCTCAAGCTCTAGACTTATTTGAAAAGCACCCAAGCCCCCACCCCAAAATAAAGGAAAAGCATCCTCTCATCCACTTCAGCTCTGATTCAGGAAAACACTTGAGCACATGTTTAAAGTTAAGTGGTATTTTAAATAAGAATAGTCTTACGTGCTCAAGTATTGTCCTGAATAGAGATGCCAGGCTGAGCCAGGGCTTTCATTTGTGCTCTGTTCCACAACAGCTACAGAAAGTATTGGTCTGTGCCCTTCTAAGGCTGCCCACAAACTAGAAATGAAAATGTCAAGAAGCCCTCAGCCGACCTCTTCCACAAATGCCAATAAAACAAGACAACAGATGGAGATGAGCTAAGCATCTTTCAGCTCCCAAGGGATTTGCTGTTCATGCACTGTAGGTTCTTTGCCCAGTTACCTGTGAAAAGGTAAAACTGATGGGCTGGCCTAAAAGCTGGAGCACATAAAAGACAATCTGTTGGATGAGTTTGTGCTTTTTTTCTGTATGGACAATGTAGAGGGTCCATGAAACCATCACATTCTGGCCTGGTTTGTCATTTCAAATTACTGATTTTTTCCCCATTTTTTCTAACTCATATCTCCAAAGCAATTTCCAGTGTGCTAAATGTCTGCTGCTTCATTTTGTGCTTTCATGTGGCTTTCAAGTTTACTTTTCTTGAGGATTCCCACCAGGAAAGGTCAATGATGGATGAGACTAAACCCCAAGGCAAGGCCTGGGAATATGACCCAGCTAAATTAGTTGGAATCACTAATCATTCCCCTACAGTCAATGGGAACATGTTTGACTCTCTTCTCCCACTTCTTCTCCATATCCTAGGAACCTCCATTTTATTTTCTCCAAGAATTATCTTTGAAGATGGACCAACAAAAAGAACTGGACAGAATGCCATTATTTGATCTTCTCTAAATATGATAATTCCATGAGCATTTCTAGGGGGATGGTGGCAGAATAATGGCAAAAGCATGAGGCAGTGGAGTGAAATCCAAAACCATGTTGTGTCTAAGAACTGCATATTTGGGACACATATTTCTGAAAAGCTGGTTTGGATTAGAACATTTTTATCTAGAGATTTCAACCAGCTCATCAGCAAATGTTTCAGCATTGCTGTTATGTTATTTAAAATTCAGCCATTACAGTGCCTGATGTTCTTCCTGTCTCTTGTGAGCTGCCTAGGTTCAGCTTTGCTCTTCATATTTTCTTCCTCTTTTGCTTCCAAACTGTGGGAAATCACCATTTAAAGCAAGGGCAGAACAACTCTAAAGAGCTGGGCTTAATTTTTTGTAAGGGGATGGTTTGGAAGGTAAACGTAAGATTATGAACATAACGCTGAAAGGAGCCTCAGGGGCAAATTGGGCTGTGAGCAGTGGGGCTTTGCAAGAAACTGGAGGAGGAAATACCTGAAGGTATGTGGAGATAACTGGTTCATGGGAAGAAGTGCACCCTGCTGGACTTTAAAACTCTACAAGTTACTTCAATCTCAGGGGAACACTGAAGAAAGAATAATTCCAGGCCATTGCTAAGATACTCTCCCCTCCTGATGTGCCTGTCAGACAGATAACCAGCTTCAGAGTCATGCCAGGATCAACTAATATTCCCCATAGCATGACCAGGGGAATTTCAGGTCATTGAAATCTTTCCAAATCAATGAAACATTATAAGTGTGATGGCAGCCAAGAGATGGACACACAAATGGGTAAACAGATAGATGAGCAGTTAGCTGGCTTGGTAAACAATGGTTAGAGCACATGAAGTCTATGCTGACTGAAAAAAAACCCACCAAAAACCACCTGTTTTTTTCTATTGAAAGTTAAATTTTGCCTGACAAGTATTTAAGGTCAGCACATCAGCGTCAGTCAGAGCACAAAGCTCAGTCTCAAAGATGCAGAGTATTGGAAAGGAGAAAAAACTTCAAATAAATAATCTTATGGAATCTACATGTCTCTGTACTTTTGAAAGTTCAGCTATCTCTGTGTGATGGATCATTCTAAGGCCCAGGAGGAATCAACTTCAGGTTAATAGGAGCGAGATATCCACAGAAATGAAATGTTTTACAGAAACATTTCAGCCTCATTTAAAGAGTGGAGTATGGGGAAGGTATAAACACAGGGCAACCTCTGGCTAAATCTGCCCTGACTAAAGCCTCCCTAATTCAAACTTTTATGGGTTAAGGGCTGAATGGCTGGAGCTGCCAGCATTGGCTTCAGCCCAGTGCACGCTGCACTGAGCATTAATTTAGTAAGAAGAAGTTTGGCTGGGTTTAATTAAGCCCCTTGCCAAGATACAGTAATGTGTTGAAAGTGAGGAAAGTGCAATGATGTGGAGGAATCAAAGGAAGTTGAATATTCCTTTTTACAGCATGAATATCATCCTCCCATGGACTGATGTGTGCGATTGGAGCAGTGTCCTGTGCAATGGAAATGGCAATACCTGTTCTTTTTCCTTCCCACAGGCTTTTACCATCATGGATCAGAACAGGGATGGCTTTATTGACAAAGCAGACTTGAGAGACACATTTGCTGCACTAGGTAAACTAATAATTCAATACTTGAGAGATATGCTGTCTCAATTTCAAGCGCAGAAGGAAGGTTGGTATTAGAATGACAGTGGGTGAAGAAATGAGATACACAGGGGGAAAAGGAAACCTGTTCAGTTTGACCTTCCCCTGTTGGTAGCTGGGATCTCACTACAGAGCTCCAGCTGGAAAGTCCTGAGCAGGGAGTGCAACGAAGGTCTGATCCTCCCCTGCGACTATTTCAGAAGAAGCCCTCCCAGGCAGGGGTCCATGCCAGGCATTTCTGATTTGCCTCTGAATCCAGGCTTCCCAGGCTGCACCTTTTTCATCTGGGAGCCATGGAATATCCGCTGATTAGCACTGCAGTCATGGCCTAGCTGCCCCTCTGCCCACACAAACCTAGGAGGGCTTCATGTGAAGTTCTGTGCTGCTGTGAGTTTGTGTGGGGTGAAATGTGCATGTCATGAGATTAGGTAGTGTCCATTCCATGGCTATCACAATCTTGATAATATCAGGCAGATTAGAGCAAATCTTCCCAAAGAAGGAAAAAATTCAAGCCCTTTTGATCCCAAACCTGGAGTTGTATCCTTGTTGCAGCATTTGAGGCTTGAACAGTGATGTAGGCATTTGGGCTTTTGCCATCTGGAGCTTATTAAAAAGAGCTTGATAAGAATCTTTAGTGCTCCCTGGGGTGGAATCAGACGCCAGCAGAGTCGGTGCAAGGAGCAGAAGCTCCTGAACTCTTTATTGTGACAATGAGGTTTGCAAACTTTGGCCTGTAGCTACTGTTACCCTGAAATATTTATTTCTTAAGGCCAAGTTCTGCTATCTTTCCTGTTCAGTGAAGCCTTTCAATGCCTATAAAGTACATTCGCAGCAAATTACCACTCAATTTGAGGAGGGTTGCCAGGGTCTAAATTCTCATCAATAGGGCTGCACAAGGATGGGGAAGGGATACCACTACTCAGCTCATCCATCTGCCCTCTACTCCGAGAGGTGGCTCAATATACAGGAGAGCAAAGACTGAGACCTTGGATTCACTTCAGTCACTTTGATCTCCGCTATATTAATATCAGCGGGGCCCATATTTCACCTGAGGTAAAAAAAAAAAAAAAGCCCCAATCCAAAAAGCAGTTTATTTGGAAGTGCCCTTTCTCTCGTCCACTGCTGGCCACGTCTGTGTTATTTATCCTTCTTGCTCCTTCAGTCACCCTTTGATCTCAGAGCCAGCTCTGCCAATTTCTTTTTCACTGGGGTATTCAGGAGTTGTGTTCTGCCATGTTATTAGCAAAGTTGCACAGAGCCCCGAGCTCCCCAGTGGGAGGAGATGAATGGGAATCGTTTTTTGAAACACAATTTGTGATTTATTATGAAAAATGATCTCTGCTGCAGGTCGTCTGAATGTCAAGAATGAAGAGCTCGAAGACATGGTGAAGGAGGCGCCAGGTCCTATTAACTTCACTGTCTTCCTCACTATGTTTGGGGAAAAGCTGAAAGGTAAGTACCTCTGGGGGATTGGAGAGGTATCTGTCAGAGATCCTCGGCACTGAAATATCTCAGCACCTTGCAAATTACAATAATGTCTCCACAGAACAATGCTTAGAGGCAAGGAGGGATCTCCAGTTTTGCAGACAGAGGGGAAGAATGAAAGGCTAAGGGACGATGCAGAGGACGATTCAAAGGTGTGATTTAGCTTACACGAGCTAACATGAAAGTGGTGAGTTGGGATCCAGAGAGTGATGAAACCTCAGCAGCCTGGAGCACCGTGCAGGGGAGTTATTCACCATCAGAAGGCTCCTGGGCTGAACTCATGCTCGTGCTCTCGCCATAGCACTCCCAGTGTTAGCTGGTTTTAAATATTTCTCAAAACCCACTCTTTTTGCACTCTTTTGTCACATTAGGCAGACATGGGCTTCTCTCATTTTCTGTATTCATTGCAACTCAGTGGCCCATCCTCAGAGTCACTTGAGGCCAAAAGTGATTTTGCCATTAGGTGAAGATTTCACTGAGTAACCCTTAATGGAGTGGATAAATTGAAATAATTAAATTTCAGTGGATTTACAATGATAAGGGAGAGGGATTTTACCCATTGCCACAGAATATATGGGGAACTCTAAGGGAAGTTCAGGAAATGTGGTTAATAAATTTGCTGTGTGAGCTGGTAATTTAGTCATGTCTCTTCTCCAGTTAATGGCTGGAGACTACAAGAGAGGGGGTGTGAGGCCAAGGTAGACCCCCAGTCATCTTCCTACAGGCATGAGAGAAAGGTGAAAGCCTTCAAAGCAGGGCTGGCCTTAGCCAAGCACATTCCACATGTTTGTTAAAATAACGAATGAATAGAAAAATGGAAAAATCTGATCCCATCTTCTCAGAAACATTTATTGTTTTGTTGCCAGACTCTGGCTTTATATTGTTGAACACAATTCCAGTGAAGGGTTTTCTATGCTTGGAATAGAAAACAGAGAGGTCTGAAAGAAAGAATTCACGTAGTTGGTTCTGGAAGAAACTTTACTTTACTTTAGCACTCTTGATAAGGAGGGCAGGAAGTCTAGGAAGCAGGAGAGCTGATGGAGAAGGCTGACTGCGGAGGGGATTTTGTTCCCCAGACCTCAGCCTGTCTGTGGTACCTGCACCAGGACATTCCAGGTGTCTCCTGGCAGAGGAGGAGTGCCCTCCTCCATATTCTTCCTCCTGGGATACGTGAATGTTGGTTGTGGGGTGCCCTGCTGCCCATTCCATTTGTGAGCATGGAAATGAGCTCTTCTTCCTCTACCCTCTTCCTCCCCTCCCCTCTTCCTCCTCTCCCCTCTTCCCCCTTGCCCTGTGCAGTTGCTGGAGCTGGCAAAGCCTCTGGCCCTGCCAATCCTGTGGCCTAAAAGCAGAGCCAGCACAGGAAGGTGAATGGCAAAGCAGAACCCTCTTGTCTGCAGGTTTCCTGTTGGCTACTAGCAAAGGAGGAGGGTTTTTTTTAATTTCCATTTGGTGAAGGGAAAATCACAGCTGTGCTTGTCATGCCCTTCTGGTTGGGTTTGTCATGCAAAGGAAGCAGAGCCAAAAGACTGCACATTCCCAATCAAAACTAATTGGGATGAAGAGCCTTTGTAGTGCAATTAGAAAGGGAGAAAGGGCTAGAGGAAGTGGATATGGCAATTTTGCAACACTCTTTATTAGCTAAGTACCACTCAGAGAATTTGGTGAAAGGTGCTTTCTAAGTAAAATTTGTTGTGCTATAATTGATTTCTGTCATAAAGGGGAAGCTGGGATTTTCAGGATGAGCTTTAGCTTTGTATGTTGAGATTATGATGCCAGATGAACAGCTAACAAAACTCGGTTTATGTTAATGCCAACCACATGGAGCTGCTTCTACAGGGAGTCAGAATAATACAATTTGTACGGAAAACAGAGATGCCGCACATCAAAGAAACCACTTTATTTACCAGCTAATCAATAAAGAATGCCTGCTGCATTGCTTCTCTTCAAAGCCAAAGTCCAAGGATATGACAGAGTAGAAAATGTAAAACACAGTAAGGAAAAAAAATCCCCCCCACAGTGGTGACTACTTAAAATGCAGCCCTCTCCTTGGAGCTGGGGGATGTTTCTCTTCATGGGACAATCAAAACACTCATTAAACACCAATGCTCTTTGTATTGATCACAGATTCATTGCAGTTTGAATACCCTGCCTACAGCCTGGCAAAAATAATATACATGGCCATTGTGTGGCAAGGAGGAAGCCGTATAGCCCGAGGTTTGTGCACTATTATACCCTCTAGGATCCTGCTAATCCTTGTGAAATCTTTCAAACAAAGCAAACTGTGAAGGCATCAGGAGAGTCGGTAGAGCAGGGAACCTTGGCTGGGTTCTGTTCTGGTTCTACCTCTGCCAAACTTTGAAACAAACCTTGAATCTGCAATTCTTTGTGTTGTATCCTTTTTTAATCACTCTTTCAGCATACCAAATAGCTTTATTTTGTCCATGGAATCAGTTCATCTGCTTGTAAATTTGGTTTCCTACAGTTACAAAGATTTGTATTATGGATACTACGGTAATATTTTGAAATATTGGGGAATAGTCAGAAACAGAGCACGCAGTGTATCCTTTGGTGTGGGTTGAAAATGAGTGTACTCAGAATCTGCAGAATTACAGAATAGTCAGAAGCCCCAGCCAAGATTAAGGCACTGTGAAAATGAGTCCCTGACACAAATGTTTTCCAGTCTAAAGAGATGGGATAGATAATGGAAGGAAGAAAAGGAAGACCATTACAATCATTTTACTGCTGGGAACAGAGGGACAGGGATATTAAAGTCATACCCAAAATCTGTGGCCCAGCTAAGGGCAGAGGCAAAATCTTGTTGGCACAGTCTAGTTCTTTAGACCATCCTGTTTCTGTGAGTAACACCTAATGAAGAGACACTTAAGGGGAAGGGCACGGTGGGATGTAAGTGCAGATCCCATCTCACATTGATCATCCTGTTTCCACTGCATTCCAGTGGCATTGGGATTTTATGATGAGCTCCGTTTCCTTTAGTGAGGGAAATAACCTCTTCTCTATATGGCCAAGAACAAGTAACATCAAAAAGTGTTTTTACAAGGAACGTACAGTGCAAGATTAAAGGAAGCCAGTGAGGGAAACAGTTTGTTATATTTTCATTTCTGAAAGCCACTAATCCTCTGGGTACTGATATTGGAGACCAGTTCCTGGAAGTTTTCTCTCCTGCAGACACAGAATAGATATGAGTTATTATTTTTAAGCTTCTGAGCATTGAACTATTCACCTCTATTGTTTATCTGACATGACAAATGCTGCCGACTTAGGGAACCTTTGTCTCCAAACCCACAACTGCAGAATTCTCCATTTTGCACTGTTTTCAAGCGAATGTAATTACTTAGCAAGTATTCTGCAGCCAGAGAAATACATCCAGGCTTCTAAATTATATTTCATTAATTTTAGGCACGGACCCAGAAGAAACCATTCTGAATGCTTTCAAGATTTTCGACCCAGAAGGAAAAGGCCGCATAAAGGCAGACTAGTAAGTTTATTTCAAATCCTTTTGAAGAATCAAAACAATAATAGTAATTGCACAGTTTTAAAGAACTGCTTAAAATCTGTATTTTTCACAGTATTTTAAGAGGCAGAGAAACATTTAGCTTTGTAAGCCAGAGTTAGAAGTCTGGACTGTTGTATGAATGTATTTGTATACCAAAAAGAGATGTTATTGTCCTCAGACATTGTGAGAGCCAACGGAAATATAATCACATGTAGGCCATTAGATAGCCTCTTTTTGAAGGTCTGGATATAAATCGACACATGACTCTTTGTAAATTAACTCCATATGTAAAATTAAAATGAATGTCTCTTGCCTAACTCTCAGTACTTGACTAAAATGGGAAAGCTACTCCCCTCTTCAAAAAAGTGATCAATTTAATTAACTCTGAGACATGGTTTTAGTGCAGGACATTTTCTTTTTTATGTGTTTATCATTTGAGCCTTCTGCTTCTAGAAATAATTTGCTGTAAAATTCCACTAGATACGATGAGAGCCAAACCAAATAATGCTATTAATAATCTGGCAATTATTGTCAATATGGCTATTTTTAAATAAGGAGGCAGGACCTAATTTGTATTCATATCCTGTTGCACCAACAAAGCAATGTAAAAGGACTTCAGGAGGTATTTGCACAAATGCAAACCCTCCTTGCACTGTCAGAATGGTACAAGCAGGACTTTCAGGTGAGTGAGATAAATGATCAAAAAATCAAATCAGGGCAGGGGATGAGGAGTTTGGATCTATTGCTCTAGAGAAGTGTTTTATGTTCCTAGATTTGTGCATATGTTTAAATTTGTTCATATGTTGAAATTTCATGGAGAATTTGGGGTCTGTACCTCTACTGCAGCAGCCATTTCAGGTAGATTTTATAAAGCATGATATGTATAGGAAATCTATCTGGGAACCAGGAGTTACAAAATTGTATTTGCATCAATTATTTCTGCTTATGTTGTGATAGCCTCTGACCAGAGCCCCGTGGAGATTTCCATGACATTATCTGCAATTATTGATGAAAGTTAGTTGAAAATGTAAAATTCATGTACAATATTTCTTTACCAAGGTGGTTTTCTATGGCAGTACCCCAGTGGGTCTGAGAACTTTTGCAATATGCAAAATAAGAGAGACAGTCCTTTGAGTAAGAACGTCCAGATTAATTAAAACACAAGTGGATGTAGCAATCAATCAGAAGGAACAGAGGGTTAAGAGTTGTCCTGATGGTTTTGAATTTAACATCACCCAAACACCTTGGGAAGAGCAGTCAGGGAACGATATCAGACGTGAGTCCAACAACAGAATAAATGTAGCCTGTTGCCAAATAGGGCAGATCACACAGTAGTGAAATCTCAGCCATGAAATACAAACTTCTGATACTCCAGAACCCATGAAGTGTTTTATTTCCCACCACTATCTGTAACAATATCCTGCCTACAAAATCTGCAGCTTGCCACTCTGTGTCCAGCTCTACATTCCTTGGATGCTGGAAGCCAATTGGAGTTTGGGGCAAATTAGGAATGCAGTATCACACTCCAAAATGAAAATGAGAGAGAAATATTTTATTTTTCCTTGATGGAAAAGGTCAACCTTGTCCCCACCCCCACTACACTGCTAACATTAGACAATTGTTTTAGTTCATCACCACAACAGAGCATAATGTTTACTTATTAGACCCGAGGGTAATGTTGATCATTACAGAACAAACCATTAAATCAATTCCGTGGATGTCTTTGAGGTTTAACTTCTATTCATATGCTTCCAAAACGTAGACATTTGAAGTTTTGAAATAATTTTTCTGCTGGCTCATGCAGCCATTTCAATGCGACAGTTAATGCTAATAAATAATATTTCTCCATATTAAAAAGTCCTGGAATGTTTCTCTCCAAAACCAGTCATGCTGACCTTTTAATCAGAAATCCTTTTTTATGTTCATGGAGTTAACATCCTTCTGGGGATTTTTATGTCTCTTCCCTCTGCGTGTTTTCACCTCTAGTCTGGAAATGACTCACTTAGTCCATGCGATGGTAGCTGGGATGGAGCCTTCTAACCTTTCCAGAAGCTCCAGGAGTTTATAACTTACTTCCAAACTCAATGACAGACTTTGTTTGTCTGCATCATTACACCACACATAAAACCCTTCCCACAGCACGATGTCAAAAAGAGAAAATGCTCTCGGTCCCCTTCCCAGCTGGTGGGAACTGGGGCAGTGTTTGGGAAGGTTGGATGATTCAGTCCCAAATGCCACTCATGGGGCAGAGTGAGTCAGGCCAACACCAACTGCGGCTAATGCTGAGGCCGATGAAACTTCTCAGATTTGGGCCAGGTGAAAATGGACCCTGGGGGGTGGAAGGGGTCCCAGGCATGCTGGACTTTGGAGGTGTTTGGCTGAGCTAGAGATGATTCTCCCCGTAGCTGTAGAGCTCTGCTCCTTCCCACTCACCTGGTTTCCTCCAAGACAGCACTGCAGAAAGGGCAAGCCCAAAGGAAAACTAAAAATGTCCCAGAGTTTTCACAGATGATTTTTAAAAAGGCTTTTAAAATATCAGAATGCAACAAGATATTTGTAACAGTAGAAGGAATTGATGTGAGCCAGGACAAGGGATAACATTTAGACTCCTAAGTCAAGGCAAATACATTTCTTTTTTCTTTTTTCTTTTTTCTTTTTTCTTTTTTCTTTTTTCTTTTTTCTTTTTTTTCTTTTTCCTTTTTTCTTTTTTCTTTTTTTCTTTTTCCTTTTTTCTTTTTTCTTTTTCCTTTTTTCTTTTTTTCTTTTTTCTTTTTTCTTTTTTCTTCTTTCTTTTTTTTCTTTTTTCTTGCCTAGAAGACTTGGGGTTGGGTTTGGTTCTGGGGTATTTTTTGAGAAGAAAGTAAGCTTTTTAAAGAAAACAAGATGCAAAAAGAAAATAGTGCATAATTTCTGGCTTTGGAAATTGTGACTGTTTGTTTCCCTATAAAATAAATAATGGAAAATGTGCATAGATCCTTTAGTCAGTCCTTCTTCCTCATGAGTATGCCAGAGCCTACTGGGCTGTGCATCAGAAGATTATAATTAGATATTTGATCTTTTCTTTTCCCCTAAATACTTTAAGCATGTGAATAGAAGACACACAGTGCCCAGATCTCCTTTTGATTCAGGCTTGTTTGCGATGAAGTTTATTTGTGCCTTCTGACAAAATTGCTGTAAGTGCTTCCTTCTATTCACCAAGCTCCTTCCTGGATCACACTTCCTATTTACATTTGCTAACGCTGTTTGTCCAGGGCATATATATCCAATAATCAATTTATGCTGAGGGGAACCATCTCTCTCTACTCTTGCACCCACTGGTCATTTGAGAATTCGCCTTCAAAAATGCAATCACATACCAAATGGCCAGAGGAATAGAACAGAACCAGAAACTTGAGTCAAAGAGATGAAGAAATTTAGCTAACTACAGAGAATGGTGAAGTAATGCAGGAAAAATATATCCAACAGCTTTAGCTCTGTCTGTGGCTTCAGAGTATTTCCCAAAGTTTGCACAGATATTTTCACACTTGTCCTTGTGGGCAAGATCCTTATTCATTGCCCAGAAACCTCTGTTTCAAATTTTCCTTTCTGGGCTTCCCAAGGTGCACTTGGTATCAACAAGAGCTGCAGTAGTGTAGCTACAAGTGTATTCCCTGCCACAGATTAGGATGTGTAGCCTTTTCCTGGGAAAAAATCACGTTTGTCAGAGCTTTGAGTGCCACTGGAGCTTTGCCACCCAAACTGCACTTCTGTCTGGGGGGGCTTTTCTCATGTGCAGTGTATGGGAGCAGAAAGGGAAGATTTACTGTTTTGCCCGAACATCTGCACCCACAGTAGGTGAATTTTGCTCCCCTGGAAGTGTTCCTGTTCAGGCATGATTTCTATTATAAATAGTTTTAAATGTTCCCTTTAAAAAGCAGAAAGGGCTTCTTCCAGAAGAGCTGCCGCTCTCACTCTTCCACAACAAATTCTTAAAAAAAACAGCTTTTTTTTTCAAATCTACAAACCAAACCAGATTTCTGTATTTGCTTTTGGTTTTGTACAACAGACTGCTCACCTGTTATCACAGTTTTACAGTTTGTTTTACTGCTCTAGAACTGTGTCTGATAATGCACAAATACATTTGGTAGTGAGAAAAGGAGACAGTTCTGCCTCTTCAGCTTGAATGAAAACTGTGAGATTAATATAGGAATTCTTCTACAGGAAGGGGAAATTATTGGTGTTATTGAAGGGATGTTTATGTGAACATAAGTGAGTTTATACTGGTGGATGTCCCAGCACGTTGTGCATGTGCTGCCCTCAGCACATGAGTAACTGGGGGAGGTATAAAGACACTTTATCTACAGAGTTTAGACTAGAAACAGAAATAATTCTTCCTGGCTTTTCTATTCACCTCTAAACTTAGGTAAAAAAAAAAAAATTAAATAAATAAATTACATGCTCGACCGCCTTCCCACAGTGGGTTTAAAACAGAGGGTAAATCAGCTGAGAGTCTGCCCCCCAAATCTTCCCTTTGATGTAATTGCACGGGATGCAGATTGTGTGTGGGATAAGCTCCGTGTTACAGTGCTGTGGCTGCAGATCAAGACAGTGCACCGTGAAATACAACAGGGCTCATGCAGCTCCACAGCCTCCCCTGGGAATGGCTGCATGCAAATAAAGGATTCTCGGGTGATGATTCGGAATAGCGGCTAGAGCTCTCTTTCAAGTCCTCCTTCTCATTTCATGCTCTGTTCCTTTCATCCTCAGATTTTACAGAAAATATTCTCTTTTTGGGTTTTGTTAAGTGATCCAAACTTTAAGCAGCAAGTGAGGAAACCTACCATTTTAGGTTAAGATAAGCATACTAAATTGCTGTATTTCAGTTACAGTAATAACCTTAAACAATTTTAAACCTCTATAAAATGTCACAAAAGAGAAATAAGTTGGCAGAGCGAGGCATTGACACTGATGGGTGCCCACAGAAAATCTCTTACAATATCATGTAAGGATTAACAGCTCTAATTTATGCGGTCACACAGATTTTCTTTCATGCAACTTCAGGAGGGATCTTGCCATCTGAATTGTCATGTGCCATTATCACCCTTTAATCAGGTTATTTCGTTTTATTTGAACAGCATCAAAGAAATGCTTATGACACAGGCAGACCGGTTCAGTCAAGAAGAGGTAAGGAACTTTATTCAAAACAGGAATCCAGCTCCAGCTCCTGTTCAGCACTAAGTCCTTGCCCCTCTTTAAATGCATGAATTTAGCTGAAATCCAGACTGAGAGGAGGTGGATGCCAGCTCTGGCAGTTAGAAACAATTCAAAGCATCTCTTCTGAAGAGCTCCATGGCTAAATCAAAGTCAAATAGATTCTTTGGACTCCCATCCAAGTGCAAGTGTGGCCTATCTCGTGCTGTTCTTCCCCATGGGCAGCTGGGCAATTGAGTTACTGGAATCCAAGTGGATTTGGGTGGGGACTGTGTTCTGCTTTCCATTTCTGTGAGTTATTTGGTTTGAAATCTGAAATGAGGTACTGACTTGGTGGTTTGTGTGAGACTGAACATGGATTCTGATGGTTGGGAGGAATTTAGGGGACTTTATTTTCATAAGAGGAGATGGAGTGGAGTTGGTCTGTGGACAGAACATACTGGACAGTCTGTTCCAGTCAGAACAGAGACTGGACTGTACATTTATCAACCAGGGCCTCCCTGGGTTTCAGGGAGAGCTCTTTTCAACAGGGAACTTGTGGGATTCTATCAGGACTTTATTAACCAGTCATGTTCCAACTCCGGTTTCAATCTTACCGAGCCCAAGGAGTTTTCCATGGCGATCAAAGGACCAGGGAGCTGAGCTGGGTTGAAAAGGAGAATCTGTCCCTGCTGCTGTCCCACAGCCTGTGACACTCACCTCTGTTTGCTTGGCAGATCAACCAGATGTTTGCTGCTTTCCCTCCAGATGTCTCAGGGAACCTCGACTACAAGAACCTCTGCTACGTTATCACCCATGGTGAGGAGAAAGACTGAGAGCAAAGAGAGGAGTTTCTCCTGCGGTGATGCACCGAGTTATTTCATGATGCTCCTGGGTACAAGGCAAAGGGCTGAGCATCCAGGATGTGAAGCCATGTGGCCATCAGAACTGAACCAATAAAATTATTGAAAATAGATTATTTAATGCTCCTGTTTTTATAAAATATCAAAATAACAATTTTGTGAGGCTTTTTTCCCCCCCCATCTTTTTCTTTTTCCTGTCAGTGGTTTGAAATGGAATTTTCTTGATGAACTGGTGCTTTTGTGATTTATTGACAAACCTAATGTTCACCAGATGGTCCATTGGGCACTGCAGTCTTGCTTAACCTCCTGTCTTTTATAAATAAGCTCCATGTATTAATTGAGAATTCCTCTAACTTATTGCACCAGGAAGAGTGTCTGGCAAATAGAATTATGTTCCATTCCACAGCCCCTAGCAATGGAAGTGTAAATAAAACAATCTTAAGCTCTTGTG
The DNA here is from genome assembly GCA_013397315.1 of Donacobius atricapilla. Classification (NCBI taxonomy): domain Eukaryota; kingdom Metazoa; phylum Chordata; class Aves; order Passeriformes; family Mimidae; genus Donacobius; species Donacobius atricapilla. Next base: position 771,005 of record WBMY01009119.1, read on the forward strand.
AATATGCAATATGCCCTCTCCATCTCAGTGATGTGGCCAGTTCCTGAAACCACTTAACTCGTTTGCTTTGGTGCAAAAGAGCAGAAATAGTGGAATATTGGCTGTTTCTCTCATAGTAAAGTTTACCTAGGTGCACTTAGAACCCAGGAATAAGGAATTTCCTCCTTCACTGACATCTTTACTATGTGGAGGAGGTTGTCCATGACATAACAGTAACACCTGGTCTGTCACCCTTGGCCATCAGCCTTGGGTACAGGTGAGACACGCACAGCAAGGACAAAAATCATCAACTCTAGGGACAAAGAGGACAATTTGGGAACGGTAGCCCATGAAAGCAGATTACCTCTCACTTTTCTAATCCAAGAGCAGCCTGGTTTTTAAATGGGCTACAGTTTCTTGTATTTAGACTTCTAGGAACGGGACATATTCTGCCTATGTGGAATATTGCATGAACACTTCCTGTGTGGGAGGCAGAAGGATGCTGCAGCCAAAGGAAAACAAGCTTCTGCTGTTTTAACAGCTCATGAAAATGCTTTCCTTGTGCATCAGTGCTGCTGGAGCCACAGTCCCACAGACACTGAGAGGAAGCAACAAGCCACTTATTTTCTGTTTCCATCTCCTTAGGCTTTGTAGGAAAAGAACTTGAGGGCAACGTGTGCAATTCTGCCCTCATCAAGAGGGGCAGAAATTCCATGAGAAAGCTCTAACATCTGCATAACTCAGGGATGTGACATTCACCCCATCTGCATTTTCTGTTATTCCAGCAAATCCTGCACTCTGTGCACTTCAATAATAGAGAACAACTGGTGTGAGAAGGCTCTTGGCACACAGAAAATTCACAAAATAAACCTCCCCTTGCCCCTGCATGCAGAAGCGGTGTGAACACTCCTGCACCAGCACTGGTTTTCCAGTATAACAAGTTGATTCCCAATTGTATCTAGTAGGAATTTTCTCTTTTAAAAATATCAGTAGGCACAACTGGGGCAAAATTTGCTCCTTTCTTGCACAAATCTTGCTGAAGATGTGGACAAAGCTTTAGCACTTCTTGCTTCCTGTAGCAATAGAAGCAACACCCAGAGCTGTCCCTCCCAACACAATGAGCAGCCTCACTGGGCTTTGGTGACTCAGAAATCTCCTTGCAATGCAGGAGTCCACACGACCTGTCCTTCCATCTCCTGGCTCACTCACCAGTCAGCTTGCCTGGACAAGCCCAGCTTCTATCACTGTTTCCCACAAGGGGTTTTTTCTCCCCAGAATGTTTTTCCTCACAGGTCCATGAGCACTGCCCGTGGGATGGGGTTGCAGATTGGCCGTGGGAGGTCATGGAGGTTGAGGATTTTCTGTGGGCACAGTCAAAAAGATGATTTATGTATGAGCTTCTGCTTTAGGCCCTTCTGCCGACCCAAGCAAGTGACAGCTCCTCTAAGCTGAGCTGCTCGTGGGGAAGGGCTGCAAAATGGGTGTTTCATTTGCAGACCTAATTTGGAAATTTCTTGAGAGGTGGGTCTGTAAAATGCTCTTGTGTGGCACAAACACATGTACAAAGTGTAATGCTACCTTGTATAAGCCCCACAAAATCACATTCCCCACCAAAGGAGTACTGAGCTGAAGTCACTTAGGCATCAGATGTCAGGCAGTGCTTATGGTTTTTACACTGTGTGAAGATTTCAGAATGAGGCTGAAGACGAGATGAAACAGCACACAGGCTTACCTTTGGCCTTCAATCTAGAGAGATTTACTTTTCCTCATGCAAGCTGGTAGGCAAGAACTTGGAGGATAATGCTCTTGAAAGATGAGGTCACACTTTTCCATCAAAGCACAGTTTTTGATGAGTCTTTTTTCATCTCTAACTGTTGCATGACTTCCTCCAGTGCAGCTCTGTGACTTCTCAGGCTGATGGGAGTCTGGCCTGAGCAGTTCCACGTTCTCCCCTTCCCCTGGCTGCACCCCCTCCCTCCAGTCAGCACTAGGGCTCCAGCACACACAACAGGCGCTGACTGAGAAGAAACCTCCTTGTCCCTAAATTTCCTTTCGGGCCTCTGGGAGCTGACATCCGTCTTTAGTTCTGCCTTGTCTGGATATTGCTGAGGTCACTTTACCCTGCCCTGCTGCAGACTCACACCCGTGGATGGGCCAGGAGCACGGAGCTGTGGGGAGGATGGGAGAGGTGAGGTGGGCTCAGGACCACCTGAGTGTGGATTAGGCTGAGCCAGGTTTATCATGAGGAGGAGTTTCGTTTGGAGCATTGCAATTTGGAAGCAAATAATTTGATTGCCCTTACTTACCTTGAGCAACCTCGGTAACTTCTTCGGAGGAAGCTAAACCAGAGGCTCTGCTTGGAATTGAGTCCAAATTCCCTTTGGTTCCTGGTGGGACCAAACCAGGGTGCAGCTGTGATGCCCTGCAGCACCAAACAGTGAAGCACCACCAGGGTGCTCCCAACCACCAGAGCTCCTGAGACCCTCTGAAGTGGTTTGTGGCTGTACAAAGCCCCGGGTTCCATCTGACCCTGTGTGCCTTCAGGCTCTTTGCAGTTCTGCTCCTTCCTTGTTGCTACACTTTTATCTTGGTTCAAAATCCATTTCTTGCTTTTTTTTTTTCCTGTCTGTTACCCCAGAATTATGGCACTTCAAGGGCAGTGCAGCTGAGGAGCCTGTTGCAGATTGCTTGAGGAGATCTTTGGGTTGGGCTATGCCACCAGTCTGGCTGCACCTTGGACCCTTGGACCATCAAGCAAGACAATTTGGGGTTGTCATGCTTCCCCCTCTATAAAGGGGAAGGACAAATATTCAGATAAACATCATGAAAATATTCAAGATTCAAAGCAAGCCTGTATCAACCCCAATTTCATTTCAATCTCCATTTTCATGGGGGCACACAGGGCTGAGCTCATGGGGTTTGGATGCAGATTCAAATAACCAAAGGGAACAAAGAGCTCCGATTAATTCCACAAAACAGACTTTCACCAAGCATCATTAAAATGATCAGATGGGAACTGAACTTGCATGAACCCTAGCAGTTGGTCTTCAGTGTCAGCCCTTTCACAAACAATTACTATTTCGATGGGAAAAAACAAAGTAGCAGGGTAGAATTGATAATGTATTTTATTAACTCTTGAAAGTTTGATCCCATAAACCTTTCTGAAACCTTGTGAAAGGGTAGAGCAGCCTTTGAAAGAGGCTGCAGAGAAAGGTTCTCATGAGTCCCCCCAGTTTGTTGTTCTGCTTAGAGGGAGGATTGTTGTTACAAACGTTTGTCTGACCTGTCCAAACTTTGTAGGTAGCCTCAAGTCCAAAGCTAGCCTTAGATTTATGCATTTTTTCCCCCTAACCTAAATCTTTCTGTCTGCAAATTAAGCCAATTTCATCCTTTGCATCCTCTCTGTAATGACGTTAGCACAGTGGAAGCCTGTTTAGTTTTCTTTTTTCAATATTCTTTTTCCAACTTTTCCTCCCAGTAATCTTCTCCACTCCAAATTTTTCCTGCTCTCTTTAGGATTACCTTAAATTTGTGCATATTTTGTTTTTAAACATCGTATGCCAACTTGGACACAAAATTCCAGCACCAGCAAGATTGGAATAATTATTTCAGAGGTTGGTTGTCTGTAAAAAGCCAAACAAACCAATCCCCCCCTGTGATTCGGCAGCACTGAAGGTTATGAATGTTTCTAGGCAATGTGGGCAGAAGTTTATTCCAGACCTCTCTTCCTTAATAACTGCTTATTTCTGATCCCCCTGTAGCTTCTTCTGTCTATCCCAGAAAGTTCCTCAGATCTGATTCCCTCTGCCTCTGTTACCTTGGTAATGTGCCAACAGGGGTTATCTGAGGACACACCTTGAATTTTCAGGAATGTTAACGAGGTGTACATTGTCTGGAGCCTGCTTTTTTATTTGGAAACAATGCCAAAAGTGTTTAACATTTTCATCGATGACCTGGGTGATGGGACTGAGTACAACAAATCCATGCTCTTCCCAGCGGTGTCCATGCAGAGGAGGAGAGGCAATGGACATGCTGGAATACAGGACAGCCCCTTTAAGCTTTTGGATTGCGAAGGTGATCAAATATCAGAACAGCTTGGCCAGATAGGTTGTGGGGTTCCCAAACATTGCTGGAGATATCCCAAACCCGGCTGGATTTGGCCCTGGGAGTCCTGCAGCAGCTGATGCTGCTCTGAGCAGGTTTGGTCTGGCCAATCCCCTGTGGTGCCTTCCCACTGCAAACCCCGGGGATGCTGATGTTACAGGTGTCAGCACTGTCAGCACGGCCCAGGGGACACTGCCCTTGCTCTGGGGTGACCCCTGATCAATCTGTGCTGCACTTTGAACCTCGGATCCTCTCCTGAGCAGCTGCAGTCTCACCGATTACTCCTTCAATTTTACTTTCTTCTAACATGTTACAACCTGCACTGATCTTTAATTCTTCCCTTGGCTTTCTCTCTCCCCTGCAATTTAAAGCTGTTCTGAATTCTATCTCAGTCCTCCAAACACCACATAAGCTGCCCTAGCTTTTAGCCCATCATCCCAAAATTTTGTATGTTCTCTGTTTCACCCTCCCAAATGTTAATATTGAACACTATCTGACCCTGGGGCGGTCTCATCCTCATCCTTTTGCCTCTCCTTTGTCATCCTTGAAATGTCTCCTGATTTCATCCGTGATAATTTACACTGGGCATGTTTTTAACTGTACTCAGGGGCACCAGTCTTTAACCTGCCTGCAGGTACAGAGAAAGTTCTGCACCTTTGGGCCTCACCTCATTTTCTCCTCCGTCTGTTTGAATTCAGGTGGTCACCAGCAGGATGTCCACGAGCCACCCCTTTCTGAGCCATCCTATGACAATGCTCATGCCCAAGGAGAGGGGATTCCCCACTGCGAACGGGCAAAAAACAACTTCAGTCCAGCTGGGTTATATGCAAGAGTAAATCCACTTGGATTCCTAAAGGGGAGCCCATGGCTTGCACCAGAAAAGTCTCCAAACCCCACGGCCATGGCTGAACGCAGGACACGAGTCCCCAGCTCGTGAGGGAACATTCCTGGGATGTTGGAGCTGTGCAGAGCTGTCTGTCCAGCTGCAGCATCCGGGGTCCTTCCCTGCTGGGGAGCCCTTTTCCAAACTCGAGGCTTTGGGAGCCGTAGGAAGGAGCCAGAATCTGGATCCTTCAAGCACGTGTGGGCACAGTATTTGAAACAAGAGTTTCCTGACATACAACACTGGTAAGATTTATCAGAGTTATGGAACTTGGGGGATTCTTATGTGTATTAACTTCACTTTGGCCACTTGGATGTGGGGTATATTCAAGGAGGCTCCACTCTGCAGGACTTCTCTTCAGAGGCTGAAGGGAGAGAGCTCCTTGAACAGGCATTTTGTGGCACTTCAGCTCCTCTCTCCTCTGCTTCAGCCCCCGCAAGCATCTGTCCAACACCACTGGTTGTAAAGAAGGAGCCCAGGAATGCTAACTCAGGTATTTAAGGTCAAGCTTGGCAATACCCCTTTGAATCCTTACCTGGTGAACTGTTGCCATTTGTTACTGTCCCTTTCAGCTTAAATGATTGCTTGATGTGCCTGTTGACCTGAGAAACAAAATTTTTTTTTACAAAATATATGAGCAAGCTCATGTTTGGTCAGCTGCTTTAGCAGGGATACAGAGCTCAGATGCCAGACCAGGCAGGAATTTTTTTTATAATGTTTAAAAGACAGCAGCTGCCCTTCCTGGGGTTAGTGGACTTATGTAAAAGTGAGGGGAGATCCAAACAGCCTTGTCCCTTAAAGGTTTGGAAGCTGCAGGTACCACCACAGCTGTGATGAGTAGAAAGTTCATGACCAGAGAGTAGGGTGGGATGGGGAGCAGCTTCCTCTAACAGGCCAGAAAGAGAAAAATCTCCATGAATTTCCTGGTAAGCCAGTGCCTTTAAGGTATCAGTGTAAAAAGGATGCAGATTAAGCCAAAAAGGTTTGGTTTTATTTTCTCTGTAGAATAGGCACTGGCCAGTTTCAGCAAGGATCATGCCCCTCCCTAACCAGGCTGAGAGTACAAAGGCTGTGACAGATCTTAATTCTTGGAAAAATAATTCTGGTGTGAACCAAGTGCTGAAGGCATACAAGTATCTGTATTTTGTCTGGAATTGCAAAAAGCCTTATGGAAATACCAGTGATTTCTTTTTAAATTGGTATTGCAGTTCACCCAGGTTTGCACAGACAGGTAACGCTGAAATGCTGTGTGTCACTGCCCTGGAAAAGGTGGAAAAGGCCAGTTTTGTTCCGAGGTGAAGCACAGATGTGGCAGTGTGGGCAGACCCCCGAGGCTGTCGCAGCCTGGCTGCTGCAGTGACCCCCGGTGTCCTCTCTGCTGTGGCACCAAATGCCACCAGGTTTTACCTTCCCACCCTGAGCTTCAGCCACCAGCTGAGGGCTCTGGCCAGGGCCCCTCTCCCTGTGGTGAACGTGAGCTTTTCCACCTGCATTTTTACATTAAACTGCGGCCTCATGGGTCCATGTGAAATATTTTCAGCCTTGCTAAACTCAAATCCCAATTTGTTAAGTTCTGTAATGCCTTGGAGCTGCTGCTGAAGACAACTGGCAAGCATTTGATGCAACGTGTTTGAAACCTCTTCCTTAGCTCCAATGTTTCCGTACCTCTGGAAAAAAACCACTGGAGCACGGCTGGCACCAGGAGTTGTCCCACACCTGGTGCTCCTCCAGCCCCACAGGTTGATTACCAGGAGGATGTTGATGCCAAGGGGCTGCCCTGCCCCATGGAAGCTTCCAGAGAGGATGAGGAGGGCTCATCCCGTGTCCCCACACAGCCCTGGCTCCACTGTGCCCGCTCCCGCACAGCCAAGGTGGGGCTGAGGACTCGGCATGCCAAGGTAAGCCGGGCTTTTTTTTCCAAGGAGAATTTTAATTAGAGGGTTGGAGGCCTTGGAACAACCCTGGGATCATGCCTGGGGGACAGGTCCTTTGGGGAGGAGGGACGGGAAGGTTGTGGGGGTTTTGTTGTTTTGTCTTCCCTTGGCTGTGAGTGACTTTCAGTGCCCTGTTTAGTCAGCTGTGGCTGATTATATAAAGTAACCCCCTGGCTTTTCATATTACACAGAAAGCTTATCACCTTTTCCAGCCACCACAACACTCATTAAAGTCCCTGGAAAAACAACCACCTGCTTTTACTGTTAAAGATCTCCTGTGTTTTGTGCCTGCTGCAATGGGTGAAGCCCTGGGGTACTGGGCAGTGTGTCCTTGTGGTAGGGCCTTTCCAGGCTGCCTGGAAGTGTACCTGGCTGATGGAGGAAAAAAAAAAATCCTTATTTTTATTCCAGATGGATCCCTCTAGTTGTGTTTAAATCTCCAGGTGAAAACAGTGCAAAAAATGGAGTCAAGTTTCTCAAAGCCCTGCTGTCATTGGTTTTCCGTGTTAGGACTGGGAGGAAATTAAGAAGCCTGGGCCAGTTTAGCTGCTGTGGGTGTTGGTGGCATTCTGTGGAAGGAATGGCATTTTGTGAGGAATAGGAATTTTGGTGATTTTGTTACGTTCAGTGAGGGACAGACCAGAGGCCACTTCAGACCTCTGAAGTGATGTGCTGGGTCTGCACTACTTCCTTGGAGAGGTCACCCCTCCTCTCACGACCTCTATGTTGGTGGCTAAATTCAACTAATAACTCGGGTGCTTTGAATGTGTCCAGTCATTCAAAACGCCTGTGGTCTCACTCAGTGCTCCTTGCAAGTACCAAGGCTTGTTTCTTGAGCTTTGGGTTAAAAACAAAGGCCCAGCACTATGGGGGGCTCTAAGGAGGTGCCCCTCAGCCGTCCCCGTGACCTCCCACCAGCCCTGCTGTGGGCAGAAAGGGGCAGGAGTGGATTTGGGAACAGCTGACGGAGAAGCAGCTGAGCCACAGCTTCAGCTGCTCTCGCCCAGACAAGAGCAGATGTTCCCAATAAAACACTGACTCCTCAGATGTGGGTGCCGGGCTGATAACAAACAGCAGGAGGGCCCCGTGCTATTAGACCACAATGAAGGCTGGGATGGACTCTCTTGTGTCTCATAAACACTTCGGTTTGGTGGAGCCCTCAAGTGCATCTTTGTCCTTTCCCCAGCTGCCTGCACCGTGAAACCCACAGGAACTTCATATCTTTGAAACCTCTCCCACCCTGTCAGGCTTGGCTGAAGTTTGCATGTGGTTATTAGAGCAGAGGACAGGCAAGTGCATGTTCTATTGTTCTCCATCCCACCCCAGTGTGCTTTTTCATATATCCTGCTGCTCCCTAATCAATTTGTTGTTGAATCCTCGCTTTAGTGTAATTTAACTGGCAGGGTTGGGCACTCGGAGTCTTTCTTTTCTTTCTCTTCTCAGTTGTTTCCATCTACTGTTTTATGAATATTCCATTGCTCAATAACGGGAGGTGGAAAATTAAATCCCAAGATCATCTTTTAAAGGATGCTAATGACCATGAATGTAACCAATATAGTTAATAATAGTCCAGGCAGAGATGGAAGACCATTCCCTTCTTTTGAGTAAGGGCCAACATAGCTTTCTGATTATCCCTACTAGAGAGGGATCTGGAAATTAAAAGACAACTCATGCTAAGTATTTCCTTCTTCAACTCCTTATTCATTTATGCCTACTGGTTTTTGTCATCTTTAAAGGTGTTGTTTAGCTTGGTTTGAATTATTTCAAACCAAAAAGTTTTGAAAGACAGCTCTCGAATCCATGGAGATGTTTGCTAGATCCTTTGATTAAAGGGATGGTGTTTTTCATCTTTAAGCAACGTTTGGTAACAAAAGTAAGAATTATTCTTAATTTGAAATGTGAGAGGGAGGGATGAGGCCTTCATATTTCAGAAGGCTCTGCCTGGTGGAAGAGGTAGTGTGTGTTTGGTTTTCTTGTGCTTTTCTGAGTTACGTGTTGGGAGGCTCAACAATGACACACCATGTCATGGATCCCAGCATGGAATTCTTAGGGGAAAAAAATAACAATAATTGTTTCCTTTCCATAAAGCAAAAACTGGGAGAACTCCCCCCATATTTTACCCCTGGAGCAATAAGAAGATAAGGAAGTATTGAGCAGAGGGGGAAACAAAGCCCTTTGGCTAAAGAGGCTGTTGCCGCCAGGTTTCTCTCAGCTCCACCTCTTTCCTTTGTCCCTGTCTTCTTCAGTCTCCTCCTCCAGCCTAGCTGCCTCTTAACCTCATTAATAGTTTGCTTTGATGGTCTTAAGTTCTTGACAATTTATTCCAGATGTTTGCTACTTTGAGTGAAATAGATTTCCCAAATTTCCTGTTTACTCTTAATGTCTTTTGTCTTTTTCTTCTTTGAAAGTGTGACATTTTTTTTTTAATCTCTTAGCAATCCAGACATGTTAGTTCACTGTTCCACCCCCTCTTCCTCCTGGCATCTCCTAAAGTTTGTGGTGCTTTCCACAGAATGCACACTCCTTTTTTTTTTGTTGTCTTCTTGTGGGGCAATCTTGATCTTTTTCACCTTCCTTAATTCTGCACACATGAAAGTCTGACTCAAAAGTTTCTTAGGTGTGTTCAGTGTTGCTTTTTTTTCCCTATGGGTGCGCATCCAGAGGAGAGCAAGAAAATTATGGGGAGAGAAATCAAAAAATCATACTTTTTGACAGGCTCCAGACCAAATGTCCTTCAAACATGGGTCTTGCTTGTTCCTTCAGGCACTTTCCATGAATTACCTGGAGAGCTTTGAGTAGACAGAGTGGGCTGGCACTGCTCCTTGAGCTGCTCAAGGTGTAGAAGTTGTGGCTGCTGTTAACAGGGTTGGCACAATTCCCTGCACCAGGAGTGCAGTTGGAGCAGCACAACTGACCTGGGAATGGCTGTGCTGTTGGAAGTTCCCATTATAGCAATAAAAATGTGTCCATTTTAAAGTGGTTGTATGGCTTTAATTATTCTGTTGTTTTCTTTAAAAATAAAACCAAAACCAAAACAAACCTTTAAGTGAACCAGGTTTTCAAGTACAAAAGCTGTGCCTAGGCCAGGCCTTAGGCCTCAGTCTTGCAGACACTTTCACAGGTGCTTAACTTTACCATTATGAGTAATCCTATTGATTTTCAACGGCACTGCTCAAGCAATAAAGAGTGGATTTGTATGATCTGGGGCTTACCATGGGGTATATCAGAAGTCATTCTTCTGAAATGATTACATGGGTGTAAGAGGAGTGTCCAGCCCAGGATTCAGTTAAAATTAATAAGACTTTTGCTTGTAGGCTTCCTTTGAAATATTTAGCTGTCCTGCTCCTTTGAGTGCCGTAGGCCAGTCATTCTTTTGGCTGTTGTTATGATGACCTTCAGAATAAATATTCAGGTAGGACTTGGTGTACTGCGACTTTCTATCTCTTGGCCGCTTGTATTTTTCCAGGGAGGCTCTTCCAAGTGTCAGTGCCTTTACAGTGTCATTTTTGTGGTGTCTGACACTGGCTGAGCTCACTCTGCACATTTCCAGCCTCTGGATCTCTCTTTTCCATCCAGTTGCCTGTTCTCATGAAACTTGGCAACGTGACAGCTCTGAAACTCCTGTCTCGCTCTCAAATTGGGCTGAAAGCAACCAACTCATTCCAAAGTTATTAGAGATGCATGCTCATGCACACCATGATCATATATATGCAGTATTTTTGAAGGAAGTCAGGCAGAAAAAATAAAAAGTTATTTGATTAGGGATAGATGCATTATAATGTTTCATGAGCTTGAAAAAAATTACTTTTCTGTATGGCTGGTCTTACAAATATGCTTTACCCCAGCTTATCTCTTACCCCTCTTTACAAAAACAGGCGTAAGGCGACTATTTATGCTAAATATCAGGGAAAGGTTCTCCCCCTGAGGGTGGAAGGGCACTGAACAGGCTCCTCAAGGAATAGGCACAGCCCCGAGGCTGCCAGAGCTCCAGGAGAGTTTGGAAAATGCCCTCAGGGATGCCCAGGGTGGGATTGCTGGGGTCTCTGTGCAGGGCCAGAGGCGGGACTGGATGATCTCTGTGCGTCCCTTCCAGCTCAGGACACTCAATGTTTCTGTGAAATAGAGATGGACAAGCCTTTTTGGAAGCCCCAGAAGGAAAATTCCCCCTTTCAGTATTTCAACAATATAAACAGGCTTGGCACCAGGGCTGAGAGGTCTGTGCCAGTTGCCGACATGGTGAGTGAGTCATTTCCACTCAGGTGTTTGCTGGAGAAGGAAATCTTTGAGTTCTTAGAGAAATACTTGGGGGGAAATGGCCCTGTTGTGTTAAAGCACCAGGAATCTGACATCCCAGCCAGCTTTGTCCCAGCTGCCCGTGCCACAAATCACCAAAGGGAGCAGGGATTTGACTCAATCCAGCCTGTCTTCCCCTTTAAAAAGGCAATTTTATTTTAAGGAGTTTCAAAATGGGAAAAGAAAAACAACAACTCCCCCTCCCAGGTACTGAGATCAGGAAGAGAACATCCAGCCTCAGCTGGAGCATGCAGGGAAGGGATGTTCAGTGCGAGAGTGTTTATTCTGAGTGGCTGCAGTGCCTTGTGCTGCACAGCACTGCCTGCTGCCATCCCAGCTCCCAGACTGTGAGTGTTGTTCGTGCTGCAGCTGTGCAGGGAATGCCACGGCTTTTGCCTGGCAAACCTGCGAATTTTTCCGAAATTGTGGTGAATTTCCATTGAGCTCAGCAGGAGCAGGTGAGCACAGGATCGTGCTCTCCGGCACTGTGGGATGCACTGGGGAACCAGAGGTGGGGATGCAGGACACCAGGTGAAGATGAAGTGTCCCAGATTCTGTCTCTGACTCAATAAAGTCTTGAACAAGTTGCTTTTGCACTTGGCCATCTGACTGTCTTTGGGTAACTGTGGCATTTTGTTAGGATTCCTGGCACTGTGCAAGTGGGTGCTTTGCAGGAGCCTTCAAGACCCCCAGGAATTGCCAGGTTGATGATGACAATTTGCACATCCATTATTTTCCTGGCCTGCGTGGAATTGTCTTATCCAAATCCAATCTGCATTTAAGTTCATTGGACAAATGTCAAAAATTCAAGCTGTGAAAGTTCTGCTTCTTTCCTGCTGTTCAGCGGAGTTTGGTGCCGGTGTCGTTGCTCTGCCCCTGTTTTGGGGAGGTCTGTGGGGCTTTGGAAGGGAACAAAGTGTGGAATATCAGCAATAAAGGTTACAGCTGGTTTTTCTCCCCCCTGTAGGTTGTAGGACCAGACTCCTGGGTGCTAGCAGGAATCTTGCACCTTCTCCAGGGAGAAGGATGGGATTTCTAGGTCTTGGACAGCCCCAGGGGCCGCTGCCACTGCCTTACTCCTTCTAAGTATTGTTCTTGGGGCACTGCCACTGCTACTGCCAGGACTTGAGGCTCCAGCTCAGCCCCTGCTGGTGCTGTTGCTGGCTCTGGTGCCTTTTTTTGCTGCTCTCTGGTCACACAGTTGTGCAAACCTGGGGCATGGGAGATTGGGCATGACTTGTCTTAATTTCTTTTCTCCTCTTCATTCACTGTTCACCATTTCGGAGATGAGTATAAAGGGAGACACACTATGCAGAAATAATGTTTATTTTGGGAATGATCAATGAGGTATTCTTTTAATCATAGCCTTTGGTTCGATTGGGACGGAATAATGTGTCCATACAAGGCCAAACCAATGAATTCGGGTTTGAAGGCACCAACATCCTATGATAAGATCCTATGATAGCAATGGGCATTATGATAAGATCTGGTGAAACTGGAGGTTGGGGTAGCAAAATGTCTTTATTGGGTTGTTGGAGCTATGCAGCTGTTCTAGGATTTTGCTGTTAGCCTAAAAAACAATTAATTCCTCTTCCATCTTCAAGATGCCCCTCAGGTCCTGCCTGCAAGGAGTAGGATCAGCCAACATTCTCCATGCAGGACCTTCCTCCGTCCTGTGTCATTTGGCAAAACAACACAGTAGAATCTCCAGTGTTAGTTACAAAATACACGCAATGGGCATTTACTAACTCACTGAATTTGCTAATATGTCTCTTCATAACTTTTATGTCTAGAAGCCCCAGCTGTGATCAGGGCCTTGTTGTGTGAGACGTTATGCAAATACATATTTTGTACAAACAGGATGATGAAATCACATGGAAAACATCATAATCAAAGCAGAAAAAGAGCAACAGGGGAAAGGGAAAAAAACACATGGAGTTGCTTCTTCAGAGTCATGTGGCGGGCCACTGGCAAAGGCAAGAACAGCAGTGGGTCTCCTGGGTTCCAGGCTGGTCTGTATCTGCCATGGCATCCTGCCTCTTCCCAGCCACCCCAGCGCTCTCCCAGTGCTCCTTTAAACTCTCTTGCAGGGCCGCAGCACTGAGGGGTTCAGCTAATTCAGTTTATCCCTTGTTTGTCAATCTGCTCCCCTCCCCAGAGCCCTGTGGCTGCTCTGTGCTGCTGGGAACTGAACTGGGCTGGTTTGGTTTCCAGAGAGGAGAGAGAGCGGGGCTGGGATGCTGCACTGAACCTGGAGATGCCATCCCAAGAACAACTTGTGGTCACATCCCAGGCTACCTGGTTTTAAATTGTGCCCAACTGCTAGAGCCAGGCAACTAAATACTTCTGAAACTTATTAAATTAACCAGTTAGACCAAGGCAATATACAAGGTACACAGGCCAAAGAAAGCATTGTGGGTGTAACCTTTTGAAGGAGAATTTTAGATGCTGCTAATCAGGCTATTACAGTAAATGTGGTGTCAGTGTTTCCATATTGGTCTCTTTTCTCCCCCCCACTTTTTTTTCCCCCTTTCTTTTTTCCCTGTGTCAAAAAGTTTGCACCTCATGAAAAGGTTTTCATGTGCTGTGAAAAGAAACGTGAAACCAGGGGATCTTTGTTACCCAAAGAACCTGATCTTTGTTACCCAAAGAATCTGACTGTTTATACGGGGAAGGAGCAGCCTCTAAACCTGGGGTTTGAACCTGATGCCAGCCACCCAAATGTTTGGGGCAGCTCAGCTGGCGCTTGATTCTCCCCGTTGCGAAAAGCATTCCCTTTGGTGGTTGTTCAGCACTGGAGAGGTGACAAATCCATGGGTCAGGTACACCTGTGTGGTTCAGCTCTGGGGACACAAACAGGTTTGCTGTGTTTGTGATTTGTCTTGGTGTGGGGTGGCTGGGGTGAGGGCAGGATGCTGCTGCATCCCCACAGAGGGCTCTGTTGCTGGGCAGGCTCTGTCTCAGCCCACACAATCGTGCTGCACTTGATTAATCACCTTCATTATGGTCATATTCTCACCCAGCCAGGAGCAGGGCACTGTGCAGAGCCAGCCTCCCTTTGTTTCCCCTGGAACTGCCAACCTGTTTCTCCAGGCCACACCTCCTTTCTAATTTGAGTGACAAAATTAGGGAAAAACTGGTTTGCGTCTTGCTCTTCCATCCGCCTGGGCATGTCTGGGAATCCCTGAGAATGACTGAATTCAGTGGTTTAAGCCATTTTCTTTTTTTTTATTACACACCTCCCGCAATAACTCTGAAGTAGCTTCATAATGGAAATGCTGACACGACTCGATCGCCTCAGCCCCGGGAGTGTGTTCCACCTTCTATTGTTTGCCTTGGCCTCTGTAAATTGTATATTGCCTCAGTTTAATTGGTTAATTTAATAAACTTCTGCAGTGCTGTATCAGTTGCCTGGCTTAGCTTTTATCCACCAGACTGACGAAGAAAGTATAAGTTTCAAAAGCTTTCCTGTATGAAGTTAATAAAATCAAAGGTATCTCCTACTGTACTTTGCATGTATGTCTTGGAAGGATGGCTTGAACTGACACATTTTTACAATTAAGGCATTTAACAAAACCCTCTAAAAATCTTCGTATAGCTTAAAAAAGGGAATTTGGCACTTTAGGCTGTGCAGTGCTTCAGAAGCCACATCTGAATGATACCTTAGGCCAAATGGTATTTTAGATGGACTCTTGGGACTGCCGAGGGGGGAGAAAAGTGGGGAAAACACAACAGAAATGATCAGAAGGTATTATGGAATGGAAGTCTTGCAATCCAGCCATGTGTGAGGCTTGGGTGACCTGCACTCATTTTCTGGTTCTGGCTGAAGCTCCTCACAGCCACGAGCAGATCCTGTAACACCTCCCTGCTTTGTCCCCAGTTTTTCCGTTCTGAGAGTCTCATCAATTCCAGTTTTGAGATTTGGGGCTCTCATGCTGCACTGGGGGCTTTTCCTTTCCTGAGCTGGAGAAACAAGGAGGCAGAAAGCTCAGTACCTCCACTGTGGGTGCAGCAAAGCCTCTTCCAGGCCAGTGCAGAGGGCCCTGGAGAGGCCCCATGTAGGGGAGTGTTTGTCTGTGCTCAGCAGAGCCACGGAGCCCAACACACGTGTAACACGAGCCCATCTTTATCTGTTTTAATCCCCAGCCCCAGCATCCCAAGATTTAGGGGTATTCATCTATCAGGAGTGATTTAGATATACTTGATCTTGCCTCAGGGCAGGGGGACAGCCTAGGTTACTTCTTGATATCCCTTCCAGCCCTGGTTTTTTATGACTCTATTAGATCTGACAACAACAGAATCGTCTACTTTGTTCCAAAGGCTCCGTCCATTAATTAGTACTTTGTGGTGCACAGCTCCTCTTCCCTTGAGGAGCTCTAAGAGGTTGACAAGTGCTAATTAAGTCCTACAAGACTGGTGTGTTGGGTAATTATTATTTTACAGGTAGAGAAACTGAGGTGCAAATGTAACCCACAGGAAGTTTTGGGACAGAGTCTCACTTCGATGCTTAGCGTTTTAGCTGCTTAAAATTCTGGCTGAGCTGTGCCTTGGGCTGTTGTCCATGGAGAATAAGGTGGTGTTTCCCTCCTGCTGCCCACATCTGAGCCAGTCAAGGCTGTAATGGGCTCACCAGCCATGTTTGGGCTGCACCAGCATCAGAGGGGCACTGCTGGTAAAATGAATCTGCCCTGCGTGCCAAAAATAATTTTATTTTTTCTCTATTCCACGCTTCCTGGACTTGCAGAATTACACTGACTTTAAAGGGGAGCTGCCCCAGAGCCTTGAATCAGGCCTTTTGTACGGAGAGGGAGGTAACCTCTTGCAGTCCATGTCATTTGAGTGCAATTTTCAATCAAACATTTGCCGGTGTAATTAGTCTGCCTCAGCGTTCTCCGGTGTGCAGTGACGCGGCCAAGTGGCATTTGAGAACACTTGAAGAGGAAACGGGCTAATTAGTTTAGCTCTGGGTCAACAGCACCTCAGGAGCCAGGCTGGGTCTCTCTCTGGGTTGCTGCTGTTTGAAGTTCTCTGCTCAGTCAGCAGTGCCTGGCTAAAGGAGGGTCTCTGGTGTGGCTGGAAGAATTTCTTTTGTCCCGTAGCAGGGTCATCGCCCATTGCTGTCTTTCCATCTGTGATATTGCATCCCTAAGAGAGATGGCATGTGCTGGTTTTTCCATGCTGCTTTTCCTGTGTCTTCTGCGTCTCACAACACCTGGTTGCAATGTTAGGTTTTGTGTGGAATTCCAGGAACGCTCACTATTTCCAAAAATAATATTTAGTGTCCCTAATCAAATCCCGTCCCGAAGACTCGGTGATTCCACTGACTTCTTTGGGTCTTGTGAAGTCTGTGCACAGGGATCTGAATTTGATCAGCTGTGGATTTTGATGAAGCAAATTTCATTCCACCACACCAACCCTCAAACCTCCCATTTATAAGTTATCCAGCTGAATTCCCACCTGAGGTCTGCGCTCACAATTAAAGATCAGTTTTACGAGAGCCCTTCTTGGCTCCACCTGAAACACACGTTAAATGTCGGCAAACCAGGAATGCAGACCTGAGAGTACAAATTCCAGGGTGGTAGCAAATTTGTCCTTGATGCGCGCGCTGCAGAGGGGCTGGTTAGGCAAGTTAAACTCCAATTAGCAGCTTTCGTGTGATGGAAATTGTTGTCTTGTTGCCTCTGTCCGGCCCTGTCACGCTGCTGCACATCGATTCCCTGCCCTCCTCCAGGGTGTGGTCTCCACTAAGGTGTGCACGCTGTAATTTGTGGCGCTGCTCAGTTTAACAGGACCATATTTGCCAGCCCAAGCCGTGCCTTGGTGAAATGGTGAGGTGCCTATTGCAACCAGGAGGGTTTTTCCCTTTCACGCACCGTCTCCAGTAATCCCACAAGCCGGGGTGTGATGCAGCTTTGCACGGCAGCACAGGCTGGGGGGAATGGGCTGGTTTATCAGGAGGGAGTGGTGGAAATGCAGGAGCTCAGGACTTCTGCACGACCAACCAACATGATTAAGCAGAAGCCATTTACTGTTTACATTAAGCTGTATTTATATGCTAAAAATTACTGTCCACATGATCACACATTACTTGATTGGAGCCTCTGTCTTGTCCATGTGTTCAGCATGCACCTTTCAGGAAATAGGACTGGTTACAGTCCAGTGCTTCGTGGCCCTCCTTTATCCAGTTCTTGCAGTCTTGGTATTCTGTTTCTCAGCCTCTTCTTTCTTATTTTAGAACAATTTACGTCTCAGTAACCTTGATAAATTCCAGAGGGTTCTGATAAGAATGACTAAAGAGGTTTTGGCTGGAGCACACTGTGGTCTAAGCTGTTCAAAGACATTGCTACAGTGGGAGTGAGCCCCAGAGAAGTTTCTGCCTCGTTGCTCTCCTTGATGAAGAGGTTTGCTTGACTAGGACTACACAAGTAATCTTGTCCCAAACTATGCTGGACGTGCAGGTGTTCCTGTGCTGTGTGAGGCTCCTGCCAGAGCACGTACACCGTGACTGGACAGATCACAGCCACAGTAGTGCACAGCCCCTGTGCAGTGCCCATTCCGGGGGAATTCTGCCACAGGGTTGCAAACCTTGAAGAAACCCTCCATGAGGTTTGGAGCATCTCTCCCTGTATTGGATGTTTCAGAAATGGGGCTCCTTTTCCTTCAGCGGTGGCTCTGCAGAAAGGAGACAGGCATCTCCCAGCTCTTTCCGAGGAAGCAATCCCAACCTGTTCTGGTGGAGGCAGCAGCCAGGTGGAGAGGGATGGAGAAGCGTTGGGAGCAACTAACAGCCTATGTTTTTCCCATGATTTCAAGCCAAAAAGGCTTATGAATGGACAGTAGCAATGAATCCTCCCCCTTCTCCACTCGCTGTGGGCCAAACCTCCTCAACCTGTTCCACTCTGTTGTCTGCCCAAACCTGGAGTCTGTTCCCAGCAGGACAGGCTGCATATGGCTGTGACCACTAAGGGAAGCTTCAGTATCCAAGGGCTGCAGCTGAGAGCCCAGCTGAGCAGACTGGGCAGTCCCCAGCTGCAAAGAGAGCAAATCAGGGAGCAGAAATGTCCTTGAGCATTGCCAAAATGGCCAGTGGATCCATATCCATGTCTTAGCAGAGCTGGGCATTTCAGCCTGAGCATTCATGTGAAATCAGAGGTGGAGGACTGGCAGGGGACAGCAGCAAAGCAGTCCAGGGGATGTTAAACACCCCCTCTCACTGCAGCCAGCCCCTCTGAGCACGTCCGTGTCCATCTGGCAGGTAATTAGCTGGATCTCTGGAGGAAGAATCAATGAAGGGATCCCTCTTGCCACATCTCCTCGTGAAGTGACTACTCTAATTTTTGTGACATCCAGCTGGAGGGGCTCTGTATCTGCCGTTACAGACCATTAACCTCCTTCAGATCCATCTATATATTTTAAGTAGTTTCTGACCCCTGGGTGACAGTGGCTGAGGGAGATCTGATATTTTTAATTTTTTTTTTTAAGGAACATTTTCTTGGATGGAATGAGTCAAGAAGTTTTTGGCTAAGGAGGGTGCATGTTCACAAGGCCCTGTCCCAGCAGGCTGGGCATGGGCATAATCTGCCTTCACAGCAGCTTTGTATTTCCCAGAATACAAAAAGGTCTGTCAGATTGTCCCTGATCTTACCAGCAAATGGAACGGTTTTGTCTCCAGCAAGAATTCCTTCAGTTTCCTAATTACAGTGGTCTTGATACTGGTAGGCACAAATTTTCCTGGAAGAAGCAGTAAGGAGTTGAAATGCTGCAGGGAATAAACAGGCAGAGCAGTCTGCTCCAAAAAGCTGCAAGGAAAATGTTTCTTATAAAGCTCCTTGGATTCTGGAAGGATGGTGATAGTAGTGAAGGGACCAAAAAAGGGAATTGGCTCAGGTTGAATCAAATGCTGTTTGACTCAATACATAATGCTTCCTTTCATTAAAGTGCCTGCAATATTTTCTTGTTAATTGAAATTAATTTATTAATTTCGGTTTGAAAATGTGTAAGCACTTTCAGGCTGATGACTTTTATTTTTTCAGCTGAACTGACAAATCCAACATAAATTTGCAATGCTTTTATTGACCCAAATATGCTTGTTTTCTTTGGGCTGGGATGAAAGTTTGAGCTGAGAAATTCTGCCTGCTCCTGATCTGGACAACACCTTCTGCCTAAGGTTGCTTTCATTCATGAATAAAGGGATAAATAAGGGAAATCAAAGCCCAGGGAAGAAGTAGATGCTCTGTGAGGGCTGAGGATTTCACACTAAGAAAGGAAAATTGAAAGAAATGGTGAGTGAAGATATGTTGAACAAAGTTTTGTGTCCCTGTGTAAGGTGTTGTTACGATTTCTGGGATGGTCCTGCATCCTGAAGTGTCTGTAACAGTGGTGAGCTTCTGTAAGTTACCTGAGCTGGAGATTCATATCAATAATGATGTATATTTAGAGAAGTGTGGGGCAGCAGAGGGAACCTGACCACTCCAAACCACCATTTCCAGGCCATCTTCATCCTTCACCTTCTAATCAGTGGTGAGAATGGGGTCCCAGTTGCTTATTAATGAGCCTTCAACCCCAGAAATAGTGCCCAGCCTTTTTTTCTCTCTTTTTTTTTTCTTTTTTTTTTCCATTTTTTTTGCGGGGGGGCTAAAATAAAGGGTCTCTTTCTTGCCTTTGTCAAACCAGGGATGAAAAGGTGAAGTATTCTTTAGCTGTTGTCAATAACAACAATATCTTCTTCTCACAAAAGGACAATAGGAAAAGTAAGTTTACAACATTAATTTTCAGTGGAAGCGGTTTTCTAAAAAGGTGGGGTCTGGGCTCAGCTGTTTAAATGTTTACTTGCTGGTGCTTGATTAAAAGCTAATTAGAGAAGTATGATTTTATGTAGTTTCTAAATCTG
This sequence comes from Donacobius atricapilla, assembly GCA_013397315.1. Lineage (NCBI taxonomy): Eukaryota > Metazoa > Chordata > Aves > Passeriformes > Mimidae > Donacobius > Donacobius atricapilla. Next base: position 791,088 of record WBMY01009119.1, read on the forward strand.
TGAAATCTGGTGTCACTCAAGGACTGAGCTTGTAATTATATACCATGTGTGGGAAAAGTCCTATTGACAGTCCTCACTGATGTCCAAAGAAACAGCTGGAGTCAGTGTAAACATGGGACTCTGGAAAGGCAAACTCACTGGGGGCCTGTAGAATTTTTCTCTAATACATATTAAAATTTTATATAACAAGTACAGTGTATTAATATATCATATTTGTAAGTTGCTATATAAACAAGTCTATAAATATATATTACCTATTTATTAATTTGATTTCATAAATGAAACTAATGAGCTGAAACTTGAATTCCTGCCTCCTGAACTACTTTTTCTCTGCTAGAAACCTGGGAGCTTTGGGGTCTCTTCTGAGAGAGGCAGAACATTTTTATGGAAGGTGCTCAGAACTCAAATGTAGAAAACCAAATAAAAGTCGGATTATCAAAAGTGTGCGTCGTGTTTAGTGTTTAATAACGCTGAGACTTTTCTGGAAGCTGCTGTTGTGGGGTGTCCAGCTGAGCACGTCTGTGCTCCTGAGCTCCATCCAGAGCCCTTCCACCCCAGCTCTGGTGCCATCCTGAGTCCGTGCAGGGAAGCGCCTTTCCCAAGGGCTCTCCACGCAGGCCGTGGTTTGGAGCCTCTCTCCACAAAGAAATTGTCTTGTAAAAGCTTTGGTAATGACCGAATGTGCATTTCTGCTGCACTTTAAGACACTTCCTCCTGTCTGGAGATCTTCCACCAGGCCCCTAAAGGCACAGAATAAAAAGGAAGGTTAAAAATCAGTTCATGCAGGATGGAAAGGGAAGGGCAGAGGAAACAGAATTCTGTAGTACATCAAAATGCACCGACCTTCTACAAACCCAGAGCAGACCAGTTTGCCGGTGACTACCTAGTTTGGGAGAGCGATGGTCTAATCACCAAACCCATTCTGAAATACATTTCTAAATAAAAAAAGCGTTTTGTGCAGTTGCAGTAATTACTGGTTGCTCTCTTGCAATAGCCCGGAGAAAAGTAACTCATGCGTTTGACAGCAAACATGAATATGCTTGTAAAAGCGAGGGGAATCGTTAGGCTTGTGTGAGCTTGAGCTCTTAGGAACAGCCCAGGAAGCTGAACACAGCAGCAAGTCACGACTTAGGGCCTCGACTGAAGTCAAGGGGAGTTTGTTGGGATTAAATCCTACAGACAGAGGGAAGGCCCAGCTCCTTTGGGCTGGGGTATTTCATTTCCAGCTCATTTCCAACCTCCGCAGTGCAGGTGACAGGGGCACACCTGAGACCCCAAAAAGCACACGGATGTTTTGAAGGACAGCTGTCACGGCAGTGGTTCTTGGAAAAGCTGGGCCTTGCTGTGGAAGATGGTGATTTGAGATCGTTGTCCACACCTCTGGTTCGGGTTTGCTTCTCCCTGACTTGCATGAGGGCAACTTCTGTCCCGTCCTGGAATTCCTGCAGGAGGAAACATGAGTTATTCATGAGGGTGAAAAGAGGGAGGATTGGGACAAAGAGTGCAAATACTAAACATTTTAAAAAAGCAAACAAAAAGGTGATTCAGTTTGCTTCTCTTGCATGTCTTTACCCTGATTATTCCATCCAGAGAATTTGCAGGCATGAATTTTCAGGAGTATTTATTGGAAAGGCTTATAAGGAAATATGGCAAAGCTTGCAAGGGGAGTGAATTAATTTCAAGAAGCTCTGTGTGTTGCTGATTCTCTTTTATACACCTGAGCAAGGGACAGAGACACATCACTTGACCACCCAAAGTTTCTACTTTGGCGATTTGAATATTTTAGATTTTGTTTGGACATTGGGAAGTTACAAATAGCAAACATCAGTTTAAAAATTTTTCCTGAACTTGGAAAAATTGCCCAAATGGAAAGTGGGGGAAAAAAGCCCTACAGATGTGCTGGAAGTCTGTTGACCTAAGGGGAAGATAACGTGCTGACTTGTTGAAGATGAGGTGTATGAAGTCTACTGAGAATTATAATTCATACTATAGAAATTAAACATCTGATCTCTCCCCATTTTTCATTTGCATCACAAAATGCAAAACACCGGATTTTACAGCTCCAATATCCCAAACTTCCTAATTCGTGGTCAATTTCAAATTTTCTATTCACAGGATGAATGTTTCACTCCAGTTCTGGAGGAACAAGCAGGGTCTGGTTGTGTTTACAGAGACAGAAGCTCTGCTGCCTGTTGGATCTACCCATGTGGATAGAGAAGGACATTGGGAGTGATAAATGAACTCTTCTCTCCCTAGCAGGGCTGAGCAAAATCCTCTTGGAGCAGCATTTTCATCTCCTTTGTGTTTGTGCTTTCTAATGTTATTTCTAGCTGCCTCCTGCACTGTGTAGGATTGCTCAGTCCCTGGCATTGCCTCAGATATGAATATGACAATTTCCTGATATATTGTTTATCAAAGAAAATATTATGTCAATAATGTCTAAAAGCTGTAGCAACCCTGCTCCCAGCCCTGAGATGTAAATACTCTGTTATCTCATGGCACAGCCTTAAATGACGCCACACATCTTGAAATAACATGTTCCAATGTGTCAGAGGAAGAGATTGTTAAAGCCTTTGCCTTATATTACGTGCCTGCTAGCAAATGGGTGGTGAGAGACCCAGAGTTTAATTTTTCTTTTCTCTCTTTTTTTTT